>VXBW01004352.1:18098-136481 GCA_013400375.1 Thinocorus orbignyianus
AAAAAAAAAGTGCATTTTCACTAAGAAGTAGCAAAAGTAATCTTGTTGCTGCAACAAGAGATGAAGTTATCACAATTATAGAATACTGAAGATATTGACTGCTCCCTAAAACTTGTCTCTGTTATCCTCAGTACCTGTCCTTACTTACTGGTGGAATTCACGCCAGGAACTAAATAATATGGAACACGGGTCTTTATGTTTTGAAAATCACAAGTGTGACTGTAAACTATTTAAAAGAAACCCATAGATACTTTGCATTTTACCAGGACATTTTTTTCTTGCTTTCTTCCTGCTATTACGAAAGCGAACAGTCCCAGACACACTAGATGCCACATGTGAACAGATATGGAGGACAAAAATGATGCATGGGAACTTGAGAATGGACTACTAGGACATTTAGGACCAGAATCCAAGATGGATTTAAAAGCCTTGGTTTCACAGTGAGAACTTGAAAGCCAAGAATTGTCTGCCTTTTCTATCTATGCAATACATGGTAACTTGCAATGGGTATTGCTCTTGTGACTGCTTGAGAATATTAAATCATCATGAGACAAAGCTCAAAAATAATCCTTGGCGTAAGTATCAAAAAACAACGGTATTCTCCTCCCATTCCAGTTGGATGACAATCACAGATCTAAGATAATTTTCACTCTTTTCTATATGATTCGGTAAGTTAGAGACCCGAGAATCAAAGAACAGGACTTCAATTTACATTAAGAACAGCTTTTCAGGATAAACATTGTGTGAAGGTACATCAAGACTTCCAAAGACAACAGTAATATGAGAGTCCTCAAAAATTTTTTACAAACTAATGAAACTATGTGATATTAAGACTGACAGCACTTACGTTCCTGAAAACTGTTTTAACTCCTGGAAATAAAATAAAAAAGGAAAGCTGAGAATAAAGCAGGTACTATATGCACACAGACGTCATGTGAAACATGCCCTGAGAAGTAGCCCAACATAGGCTATGTTTCATAGTAGACCTGCCTTCCCAGTCATAGTAATCACCAATTTATCTATGAAAATACATGAAAAGCATATGAGACAATTCCCTGAGATGATAATATGGCCACTCAACCACCCTCATCTGCAGAAAGTCAATGTGAATTTTTACTATACTACAGCTGTTAGAAGGTAAGCTTTTCTGCAGGAACAGTTATGTATAGAATTAACCAGCAAGTGAACGTTTCCAGCGCTGCAGCCCTGACACAAGCTTGCCTGGGCTGGGCAAAGGCACTCGCCAGCTCTGACCTCCCCGGTCCTTTCCCAGTGGCCAGGACTCCCCTCTCTATGGTTCCTCAGGGAAAAAGACTTTCTCTCCCAACACAGTGGAGGAAAAAATCCCTCATGTGCATTGACGTCCAGCGGAGGGAGGGGGGAACATATCACAGAATCATAGAATGGTTAGAGTTGGAAGGGACCTTAAAGATCATCAAGTTCTAACCCCCCTGCCATGGGCAGAGACACCTCCCACTAGAGCAGGTTGCTCCAAGCCCCATCCAGCCTGGCCTTAAANCGCGCCTCCCACCCACCATATGGGCGGCAACAACCCCTCGCCCGACCAGCCCCCGGCCCGATCAGCCCGGATCTCTCCCCGAGCCCTCATCCCCGGCCCTCACCCGCTCACCAAAGCCCGGCCCAACCTGGCCAGACCCAGCTCGCCTCCACTCTCCTCAGCGATCCCCTGTCACTGCCATTGCATCACCCCCAAGCGGCACGCCACTCAATGGCTCTCGGCTGGGAAACACATACTCCAGGAACCATTATTTCCCCTGCTCTCCCTCCACTTACAACCTACCCAACGAAACGCACCCCTCCGCACGGCTCTTAGAGCTGATATAAAGGCTCCAGTGCACCAGGATGAGGGCTGATCAAACACGGGATGCCTGCAGGAGGGCGGTGGTAGGGGGAACTATTGGAGTGGGACAGCTTGTTTCCACTCGGCGCCCTTTTGAGGGCGCTGTGCCGGCTGGTGGGTTCCGGCGCGGCGCGGCGGAGTGGGGTAGGTGCCTGTGGGGTGGGAGGTAGATCTGTGAGGGCGGCGGCTTCGGCCTCACGGGTGGCTTCGGTGACCGGCTGGTGGGGGTCGGGTTCGCTGCTATGCCGAGGTGAGGAGGGGAAGAAGCGGCCTCGGTGCCCGCTGCTCCCCCGAGAGCGCTCCCGGCCCCTCTGTGGGCACCTGGGGGCCGTTGGGCCTGTGGCGAGCTGCGCTCAAGCGTGATGCTCTGCTTTAACAGGCCAGTCACTCGTGTGAAAGGGAAGAAATACAAAAAATTCTGTGGGTTTCCCTATATTAGCTTGGTGTGATGTGGATCGTACCGCCAATAAACTCACAGTCGGGTTACAGCACCTTCCCAATGAAGTTAGCACCAAGTTTTGGGGGTTTCCCCCTGCGTTTTTCTATGAGAAACTCATGGGTGATGTTTCTTCAAAACGGAAGTTAAGATGCTTTGTAAAACAAAAATACTGAGGCTTATGGGTGACGGCTTCCACTTGCACCAGGGGAGGTTCAGATTGGATATTGGGAAAAATTTTGTCACTGAAAGGGTTGTTAACCATTGGAATGGGCTGCCCAGGGAAATGGTTGAGGTACCATCCCTGGAGGTATTTAAAACATAGGTTGACATAGTGCTCAGTGACACGGTTTAGTGATGGGTTGTTGTTTTTTATCTGAGTTATGTTGGTGCTTGGACTACATGATCTTAAAGGTCCTTTCCAACCTAGACAATTCTGTGATTCTAAGTGTGTGATGGAATGGATTTATATTGACCACATTTCTTTCCAGTATCGCATAGGAAACTTTTTTAACCTGGTGTGTATAAAGCACTATTTTGCACTTACCTCTGAATCTCAGCTTAATTTTGTTCTTTTTCTTGTTACAAGAGAGTAAAGTAACTTTGAAAGGCTAACCCCACTCACTTGTGTGTCTTTATTTATGGCTTTCCACCAGAGGTCAATTTCTTACTGTATTTGTCCTTTGAATATGATGCATTTTGCTGAGGTCTGTTTTCAGCACTGAAATACAAATAATAACCACCTGTTGCAATTATTAAGTGCAATCCTTTATAGTTACTGTTTATTGAAAAGAGATTTCAGTTTGCTGCTACGAGCTTCAGTTTACTGTTTTTTTTTTTTAATTGTTAAGTTTTTCTGGAACATTATCTCATCAATTTTTGCTCGATGCTGTTTAAGTGAAATGCTGTTTTAAAACTGTATGATTAAGAAAATAATTTTTCCTTGCTCTTAGTTGCTGTCGCTTATAACTGTTATAAATTTCAGATAAAGACAAAACGTCCTCTAGAGGGAGATCTTGATGTTTTTATGTGCTAAAATGTTAGTCACCTTGTTCCACTTAAATGTCTCGATCACTTGTCTTGTAATCTGTGGTGATGAATGTGTGCAACTTAATAGAAACCATCGTCTGGATCTGTGCTTGGAAATTTCATTACAGAGTACAGACCATGGCCCATAATGTAGGTTAAATGAAACATGCTTTGTTTTGATTCAAATAGCTCTCATTCTGAAGTTCAGTTAGTAATCCATACAAGCTCCAGTGTTGTACTCCTGCAGCAGTATTTGTAGGACCTGGGTTTGTGGCATTAATTCTGCAAATGCTTACGTAGATGCCGACCTTCATACAGCATTCTCATTTTAATCATGATGCTTTTGGGGGCAGCTTCTTCACTGACATAAACCAAGAATTTCAGCAGCTGCACTGATGGTGTTATGGGTTAAATCACTTCAGCATGATGAGTGCTAGCAGCTGGGCAAGGACACAAAGCAGAAATAAAATGTCTCATTTAATTAGTCTCATCAATTGAAGGATAGCAGTACATTCTGACTGTAAACAGCTATGGCCAAGAGATTATTTTTGCAGGGGTTTGAATTGTTTGAATGTAGTTAACCCTATATTCCATGTGCTCTGTCCAAATTTTGGAAGAAGTGTGGTGGGATCGTTGTGGTGGTGAGCTATTCAGTGTGTTACGAACCCAGTCTCAGTATGAGATTTTTCTCACAGATGCTTTGAAAAAGTTTGTTCCACAGTAAACAAAGCATCTGTGCTCTTATTTTTCCCTAAGTAAATGCCAACAGTGAATTCAGTGTAGCTTTTAGCATAAGCCAGTTCTGTAAAACTGATGGCAGTGGATATAGTTGGAAAATTTCCTTATGCTGCAAGACTGCTGAATGAGTCGAAAAATGTACTTTTTTAGTTGCAAGTTGAACCCCTTCGAACTTCTTTCAAGTCATCTGTACTACTAAGAAATAGATATCGTTAGATTGACTCCAAAACAGCTCTAGTATTTGTGTTCTTATAAATATACATACCAAAGCATTCCATAATTGCCCTCTTTTTTTGCATGTGTGTAGAAGTGTTACTGCAAGTAAGGTTAAAGTAATTTGCAGTACTTTATGTTGCAAGTTTGTTTTTCTTTTCATACTCATTTTCCTTGTCTTGTGCTATGCAAATGCATCTCTGCAATGCATTAAAAATGTATGCAAAGTGCTTGGAGGCAAATGGTGTTGCACAATTAAATGTGTGGATGTTTGCATTAATGAACAGGAATAAAAGTTATGGGGTCTTTTGGTGTTTTTTTTTTGGTTAAGAAAAGCATATTTATATCCTGAAGTTACACAGATTCCAGAATGTGATAAATTGTGCTCTGAATAATCAATTCTTTATTGTAGATGAGCATTTTGGAGGATTCCAGCACTGAGGTTTCTGGATTCTGCTGTGCCTAGCCATAATGAGTTCATCGCTGGTTGCCTATGATGATTCAGACTCTGAGACAGAAAATGAAAAAACTGAAGCCCCCAATACTTCTAGCAGAGAAACAAGCTTTCCAAGTTCTTCTCTGAATCCTGCTCAGTACTTTGCACCTGGTAGTTTGGGTACAAAATCTACATATGAAATGCATCCCACTGAGAACACTGACAGTTCTGGCACAAGCAGTGTTTGTGAAGATCCCCCCGAGCATTATGCACAGAATAATAGTGCTGATTTGACATCTCCTTATTGTAGGAGAGCATACTCAGGCCATGCCGCATTATCTGTGGCCTACAAAAGCTATGAACAGACATCGAGCTTTTTAACAAACTTTGGAAATGGTGTTTCCCAGAAGAGAACGCATAAAGACAGTCCTACAGCCATAAAAGGAATTAGACCCTATATCCCTAAAAGATTGCGTCAAGAAAGAGCCAGTGTGCCTGAAAATAATGAATCTGATCAGAGAGACAGCTCAGATGGTGATGTTAAGCTGGGTGTATCAGGAGAGCAGACTTTGAGAAAGATCTCTGAATTAATTAAGCCATATTTGGGATCCAAATATAAATTAACTGAAGTCCCCAAAAGCTTAATATTTCACATGTCTAAACACAGCGGCCCGGTTAATGAAATCCAGTGGTGTCCTGTACGAGAACAAAGTCACCTGCTTCTCTCCGCTTCTATGGATAAAACAGTCAAGGTAAAGTAAAGCAAGATGCTTTGTGGACCAGTCATCAAACTTAAAAATACTGTATTGAATAATGATCTTCTGGAGATAACATCCTTGCTTGTGTGTATTTAACAGTTCCAAAGTATTCGTGGAGGAGATGCTTTACAGTACAAGACTTTATGATGAACTTGTAGCCTAATCATTTACTGTACCTACAGTCAGTTCTGTTATTTTGGAATGTGGGTTGTTTTTTTTTTTTGGAAATTTGGTTTTTTTTTTTTTTTTTTTTTTTTGTGTTAGACATGTTAGTGTTTTAGATCTTAACTGAAGTCTGATTTCTACTAGATCATCTCTCATCTTCTGTATTAATGCTAGGTTGTTGTTATTTCCTACTTTTTAATGTCACAGTGGCTGTAAGTGCTATGATCTGGATACAGACTCTGCCTTAAGTCATCAAACAACTGACTGCCACCACTGGAATAGTATTTTGAGGAACTTTACCTTTCTGAGAGGCCAAAGTGATTACTGCTGGAGGAGATATTTCAGGTCAGATGGATTTTTCATCTGAACTAGCGTGACAGGTCCTGCATCCCAGAAAGATGTCCTGTCATGATCTAAGGAGCCTTCCCACTTTTGTTTGTTCCAAGAGTTAATTGCTCAATACTTGAAGTGTGTTTTCCTTCAAACTTTATTGAATTTGGCTTCAGTTCTTTGTAAATTTGGTCAGACAAATGAGTCTTATTTTAATGATGAGTAATAAACATATTTCGTGTGTATGCTTTCCCAGACATAGAGCTAATGCTACCTCTGGGTTAAAATAATAGTCTTCCAAAGTGGGTTTGCACAGGAACAGAGTTTTGATCAGAGCACAGAGAAAGTGTCTTTTTTAGTGGAAGACATGCTTTATTGTATCTAATGTATTTAATTTAGGGCTTTAAGTAAATCTTGCGAAGTCAAAAGGCAAGAAGAACACCCTTTGTAATGGCTTACTTCTAAAACCAAAAGGGAGAAGGGAAATGTGAATTTGAATACTGATTTTATATAGGAAAAAAATTCTTAAATTCTGTTATTCAAATTGAGATTGGTTGATTTATTTTTAAGTCTTTTGCGCCTTAATTTGTAGTGTAGACTTCAATTTCATTTAGTTTGGCTTTTGTGTGATTTTTCTTATCTTAGGTCTTTTTTTTTTTTTTTTTTTAGCTTTCCCCTTTACCCAAATTTGCCAGGGACCCTGTGAAATGTGTGCTGACCTTGCATCTTCAAAGCAGTTATAAAGCAGTTATGTTCTTGAATCTTGGAGAGTTTTTGCTTTTTTCTCCTTTATGTCTATTAAGGCACTAGTGCCCATAGAAGAGAAACCCCAGATCTACAGTATGAATAAAATTTACTTGCTTGTCTTCTGTTCTCTTAAGTTACAATAACTTCACTGCTTCCATAGTCAGCATAACCTATCAGACCATCAAAGTCTGAATACTTTGAACTGTGGGTAATTCCTCCTTCATCCTCTTTTCAAAGCTCTTTTAACATCTATGCCTTAAAGATTAAGTGGAGGAAAGAAGTACCTTAGCTTTTCTTTGCAAGTGTTCTTTAATATATTCAGTAAGCTAAATCTTGGCTACTGTTTGAAGGGCAGACTTAGAAGGAAAAGACCAAGATATGCAAAAAGTGCTGATGGATGTTTTTGCTAAGCAGCATTTTAAATCTGGATTGTATAAAACTATATGCACCTCTGACTTCAGTATGTCTGAATGTGACTTTTTGCCTTAAACTGTTACACCATACTCTTAGAGTCTGTTTGCTATCCCAGAGCCTCATTTGACTGATGAACGAAATTATGGATGTGTCGAATTTGGTAAAACAATCTGAAATCAGAGTTGTTATTGCAATGTATAATAATTAAAAAATGGAAATAATAGCCTGTCTGTTTTGGTTTTTAAGCAGAAAGAAAGATTAGTGGATTTGTTTGTTGTTTTCTTTTTTTCTGAAGCAGATTTACTACCCCTGATTGGAAGCAGTCTTTAAAATTAAAGCTGTTTTTTGAAGAAATCAAATTGCTTAGGTGACCCAAACAATGTAAATAGAGTATGTTAATGTTGGCAACACTTCAAAGCATGCAACTCCAAAACATTTATAAAGTAATAATGTCAGTGTTACAAAGCATATTCAAACACACTTCCATATTTTGGAAGGTGGCCTGTCGAGAAATATTTATGAATGCTTCTTACTTTTATTTCATAATGAAATGGAAGCAGCAGCATCTCTGGTCTCCACCTTCACACAAGCGCTTCTCAGGCCAGTAGAGGGCATGGTTAGATCAAGTATTGACTTGATGGTACAAAACTAATTTCTCTAACTTTTCTAGGGTCATGAGCCCATGAATCTCTAATGACTATGACAGCAGTAGTTTATCTTCTGGGGATTTTTTGGCTGTCTACCATTGCCTGAAGTTCTCCATTTTTTGGTGTAAGCATAAAATAACTGATTCAAAATGCAGATTTAGATTCTATTTTTTTTCCCCCCTGATCCTGTACCTTCTCAGAGCTTACCTTTTTTATTGTTTTATTCCAAAACCACCTGCTTGGATTTGCTAGTTTAAATCCAGGCAGTGGAAACGTGTTCTCTTTCTCTTTAATGTGAATATGCAGACACTGAGGATGTTTCCACTATTTACATTGAACATCTGATTCAGATAAAACTCAAAGCACAGTTAGAAGCCTAAAATCCCTGTATGATCCCAGACAGTAGGCAATCCAGAGCCTTAAAACTCTGTACTTTCTTAGTCATGTCAATAACTGGCTGAATATTTTTATATTTTTTAAGTATTTTATTCTTAAATTTTTCATCACAAACAAAGAATTTTCCTTTATAGGAAAGGATTTTTTCTTTTTTTGTTGTTGTTTTGTTTTTTGTTTTGGCTGGAGAATGAAGAAATACTTGGTTTATATATCTTAATTTAATTTAATTTCTTTATTCCCATCTAAATTACCATGACTAAATGTCAATATCATGCAGGGACATATCTAAAACATATATATAGACCTGATTATGTGGGGTTTTACTTTTAAGTGTATGTATCCTGTTTAAAACAGGGGAAAGGAATAGTCTTCTGTTTACATTCTCTCAGATGAAGCAATGTACACAATATGATCCTCCTTATGAATCAGTGTAAGTCATATTAAAATATTTACAAAAAATGAGTTGGTGTTTTCAGTTTACGTTGACTGAAGAGTAGCACAGAGTCAGGAAAGATCATCTGAAGCAGTTGTATAAATATCTTGCAAGTTTAGGAAGGAATAAAAGTATTTGGTTTTAGTTTTATGATTTGGTTTTAGTTTTATGATTATTACTGCATTTAAAAAAACCCCACCTCAAACAGTTATCAAGTGTTACAGTTGGAAAAAAACAACCAACAATCAGTTATCAGGGGTGTAATTTTCTAGTTGAACATTTCTACCAGCAGATGGGCTCCTCAGTATCTGAGAAAGGGATGGTAACTAAACTGTTCCTTTAAAGACTGGAAGATTTTAAGGTTTACCTCCATGTTGTTTGTTGAAAAAACAAAATTAGAAGCTTATGCATATGTTGCAAACCTTTTAAGAAACCTTCATAGAGACCTGAAGATAAGATAGAACCTCATATGGGAAGTGATACGTATTGTGGATTAATTACCCACAGTTCTTCAAATCAGAAGCATTAAGAGAAGAATGTTTCATGCTAAAATTTAAATTTGCAAGGAATTAAAAGAAAAGAGGTGGCTTTAGTCTTTTACCCTCTATCTTCTTAGGATTTTAAACTTCCCCTTTGGAAGGGGAAGCTGATAGTACACCCAGCCTGATGAGCTGGAGAAAGGAGCAGGAGACCTGATTCACGATAGGGAAAGTACTGTTGGGAGCTCTTGCTGTGGCAGTCCTCTTCTTCACTATTTCATTGCAACTGTGTTACCAGTGGCTTATGTTTCTAGTTTAAGTATGTTTTGTAAGGATTGTGAAACATGATTGTCTGAACTGATTAAATGTTTTCTTTGGATACTGTTTCTTCACTACCTTCTGTTTGAATAACTGCTGTAAGTGAAATTTAGTAATTCAGGCTACTACAGCCATTTTTGGTTTTGCCTATTTAAACACTGAAATAGTGTTTGTGATTTTAAAGCTCATCTAGTATTTTTTGCACAAATTTTGAGACTCATCTTGGTATTAAAGGTGCCTAGTTTCTCTAGTGTGAATATTCAACATTTTCTGAACATCAGACCTTGTTTAGGTATTTCTGGTTTAGAAGCTCAAATATAGAATTCAAAATCACAGGTTACCATTGAATACAACTGTTTACCTCAGGCAGCAGAGTAAATAAAAAGTTGTCTCTTGAAAGACATGATTACCAATTGCAGAAACCACAGGATGGCATTCACATTGTTAGTGTCTTTTATTGGAAGACCTTGTAATTGCATCGAGCCACACAGATGTAAACTTTTTCACTAGTTAATTCTCCTGGACTTAGCTTTTTAATAGTTGTTCATAGCTTCAAGCCTCCCATACTGTCATTCTGTATTTCCTATTTTTGTCTTAAATTAACTCAAGGTAACATCTTTATATAATTGTCTGTAAACTTTTAATTCCCTGTTCCTGCTTTTCTATTTAGAGCGTCACAGCAGGTATTCTGTTTGTTCCAAAGTATTTCTTCATTTTCAGCACTTTCTCCCTCCACTGGTAAACAAGATCAAGGCAAGCAGGTACTGTGATCCTGTGTATTAATAACACTTTGATGGGATAACTTGCATTGTAACTCATTGTTGGAAGTTTTTCTTACGTGTTTTCTTCCCTACTTGCCTGGTTGAATTGTATCTTCAGTTAGTAAAAGTGTTTAAAATTCGTTTAGTTTAATGTCAGATACTTGGAATAGAGGTGTTGCCTCCTTCTCCTGATTAACACAAGAACATCCATAGCGGTTCAGACCAAGGCTCTGTCTAGCCCAGTGGCTGGTTTCTAGTAGGGTCCATAAGAAGAGGTCTAGAGAAAAAGATAGAGTCAAAGTTTTATAGTGATCTTAAATCCTCATCTGGTCTCTGCTTGTTTCCAGGTCAGGGGATTTCTGACTTCCAAAGCAATTCATCTTTGTAACTTGCTACCTCAAGAGATCTCTTCCAGATACTTCTGCAGTCTTGTGATCATTGGATCTAGAGTGGGAAATTACTCATACTGGTCAAATTTAATGTATGGATTTTGCTTCCTGCAGTGTCTCAAGTACTGCAAGAAATACCATTTATATTCATATTTTCAAAACCTTTTTTTTCTTTTGTGCTTGTGTGTTTGTCAGGAGAAAGATCACATTGTAGTGTGTTCCAGGGATTTGTTAGTCTTGATCCTGTTGTATCAAACTGAAAGCGATGGAACATGATACCCTCCCTTCATCACTCTCATAGGTGTAGCCCTGATGAGAGCAATAGAGGTCTCCTAGATATTGCCATGACTCTGCCTCAGAGTAACAAACTCTGATGTTTCTGTTTTCAACCATTCTGCATGCAATTCGCTTGAAATAGGCAGTGTTTCTTCTTGTTATGTCACATGCATGTCTGTTTATAAAAGAATGAATTTAAGCTGCTGGCATATTTCCTGTAAACTCAGGCATAGCTGTCAGATGGCTGTAGCCCTGTCGCTGCTAGGCTGGATTCAAACTCTTGACTAAGCACTATTAGGTATCGTGCTGCCCAAATGTTGCAATTCTAAAATTCTTTTTAAAAAATCCAGTTACAGCAATGCTCCTGTAACTCCAGCTGATGCATAAGATGAGAATTTGGGGAGTCATCATCTTTAGTACATATATTCCACTCTAATTGAAATGTATTATAAAATAGCTCTCTGGTGGTAGACTTTTAATACTGTATTTTAAAAATTACAAGAAGTTCTCCCCGTTATCTTGGATGTGGCAAAAAAAGTGCTCATATTCTGGAGATTGTGTGCTGCTTACCTGGACATGTGAAAAAAACATCCTCATTTTCTTCTTAAGAGGCTATTGTTGAACAAGCTACTGAGTAGGCTGTTGTGAAATACTGGACCTGACTTTTCTTTATGATGCTTTGTTCTGACCTTGTATATTTAGAACTGTGTATGTTTTTTTTCCAGGGATTTTAAACTTGCTGATTATGAAGATGGAAGTACACTTTGCTAGATACGTGCATAGTAATACCCATTTCCTGAGTGCTGGGAAGACTTCTTTCTATACCTTGATCTTTTTGTAACAGAATTATTTCATACATTTTATTGAAAAGTTTTCTCCATAATCCTTTTTGTAAGAAAAGGAACAACGTGCAGGAAGGAATGTGCTTGACCATCAATGCAAGCTCCTGACTGTGCTTATGCCTAGGTGGTAATAGAGGTCAGGATGTAATATCCAGCTCTCGCTCAATTGTTCTGCAAAAGCCATTAACACAAGTCAGCAAAGAACAGTTCATGAGGATTGTGGATTTTGGTCCCATTATCACCAAGGTATGAGTGGGTAAGGGTTGTTCCACACCCGGTATGTGACTGCCTGGATACGTTTAGAGATCATTGTTACACAGATGTATATATTTTTTTTAATTATTTTCTCGTTTCCAGCAATTCTGTTGTCAAGGAAACAGAAATCCTTGTAATGCCTTTGTTCACTTTCTCAGAATCCACAGCTGGAGATGACTTGTATAGTTTTTATTATGTTCTTAGTAGTTGACACACTCTTGTGCCTCAAAGGATTTTTTCAAAGGAGTTTGTTTCTTTGAGTATAAATAGCACCATCCTGATCTCTACGCTGTTTGATAGACCGTTGGGTTTTTTCCTTCTTCACTAACAGGAACTAAATTCAGTGCTACTTTCGATTAGAATTTATTTTAATACTTGAGTGAAAACTGCCATTTGAAAGAAAAACGGGGGGATGAGGGGCCAAAACCACAGTGAACCTGGGTTTTATTTTCAGTTCTGTAAGGGCATTAGTTTTTCTTTACACTTGGAAATGTCTTCTCAATTCAGATCTCCTTAAAGAATTCTAAAGTACACCAAGTGGTCTTGCAAAGCAATTTTGAATGCTTTAGGGCTGTTTTAGAGGATGTGGCTATGGGAGAGAAGGCGGATATTTCATGGCACAGCTAATATGCTTGTTTCCCTCAAAACTGGGAATTATGAAAAGAAAAATACAAAAAACAAAGTCAGAAAATGAAGTTCTTCAGAAAGCAGCACAGTTAATGGAGCCTGGCTGTGTCTTGAGGCTCGCTGGCTGTAGATGCTCTCAAATTTCTCTTTCAGGGCTTCTGCAGTGTCTTTCCCTTTATTCAGCTGCTTAGCTTGATTAAATCCTGAGGGGAAAATACTGGGACCTCTGTGAAATTCGGTTTATATTGACCAATAGGTGCAAAGTGGCCATTGGTGAGATGCACAGGGTGCATGGCTGTTTTGACAGTGTCATTTCACAAACTTTTGTCTGCAGAAATCCAAAAGGATGGAGGGTAACTTTTGGATACTCTTAAGAGTGATGTGAAAGAAAGGATTCTGTTTGCTCATGTGACCTAGAAAGAATTTTGGTTATTTGTGTCATTACTTAAACAATATTCTTGATATTTCTATATCTGACTTTTTTCTTAGAAACTCGTTTGTCCTGAATGGCTGAGTTCTGTACATCCTTTTTACTGAGAACTCTACCAGCCATTCACCAAGTGTCTCTTAAGCAGCAGAGAAATAAGCCACCTTCTCCTCCATCCCAGTATAGCCAACCTACTGGGAAGAAAAAGTCAGGGCTAGAGATGTCAGTGTCTCTAAGGAAGCTTAACTGATAATGTCATAAATAAAACCTTCCAAATACACATGTGATAATTGTGGGCAGCTGCTGTGGAGTTGAACATTGGAAAGTTTCCTGAGAAGGCATAAAAGTATGGTGGTATTATCCCCCTTCTGGACGCTTCAGTAAGATTGCTGGTGAAAAAAATCAAAGTTCTGGTGCTTGGAAATAAGTGGAACTATAGTAGTTTTTAGTTCTGAAGTTCCTGTCATACATTGTGGGAGTATCTCAATGTGTTTAACAGTTGAGAAATTCTGAATATTTTTGCTGTTTAGGAATATAAATAACACCAATCTAACTTTGCTTCTTTTCTAGAAGTCTAGCATTATAGATGCATCTCACATGCTGCTATACATTGAAAAAAAAATAATCTGCTAACAAAGCTACAAGATATCTTATGACTTGGATTCCTTACCTCTCTTGGTCTGGCAATGTTGTCAAGGAAACAAATTTTTGAGAAGCTTTGCTCTACTTTTTTAAGTTCTGTGAAGAGATTACTTATGTAGGATTTATCCTGCATCGGGAGTAGAAACAATTTGCCTGAAGTTTCTATTCTTTTCAATATGTTCCTGTCCTTGCTTTATTTTAAGCAGATTTTATTTTTAACATGTGTGAAATTGCTTCATCTTTAAGGTCATAGTGTCAGTGAATGTAGCAAAGATTGCTAACATTTGATCTTTAGATGAAGCCTGCTAAAAAGAACTTTAATGACATTTTTTTATATACTTATGCTATAAAGACAAGTGTTAGTTATAGATTCCCTTTAATTTAAAGGGGGAAGAAACATTAATAAACCCCTCGTTCTTTAGAGAAGTTGCTTCACTTCTATGGAACTAATGATTTAACATCCTTTATCATACATATCATGTTTCATTGCAGTAATCCTCCCTCTTCAAGGAAAAAACATTTTGTGGCTGGTCTGGAGCTGCCTTTGATTTGTCTCCCAGTTTGTATGTGCTGGCTGACCTGCTGGTTAGAGTACCATGACTGAGCTTTATTGTCAGTGTGCTTGTGGCAGCTTTTTGTTTATATAATTATTTTAAAATTTAAAAAAACCTGCCGACTTTCTTCTAGGACACATTGAAAAATACATAGTTATAGAAACTTCTACCTTTCCCAAAAGTTTTAGTGGGTTAACGGATCAAAGACACTGGGCAGGACAGATAGTAAAGACAGCATGTGCTTGTATGTTGTGCGTGGACTGTGTAGCACCTTGCTTTCTGAAGTCAGCTTTTAAAATTCATCCTGTTCTCTAGTCATTTTGTCTTTTTCCAGATTATATTTTCCTCATTAAAAGAATTTTTCCCGTTCTGAGCGTTGTGACTAGTGGCTGGAATTATATATTGTTATATGCTGAGGAAGAGTCACAGCTGGTTCTCTATGGAAAGGGTGGCTATTGTGAATGCAGGTGGTTAGGGAGGACGTAGTCTTTATAAACATGTTAGAGCTAGCACTATGTTAACAATGCAAAAGAAATTAAAATTAATTAGGTAGTTCACTCTTACTCTGCTTGCTAGTATGGAAATAGTACTAGTTATGAATGTCCTTGTTGCCAGCAAAACACGTAGCTGCTTGACATAATTAATAGTTTATTTTCATAATGAAATACCTACTTCTGCTCATGTTTAAAACTGGGTTATATCACTGAAATCGGTGGGTTTAGGATTGCATCTGTATTTTCCATAGCCAAGGACTTTTTGTCTCTTTTGTTTTTCTTCTTTTTTTCCCCCTTTTTAAGTTTAAGTAAAAGTAAAAACCCAACTGTCTTAAAATGGTTTGTGTTGGTTTTCTCTTTCAGGAATAAGCTGCAGGTCAACAACAAATAGATACGCAGCGTTTCAGAAGCTGTTGGGTGTACAGGGGCATACGATTTCTAAGACTGTACATATGTTCTGAATAGAACAGTGTTTCTTACTCTAGTAGTGGATGTTCAAAATCTGTGGGATGTGTGGTTCTGAACATATCTCTCCAGTCCTTGGTCACCTGTAGGAATTGAGGACAATTTGCCTCGGAAGTGCTGTAAGTCTGAAATAGAGATGTTTAAGATTTCTGAGGAATCCCCGCTTTGAAACAGAGCATAAATGTAAGTGATCTTGGGGAAGTGATTGGTGCTAATGAATATGATACATAAAGGTGAAGGGAAAGTCAGATTACTTAATAAATGGCTATAGTAATTCAGCTAATTGTCTCCTGGGGAGCTGTAACACATTTGAAGTTCTTCTCCTTTGCCTGCTGGTAAGATATTGATTACTTAAGTGTTTTTGGGGCATGAATACCAAGTACTGGTAACTGCTACTGTGATTATGCTTTTAGGTGGTCTGAATGCATTTATATCATTCTTAAGACACTACTATTATATTGTGAAGTTGATGAGAAACTGCCAAATTTACGACTTCTCCCGTTTAGATTCAGCAGTAGAAAATTTAGTGTTTTTAAAGTAGTTCTTAATAGCTACCTGTCATTATATATTGGTTTCTCTTGACTTACTTGAATGTGTGTGTCAAACTGCTCTGCTTTAAGCATGTCGTACCAAATGTACCTAACGCCTAGTTTGTCTGAAGTAAATTTTTGTGCATTCTTTTTCTCAAGCCAAAAGTTTAGTAAATGTATTATACAGCTGGGGTGGGATTTTAAGTATCTTTGCCATGCTTGGTTTCACTTTCTGCTAAAATATTTCTGATTTTTCATATTGTACAACAAACCATAGCTTAAATCCCTAACTGTTTTATAAGTGTATTGTGACTTCTTTCCATTTTCTTCGTTTTCCAAGAACTTACCATTTGAGGTACATTCACAGGATTAGCCATATTAGAATGATTACAAAATAGGTGGAAATTCATCCCTATGTTTTATTGCGTGTGGGAAGTTACTTCTCTTGCTCTGACCACCCAGCATGAATGTACAATTGCTATTTTGTAGGTAGAAAAAACCTATTCATGCCCCTGACTTTTAGCTAGCTGAAAATGTGATCTGCCTGAGCATCTTCCTTAGTCAATGGTTTATGGAGGATTTGTGATTTGCCTCACATATGATTATCCCAGCATCTTTCTGCACAGTAAAGAGCCCACTATATTAAAAGATGGCCATCAGTGGCAGAAGCACTTCTTGTTGTGGATAGAGTTATTGATAAACAATGATTTTAAATATACTTTACTGTGTATAAATGCTTATCTATAAATTGCCTTTTTTGGTGAGCTTTGCTTGTAATGTGAATGTTGCCTGTCCTCAAAGTGAAAAATAATTTTTTTATATTCTCTTTTTCTGAGAAGGGTGATTTTCTTTTTCTTTTTTCCTTTTTAACTTCCCTTGTCAGCTTGCCTTATTATTCAGCATTTGGTAAGCATTCCTGTTGGGCATATAGGGGAAATTTAGTTATAAAAAGGATGATTGCTGTAGATGACTAAAATATCAGATGAAGTCTCTGATTGTATGAATCTTACTGTTTAGCCTGATTCACCTAAACTGTTCTTGTAACTCTAATTTGATATTTTGACTGAGAATTTCTGATGTTTCATTTGGACTGCCTAATACATAGGGTGTTAAATCCTAGACTCCTTTGGTCTGAATCTCTGCAGTAATTCAGAGAATAATTAGTTTGGATTTTAAAATGTTTTGAGAAAATATCATGTGTAATCTACATGTTGTTGAGTTATGATGGTTTAATGCCATCATAATGTCTCTGTGGAGTAGATGAATTCAGTTGAAAAACATGTTTTAAATGTTACTTTCCTTTTAATTTGCTGCAAATTCAGTGATGGGCAACAGAAACACACACATTTATTCCCCTGAAATGTCAAAAGGCATTATCTTGTCATACTTCCACAGAAATAGAACAGTGTTAACAACATAGTTTTGATTCTTATTTATTCCATTTCCTGGTTGTATTATGCTGAAAAGCAGTACCCCTTGGAGAGTGCCCAGCTCCTCTGGGGAGGTTAAAGTCTGGTAGATTTGAGAACATGGACTGTAGCAATTGGCTTTCAATTGATGCCTGCTTGGTAGATGTAACCCTTCACTGTCCACTTTATTCTGCTGATCACTTCATATGGGAACAGAAGGAGTGCTCATGAAACTTTCCAGAAGTGATTATTACTGAATTTTGACTATAAGTGTTTCAACGGTATTTTTGGTGTTCTTGCACAGAACAAAGAGGAACTAGAGAGATCTATACTAAATTTTACTCCTCCACTATATTTCTTTTTTTGGATAAGCCCAAGTAGGTTGTTTTTTTTTTTTTTTCTGAAACATGCCTTGAGCACTTGTTGGAGAACTGCAGTTGTGATTTTATTGACTAGTTTGGTTGAAGATCACTTTTATCTGAACTTGTATCTTGAGTAGGAGTGCAGCAACATGGTCTTCTCGCTGTGTTGTTCATCTGCAGAGACTTTATAAATGTTTTTGTCTTGCTTTCTCAGTCCGTTTACAGCTTAAAGAAACAGATATTGGAGGAGGTAGGTAGCATGCAGATGGCTTGAGGACATTCTTCCCAAAGTTGGAATTGGGTGTCTGAGATGTATGTGCTCTTTGGGGTCAAGTACTGTCCTTTTGCTGATGAGAAATGGACCAAGGGTTTCTTGAAGGGTGACATCCTCCTGAGCAAAATCCAGCTGGCTCCTGTTCTAAGGGAGGGGGGTTAACGACCTGCAGCATGGAGTGTCTCATACGCTTCTCTGTTCTGGGGCCAGTCGGCATTGCCAGGACTTGCGAGGCACCTTTGAAGCAGAACACTAAATGCGCACTTACGCAGCGAGGCAGCAGCAGGAACTTTCTTTTCGACAAGGTCAGGAGTTTCTTGGCACTAAACACTTTTTCAGAACATTTGATTTTTTTTTTTTTTTTTTGAAAGATTTCACCTCATTTTCTCTCCAAATGTAATTCTTGACAAAACTCAGGAGAGACTCTTTGGGTGTAGAATAAAACTTCTAGTCAAATTGGGTTGAGAGATACAGACCAGTAGGACATCCTTATAGTACACCATTATTCACAGTTATTTTTACTGATTAAAAATCCTCTGCATCAAATAATTGGAGAGCAGTAGAGTAAGCTTAATCTTTTCTACTTTAGAATGTTGCCTGAATGTTTCTTCTCCATCTTGGGGCACGCTATTTATTATTCTAGTGGTAAGAAGCTTACCTTACTCTTTGGAGAATAAAGAATAAAATACCAAGGCATGACTGTTTTGACACCCTGTTCTTGGGGTCAGTTTTTCCCTATTTTAAGGTTTACTTCTCCAAGAAGCCTTGATCAAGACCAAGATCAGTGTTGATGATCAAAGCCTCCTTCCTTCTCTGAAGACAATAATGGTTATACCTTTTTTTTTTTTTTTCCCCAACAGAATCATGTCAGTGCATTTTCTGATTTTTCACATTTTTGCATTATACATTGTATTTCATCACTGTAATTTGGTTGAATTTTTCTTTTTTGTAGTGAATTTGGCTTTGCTGTAAACAAGATGGAAGAAAATACAGAACCTCATGTGGATAGTACCCTTAGTATGTTCCTTAGTAGTGGTACTCCTGGCTTGATGATGAATACGTTAAAACGATCTCCCTCATGTCGGTCTTGTGATCCTGAGTTCTATTAAGGAAGCTCAGTCATTTTTGTTCTGCTTTTAATCTGATGGTGTGTGGAATTTATTTTTAACCGTCTCTTCTGAGAAAACAATCAGGATTAGTGGTGTTTTTTTTTTCCTCAGCTTTTGCCTGAAGGAGAGTTTCTTAACAAAAGCCGTGTACTTGCCTTTGAACACATATCCCTATATTAGCAGGTAAGCAAAGGTATCCAATTTTCCTGAGCAACAAAATACTTGATTACAGGTCTAATGATAGTTTAAGAGGTGTTTTCAGATGTGCTGAAATCAAGGACTTGAAGCAGATGAACTTAATTATCTTTGTGAATATTCACAATCACATTATGTGCTTTAAATGTCACATTTGGAAATAGTGCCTCATTGCTAGTTAATTAACAATAATTACTCAAGGTAGTACTTATGTCTCTAGAATTTCTTACCCACTGTGAAAAATGTACTTTGCTTCTAAAGGTTCAGCAGTATAAAACCCAGATGTTACTTAACTCGTTCTTAAAGTGTTACTGGTGCTTTAGACCCTCTTTACTTTTTACTTCTAGCCTTGCTGTGTGGAGAATCGCTTATTCCATTCCATTTGCTCCGCTAGATCTGGGCAGTGTACACCTGAGCAGTGAACACCTAAAACATGCCATATACAATATATTTTTCTTTTTCTTCTTTTCTTTTTATAAAAAGTGAGGGATTTTTTTAGCAGAATAAGAAGAGGAAAAGCAGTAGCAAATTAGACTGGTGGTAGATCCATCACAAGGTGTTACCAAAGTGTGTTGACATCTTCAGCTAAAGAAATACAGCTTATGATAATACCAGAAGGGTTTTTTCAGTCATAGCACCTATATTCAGTATGTTTTCCTCTTTGCGAGGATGGCTTTTCTTGACAAAGAGCATTATACAACCCAAGATAGCACTGCAATTGAAAAAAACCCTCATAGATCCGAGTAAATCCTCCCTATGTTCTAGTTTCCAGTTTCTTTTTCCCATCTTTGCCTTTCATGCAGAAACTTAATTGAAATGTGAAAGACTTCCCTTCAAGTTTTTTCCCCTTAAAAAGAATGTCTTTCTTCAACTATGATAGTTTCCTTGTTTGCACCAGCTACATGTGCTTGTGTGTGTATATATATATTAGAATATATATGTTTTTATATATAAAAAGAGCTCTAACAGAAAATCTGTATTGTCAGTTAGTTGATATTCTCTGCCTGCAAACTTTGTTCACCTGTGTGAACGAAATGTCCACTGAAATCCTGATAATAACATGTAACTAATATTTCATAATAATCTTTTTCTGTAAAGTACATTAAATGCTTTATTGTAAAGTTTTTAGTTTGTGACAGCACTTGCAACAGGCTAAACAGATGTTTTAATTCTCAGACATCAATTTAAAACTAATTCAGAGAACAGCAAGAAAAGCTACTAAGTATTAGAAACAGTCATGAAGATTAATTAAACTAATTATCTGTGCTTTGTGCAGTGGGAGTGGAGATAACTGCAGGTACATGAAAGCATAACCAAGGAAGTGATGAATATTGTTTGGAGTGGTAAAAGTATTTTAGTGATGACAACACAGATGGAGAAGCAGCTGAGTGATGGGAAGCCAAAATAATAAATGGAAGGGGCTTCAATGTATGCGACAATAGTGTTGGAATTGGTAAGCACTTCATTAGGGAGACTTCCCAGTAGTAATTTTTCAGTTGTAGAATGATTTGGGGGGGGAAAAAAAAAAAAAGGCTTTTCACAACTGCTAGGTTTTGTTTTTAAGTATTTGGAGAACATCATAGACTCATTCTAACTGAGTGGTAATGTCTTGACTGTCAAATGCTTTCACCTCTGCATCTGCTGCATCAAATGGGTGGAAGCTAGATAACACCTATTGTTTATTTTTTTTCCCGTACTATTATACGTGAAGGGCTCTCTTCTTTGTAAGAACTGGTGAGAAATCTTAATACAGAGCCTTGTTTATCAAAATGCTTGATATGCAGCTGCTGGCATGATTGTTTATTTTAGAAATTCATTTTTATGTGCTTAGATAGGAATTAAATATGCCTGAAAAATATGTTCAAAACTGGTCACCAACTTCTGTAAATTTTTGTTAAGATGCAGAACCCTGTAATGCTACTAGAATTTTTGAGTAACCCAAAATATTTACATTAGCTTTTCATTTTTGAAATATTCATTCAGTAGTTCTACACCGATAGCGAAGTAAACACAATGAAATATTTACAGCAGTGAAGTGATGATTTTACTAGGTGTGTCGTACAGCAGTGAGAAATGCTGAACCAAATTTTACTTGTTGAGAGGTTGTATTACAGTAGTGCCAAAGAGTCGAGCTTCCTGGGACATGTGGTGTGGAAGCTACTTTGGGTTTATGTGCGTATTTCAGAATTGGAGGCTAGAAGCTGTGCAGTAGAGTTGGGGTGATGCCCTCATGAGCAAGGTAGTCCTTCCTTTGGGGTGAGGTTAACAGTGGGATGTCTTATGGTACCGCTACACTGTTGTGATGATCGTGTAGTTGGCACTACAGGAATGCAGTCAGAGGCAGCCCGTACTGATAGAATAAAATTATTATGCATTAATGCTCACTAAAGTGAAGTGTGTTCATCAGGCTTTAGAAAAAAAATACTGTGTTGGAGGGGATGTAGTGTGTAATCCTGCAAATAACTAAATATTACATTTGTTCATATAGTTAAAAATAACTTAACTGGATCCTATGTAAATGCCAGGCAATGTTTGTAGATATCATTATGTTCATATCTGCTCCTTGATAACTCTACGTTGCCATTGCTTCATGTCAACATCCAAATAGGAAAAAGCTAGTTTTATACCTCATTCTAGATTTTTAGTATTGCCACTTCCAGCTTCAAGGGTAAGCCCTTAAACCCAGCTGTAAAATGAAAGCTAGTAATACTGTCTCTTTAATATGACAAACCCACAATAATTATGCAAGCTTTTAGTTAATTTCTCAACTGTTACTATAGACTAATATAGTAGATTTTAAACTTGTACAATTCTGAATATTTTTAGATGCTTTCACTCACACTTTTATAGCAAGACTTCTTACTTGACCTGTACTAATAGTTTATATGTATAAAAAAAAGTTAGTTACATCTGGGAAATAGCTTTGAAAACATTTGAACTACAGTAATAATAATTCCTCTTTAAGGCACAGCTTCTTGTATCTTAAATTGTGGTAATTTTTCTCACCATATGATAGCCAGGTAAAAAAATTACACGATTTTTAGATGCTTATCAGCTTAAGGAGAAAAACCTCATTTGTGTTTTTAAAATTAACTGAGGCTGTGTTTAATGTTGCTGAATTTATTAAAGTAAACAGCCCTCTAAGGTATTAGTAAAGAAAGGGCTATTTGATGCAAACTGTTCTGCTTTGTATTGTTGAAAAATGGAGTTGAAGGTCTGTTGTTCAAGTGCCAGGTTGGCTGTGTCTCTGTGTTACATTATAGTAATGCAAGCAAACACAGAAAACCCTCTCTGCTGATTAGATGTATATTAGGTTTGCAAATTACGTACTAATGCCCTTTGGGATAAAGGCTTTCATGAAATCATTGTCAATAACTTACTGTTGGGTTGACTTCTGTAATAGGTTGTTCTTCAAGATTTCGCAGGAGAGAGATTAACTGTTATAAAGTCTGAAGTACAGAAATTCCGTAGGGCAGTCTAAATGATGTTATAGGAACCAAACTATATTACAAAGAGGAATATTAAACATATTTGCAATCTTCTGTTATTTGTCATCTGAGTACCAGGCCCCTTTCTGTCTAATGGATTGCATAGATATGCAAAGGAGAAATAACAAAAGCTAATCAGTTTTGTTTTATGTAAAGCTGTTAATATGTAGATACTTGAGTTCCCACAAAAAAAAAAAAAATCAAAAATCAGAGTATTCTAATGAGGCATGTTGACGTTGTGTAAATTGCTTAGAGAAGAGGAGCTGCTGTAATCACTTCACTTGAAAAGTGAATATACTTAAAAAGAAAATAGAATGACACAGCCGATGTTGTACATCTGTGCTAAAATCACTGTGAATTAGTCAAGTCTCAGTTAACCTGAGACAGTTGGTGTAAAGCTGGTGGGGGGGTTTACCGACTGAGAAAACAGAACAAAATTGCACCCCTTTCTTTAGTGTAGAGACACATGGACATGAAAAACAGGAATCAGTGCAATGGATGGTCTCAGCATGCTGGAGGTGAATGCAAGAGTGAAATAAATAGGGTGTCATGCAGGAGGCTGGAAGGGAACGTGAGATTTCTGTTGGTCACGGGAAGCTTCTGGGAATCTTACCAGCCCTGCAGCTGTGCAGTGCCCACTGCTGGGCCAAGGAATGAAGGAATAGTTATGGTGGCAGCTGCACTGGGTGAAGAAAACTGAGTTGAGGTCTCTGATTGGTGCTAAATAACATCTTCTGGACAAAAAAATCCTGAAAAGACCTCGGAATCATGGAATTGTCAGAGTTGGAAGGGACCTCTAGAGATCATCTAGTCCAAGTCCCCTGCTAAAGCAGGATTGCCCAGAGCACGTTACTCAGGACTGCATCCAGGCAGGGCTTGAAGGTCTCCAGAGGAGGGGACTCCGCACCCTCCCTGGGCAGCCTGTTCCAGTGCTCTGACACCTCAGCCGAAGTTTATCCTATAGCCTTCAGGCTAGGTGTATTCTTCAGAGAGTTTAAAAATATCCAGTATCATTTAATATAAGCTATCAAAATAAATTACCTTTTTCAGTGCTCTCTTGTTGTCCTGGTTAAACTGGTTTTAGTTCAAAGCCAGCTGGGGTACGTCTGCTACAACTATGGTTTACTCTTATCCTCAGTGTTACTTAAGTTATCAGTCTGCTCACTGGATTTCTCAAACTGCAATCTGCTCTGGGAAATGAAAAAAAAATCTGCTCTTATTTCAAGACATTTACGAAAAGAACTTAATCAAACAGTGGGGCTTGCAGCCATCTTTTCCCTTCGTCCCTGTTTCTGAACTCCTGCAGAGTAAGGCTATTTCTGTGGAAAGGAATCAAGCTGTTAAACTTGCTCAGCTGCCAGAGGTGGCTCTGATATTTCTTCCTCTCTGAAGGTAAAAAATCACTCCAGCTTGTTGCTAATTGTGTAATACAGCATCAGTAAAATGCTACTACAAGCTGTGGTGGGCAGTCCTGAATTATTCATCTGGGTATTAAAATATCCAGCCAAAATCAAATACCTTCAAATCCATGATAACATGGATCCTACACCTTCAAACAGGTTCAACTTTTTGCAGTTCCCTGTGTATCTAGATTAGTGTAGTGTTTTATATATAGATAGATACATGTAAATATATGTTTTGTTAGTATAGTGTACAGGTTGCAGCTTCCCTGCCTTTTAGAGAGATGAGTGAGTGCTGTGAGTAATGTGACCGATTCCCTTGCCTGCACTTGAAGTTTTGATGCTGCAGTTTTTGCTGCATCCAGCAGTAGAGCTGGGTAGTACAGGGGATGCTAAAGCAGGATGAGGAGCTGCTGGCTGCCCTGCTGTGCCCTAGGCCCTTGCTGGCTTTTAAAAGGACCCTTAGCCAACAGGGCCATAGACAGAGTGGTCTAATATCAATGGAGAGCAAAGTATTTTCCCAAATCTTGGGGAAGGGGAAAGAATGCTGCTCTTACCTCTATTGGAGGACCACTTGGTGGACAAGAACAGAGCAACAGAGCACCTATCCTATGAAGACAGGCTGAGAGAGCTGAGGCTGTTCAGCCTGGAGAAGAGAAGGCTCTGGGGAGACCTTCTAGCAGCCTTTCAGTATCTGAAGGGAGAGCTGGAGAGGGACTCTTTGTCAGGAAGCCTCATGACAGGACAAGGGGTAATGGTTTTAAATTGGAAGAGGGGAGATTTAGATTAGATACTAGGAAAAAATTCTTTCCTGTGAGGGTGGTGAGGCACTGGAACAGGTTGCCCGGGGAAGCTGTGGATGCCCTACCCCTGGAAGTGTTGAAGGCCAGGCTGGATGGGGCTTGGAGCAACCTGGTCTGGTGGGAGGTGTCCCTGCCCATGGCAGGGGGTTTGGGACTTGATGATCTTTAAGGTCCCTTCCAACTCTAACCATTCCATGACTCTATTGGGTCTCCATTCTTTTGGAATCTCTCCTTTTTAAGAACAAAGACGAACTGGGAAAACTCTAGCTGTTTGCTAATATGAAAGTCAAAAGTAGATCTCCAAATACACTGATCCTTGATCTCATTACATGAAGAATTTATGGTGGAAATGGCTGCAATTTTCTAGTGTCTTTTAAAAATCGTACACACAATATAAAACATTCTAGCGAACAAATATGTGATTTTGCAAAAGGAATCAATGTGTTTTGAAAGTCTATTGATGTAATTTCCCTGAAGTTTTTAAATGAGCAGGCAAGCAAAAATGTTGTCAGGAGGATTATGTTAATAATGATGTTTTGATTTCAAGGAAGGAAACAAGAACTGTGAAGATTTCACTTGATGATGTAGAAAAAATACATACAAGTAATGAAAACAATCATGTCAGTTTTCTTTTAACTTTAATGCTATAAAGAAATGAAACCAATAAATAATGCTAGCAACTGCACAATGATCATGTTTTGAACAGATTTATACTATACCTTCTAACCAACATGTGAGTTAAAGCTGCAATACATGTTAGCAGGAATTGAGCTGCTTTTTCACACCACTCTGTGTGTCTGTCCTCCTTGATTATGGTTTAGATGATAAAATTTGATAGTTCTCCGGTTGTTCCATGTGTCTCCTCAGTTTTTAGTTTATATCTCCCTCGGGGTGGCTGTTGTTCCCGTGGAGAGGTTTAGACTATGTCTAAAGTACGTTGAGTGATGTTAGTACCTCTCTTTGTTGCCCATTTCCCTGGAAGTATTTTTTAAGCAGCAAGATCTTACTGAGCTTATTTTAATACTTTTTGTTTTAGTGGGTGTAGAACCTGTGCTGCTAGTACTGTTCATTAAACAAGTCAGCTATATAGCTTCTAACGTACTTAATTTGTTGAAACCGATTTTGTCACTTTTTAAATGTGCTTTCTATTCCGCTGTGATAGTAAAAATAAATGTATATTCGAAACTTGTAGCTCTCAGCTGTGTTTAAAAAGCAAACTTCTCTGCTACACACACTGTAAATGAGTAAACACATGTCCCTAAAACTTAAAGCTTGGGGCCGTATGTTAACTAGATATTCACTGGAAACACTACTAAACAATGAACTGAAGTCAAATGGTCCATGGTAGTGTTATGAAACTCATGGAAAATCAACAAAAGCCACCCCAGACCCCTCAAACAAGGACTTTTAGCTCAATTTTATTGTCAAGTGAATATGGGAGTACTCCAGCATTTAAAAAAGCTCTGAAGTTTCATTTTAAAAACATGTCTTTAAAAAGACTACCCCAAATTATAAGCCTTTTGTTTAAATAGTGATCAAAGACGTTAAGAATTGAAGCAGATGTTGATCCAAAAATGTTATGACACTTAAAGAAATAGAATGCTGCTTTATCTTGCCCTTTTATGTGGTATTTGACATTAGGCGTATGCAATACATTATGGGATACTCTTTCATTTGAAGAATCTAGATTTCTCTCTATGCAATTTTTTAATTCTGTTGTCACTATTCAAACTCATAATTGATTTAAAGTGCATAAGTGGTTCTGATTACTCCAGGTCCTGCTTAAACAGTGTGCGTGTATAGATCTGTAGTACTTTGACTCTGAAGCGTGTATTTTGGGTTAACTGGGGAATTATTTTTTACTTCTAAATGATGTGGAATAATTTATTTCTCAAGGAAGATGCACTTGTTCCAAATCTCCGCCCCTTCTCGCCTTCAGCCTGTAATTATCAGAGTTGAAGAATCAACTACTGTTGAAGTTAATCAGTTTTTGTTTGTTTTGGGTGAGAGTTTCAAAGCTGAAGCACCTTTATAACAAATGATAGGGCAAAGCTTGTGCAGTAGCGATCATACTTCAATAATGTAATTATACTCTAAAAATATCATTTAATAGGTAGCAGTAATGTCTTAAACCTGTGATTACTGGATCCTTGGGAACTTCTAAGGGACCTATAAAAATGATTAAGAAAAGTGCATTACTTGACAGTTGGTTTAAGGTAGCTGCAGTCTGTGTCCTCTCTAGGGATTTCCTTCAGTTCTGGAAGCTGAAACAGGTTGAAACCTGCTTTAGTATTGCTTTTTTTAGAGATGCTGTTGATTATCACCACAGTACCCTTTTACAACTGTATTTAATAGCGAAATGTCTGATTGTTGTTTCCCTGAACCCCTTTCCTGAGCAATGCCTGTGTCTGATTCTGCCCTGTTTGTCTGTAGGAGGAGGTTTCTGGTCCGTGTTCTGGTCACTGGTAGTGTGATGGAGTGTGGAGAGAGGATGCCACTGTGCAAACATCTCCTGTGCGGTGGTTTCACTGCACACTGACACCCAGACAACCTTCTGACATGTTTCCTGGCTTTGGAACTGCTCATCAGTCACTTCACCGTGGCAGAGCAAAGTTGGAATTATTGCTAGATTAGCCTTGGAAGTGCGTCTGAAATAACCTAAACTTTTGCAGGGATGACTTATTCCGATTTTGAGGGAAGTGATCTTTCTGGTGGAAAGCAAAGCAAAGGTTAGATTTCTAGACTGAAAAAAGAAGCTAACTTCAGTGCCTAACGGTGAAGAATCCCAAAATAATTAATGAGTGTAAAAGTAATTTCTCAATATTTTTGCTGGCCCAAGTGCTTTTCTGATGGTCATAAATACATTGTCTAATTGTTCTTAACTGCCTACTTATGCAGCATATGTATGAAGCTGCTAATTGCTCAATCAGAAATTAATAGTGGTGTTATTCCCTCAGTTAGGAGGATAAGTTATAGTAGATACTGTCACACTGAGAGATTAAAATCCAACTTTTCAAATTCAATCTAAAGCTTAAAGTTTATTAACCCCCTACCCTCAACTTCCATTGGTATTAGTGACTCTTAAGTGCCAACACATCTGGAAATTAGACCAGTTGGATCTTAATTCTTACATAAGCAAGCAGAAGGTTAACAAATTTATAAATTGCAAATTAAAGAGCCAAAATGAGGATGATGTAGTTATTTGGAATTAGAATACTTTTTTAGGGGGTGAGAATTAGATTCCTCTCTTCAAAATGATGGTATGACTTGTAATGGGGTAGCTTTACTCATGGAGTTAAACACTATAATGATCTTTTAATGACACCTTAATGGCCTCTCTGAGGACTTGCACTGAAATAATTTTACCTTCTCATAATTGCACTTCATAATGGGCTGTAGCAGTGCAATTTAAGGTGTCCTTAATTTTTTTCATTGGTTTGTTAAATTTAACAAACCCTCCACGTTACCATTCTGTCAAATAAAGGAAGTATTAGATTTTTGTTTTTATTGTTGTATTAGGTGTATCTTCCACTTCTAAATATTTTCTGTCTCAGTAATAATAAGTTACGGATTTTTGTAAGACTTTATCTATTTGGTGAAATAACAATAGTGTGTATTTTGAATTGATTTGCCATCCAAGAGGAAAATTTCTCACGATACCCTGACTTTATTTCAGGTATTTGTGTGACTCAGAAGCCGAGTGTCATGAAGAAGTAGATTATTACATATCCAGCGCTTATGTTATTCTGTGCAAATAGCCTGAAAGAAAGTGTCTGTTCAGCTTTGTTATTTCCGTGAAGCCCAGGTGTTGAATGGAAATAGTGAACTATAAATCTGTCACAACCTCAGTTCAACAGGCACAGCAACAGGTATGCCATAATAAAGAAAATTTTACAACGTGCTGCTGTGTCATGAAAGCGCTCAAATATAACTGCTATTGAAAAACTTGGAAACTTTTCACTATGTTTTCTTGTAAATAACCTCACAGGCCAAGATTTCACCCTGAGCTTGTTCACACTTGGACAGTTTTATTTCAGTTCTTATGACAGAGATGTCAATTTTAGGTAAACATCCTTTATAAACAAACTAATTCTAATCTCTAGCCTCAGTTTTTAAAGGCAACAGGGCCTGTTTCTGAATAATTATATAATATGCCTGCACTTATTCACTTTAATCAAGCGTTTAAATGTGTTGTTAGTGTTCTGATATTTCACGTTACAACATCAATGCATGTGTTACTTGGCAATGTTTAGCAGCATTTCATCTGGACGTGAAACGTGTGGAAGTGCTGCCCAAAGAACAGACCTTGAAGATCTCCCTTTGAGAGGGTTGTGAAACACCAGGGGATTGAGCTTGTTTGTCCAGAATATTGAAAGCCACCAAATGGAAGTAATGTCTTTTTCCAGCGATCCAATCGTCTTGCCTGGTTTTCTGTAATTCCAGACATGAATACCATCCAAGAAATAGGGATTCACTGGTGTCTGTGCCTTCTTTTCTTTTTGCGTTTCTGAATCAAGGGAATGGAAAAAACAATATTTGCGGGTGAGATTAGTATGAAAAATATAGCACATGGGGTAAAATTTTAGCTTTTGATACAATAGCAATGTATTATTTACAAATTCTCTGGTAGGAACTTCTGTGAGATGTTTCTATCAGTCTTGTTCAGCCTTTTACCATTACATGTTTTTTAACGTTTACACCTTTCAATTAAGGGTTCTGTTTGCCGGTTTTGACTTGAAAGGCTCCTGTGGAGGCTCTGTTAATTATTTATGTTGGAAAAAATCCAGCCAGTTTGTACACACTACAATTTTTTATGTGTTTTTTGATTCGCTGATTAGATTTTCCTTGTGCTACAAGTTCGCTTTTAAAGTATGGAATCATTAGGTGTATTTCCAAGAGTAGATGGCCAACCAACAAGCTTAGGTTAAATGTAGTAGCTCTCATTATTAAAGCTTTACCAAGATTATTTCTGTATTTTATATAACCAGATGGATAACTCTTACCATAGGAGTGTTGGGTTTTGTTTTTTTTCTTTTTACAGAGTTCTGTTTTACTTTTCTTGTCTCACCCTTTGCCAGCTGGAAATGTCAATGTTTTATCTTAGTTTATTAGTGCTTTCTTAAAATCATTTTATAGGATACTGGCAGCTCAAAGTACACTTTTGATTAGGTTTTTATTTTCCTGTTAGTGGCAAAACCGCCCAAATAAAGCTTCAAAATTAACAATTATGGAGCCTTCCTTGGGGAAAGGGCTGCTGGGTTTCTGTGGAAGGCAAACTAAAATAAAACACACCAAATAATTGGAAATGTGTTTCAAAGCCATGCCTGGTATGTTAGTGCTGCCTCTTGAAGTTATTACACATAACTTGTACTTGTTACTTGTACATAACTCAGTGCTTGTACTTAATTCAGCCTTTGCTGGGTTCACCAGGATTAATGCTTCTTGACATATTTGCAAATTACTTTTCATATTGCTGACTAGTTTCTAGTAATACTGCTAACTTGGTTATCAGTGCGCTGCTAGTATTATAACTTTAAATGGTTCTGCCTGAATAAAGCCCCCTACTTAACTGAGAACTATCTTATGATCTAATGTACTGGTTTTGGGTTTTGTTGGTTTTATATTTTTTTTTGGTAAATGACAAGATTTTCCACCTCATCGGCTTGATGAATGTACTTGAAACATTTTAATATTGAAATTTTTGGTGGAAAAAAACAATGAAGTGAGACCTTATGCAGACTGTCTCAGCTAATTGAATTTTATTGCATATTTTGCATATATTCCATTCTCCTTGTTTGTATGGTTGTGAGGATAGTTTAGTAATAAACTCTCCAAATACAAACTCTTATTCAGATATTAAAACAATAATAAAGTTGGATCTTTTTTGCTAGTTGCTAATCCCATGCTTTGAATTAGTAAGATAACAGTGTTTTGAGCTACGTCTGCTGCGAGAAGGAAGCTAGTGGAAATCTGTAAGCGGTTGCTCAAATGACAGCATTCATATATAATTCTTACACTGTGTCTAGATTAGGAAGATGGATGTCATTTCAAATATGTTGCCTAGCACACTCTTAAACATTCCTGGAGCAAGTGTTCAACACATTTGAAAATGTGTTAGCTTTATCTAGCATTATGGAATCCTGCTGAAAATCTCTTTTTTGGGACGGACACTTAGTTTACAAATTAAACTGTCTGCCCAAAAATATCATCAATCATAGTCTATGTGACAATTTGAACATCTCTTTACACCCCTCGTAATTCCATGAAAATAATTTTAACTGCACATTTAGACAAAAGGGTGCAAAGATAGTGATGCATTTTTTCATTTCATTTCAACGCTTCAACAACTTTTACCTTCTACTACAAATATAATATTTAGATGGCTCTTTTAAAAAGCCACTAATTGAAACAACAATGAAATTTTCTAAATTTTTCTGTAGTTACTCTAGGAGTTTATACACATTACCTTGCATGCCCATTCAAGATCAGGGTTTTTTTTCAGTCGTGCAGTGGCTTGGGGAGGTTTTGGCACACCTTCACACACTAATACTTGGCTGTTTATTGCGTTTCAGCTATTTGTTCCTTTTTTCCCTGGTTTTCTGTTGTCTCAGTAATATGAACAAAAGAATGTACTTGTGCATGTGAGTGATGTCTTTTCCTTACTGCTGTTGGTTAGAAATACCCAAGAGGCACCTTTAATTCTTGAAATCCTTCCCAAAGCTGTACCTTCTCCAAGTGGGGAATCTGAAAAAGCAGCAGCAAATGCCTTTTTGTAACTTGGCTGTGGAACTAATACTGCCCTCTGGCCCCTTGACTTTTGAAGAACCTTTTAAATTACAGTTCTGAGCTTGCTTTTCAAACTAGAAAAGATGGGATTTTCTGCAAATAGTGTGTGGGTTCCATCTTTACTGTATTTATTAGAAATTGCAGTATTTAGATACTGATGAGATAAGAAAAGCAGTATGGTTCAGGGAGTACCGTTCTCTTGAATCTGTGCATGTTAGCAGGTATGACATGTTCAAATTACAGAGATTAATTCAGTTCTGCAGTTAAAAATATACAAAAAAGGGGAAAAAAAGGACTTTTTTTTTCTTTTTTTTTTTTTTCAATCCTTGGGGCACACCAGGGAGCAATGTTATTCCAAAAAAGGAAAGGAGAAGGTCATGCCTCTCAAACTTCACAAGTCTGCAGAGCAACCTGAGTGTGCTTTGGAAGGGAGTAGCATATGTTCTAGTCGAGGCATAGTAATTCTTTGCACGTCCTGTAACTCAGTACTGTCACACCGTCCCACGTCATCCCTGAACAGGGCTCTTTCTGAAATGCCATCTTTGTATTTAGATTAATCTAGAAATTGGAAACTATTTCTTTCTGCCGTTCATGCAGTGGAAGCCATTGACAGAGTAAGTTGGTGATTACAGAAGAATGGCACAACGTAGTTAAAATGAAGGGGAAGATTTCTGTTGTTTTAGTATGGATGTTATGTTGGCACTAACTTGAATTGATCTGTTAAAAAAGTTTTCAATTTTGTTATGCATGCTCCAGAAATTAATTTCGTGTTTAGTATTCCTGACTGCCTCTGCTGTAGCTCCTTTGTGCATACAGATACAAACCGCATACAACTTAATTCCTGATACCTGCTTCCAACCTGTAATTCATCACAACCAAATCTTTGTTCTTGGGTTCACTGTGCAATTAGTGACTGTCTGTTTGAATAGATGCACCTTTCTCTTTCTAAAACTAAAGCTTCTACATTTTCTTTTCTGCAATCTAATTTGCTTGGAGGCAAGTGCCTTATAGGTTATCATAGAATGACAATGGAAGAAATGTGCTCAATTCCTAATTTATCAGTCTTTGTATGCTAGATGAGTTCTCACATTACTTTGGTTGCTCTGCTTATGTTGCCATGACTTTTTTTTTTCTTTTTCCTAGGAATAAATGCCTAGTTTGGATGATCAGTAAGATAAAAGTCTTTAATTTTGTTTTAAGAGCTGGCCGATAGCCTAGCAGACCCCTGAACATTCTTCTGTGGCTGCTATTTACTTAAATAGCAAATGCTTACCCTCTCCTCTTTTCTTCTGTGACCTACCGAGAGAGTTTTTATTATCTTCACCCCAAAGTACTTTATTTTCAGGAGCTGTTTTCCTGAAAGCTTTCAGTCAGAAAATAGGATCTGGAAACATATAATCTATAATAAATCTCAACTCTTATACTGTTTAGTTGCTGACATGGTTTGTGAACTTTGGATCTTGAGGGTGAGGAGGTCTGGTTATATTATCTAAAATGCTGGTTGCAGTATTTTCACAACCTTTCTAAACTATACAGGGAAGGAAGCAACTTCTAAAGCCTTTATTTCCCAATATTATTAAGAATGTGAAAGAGCAATTGAATTACAACGTGCCTTGGGGAAAGTAAAAAGAAAATTGCTTTTGTAAAGAGAACTCTAGCATAATTTTGTCACTTGGCTGTTTGTACCTGCCATTTTGGCCCCATATATTAATCCTAGGAGATAACTATGTAATCCCCATATGTTCTATAATATGAGAGGTGATGAAATGAAAGCAGCTAATGGGAAAGAAATGGAAAGGCAATGTTATAAATAGTGAACTATGGAAGAGTATGAACTAGTAGTGAAATATGAACCAGCTTGACACATTAAAGCCAATTTTAATAAAATCGGAAAAAATGCATTTAAACTGTTCATGGTACCTTAATGCCAGCAAGGAATTGAAGAAAAGATTTGAAAAAAACTAGCTAATTTCAAAGTTTTGAGTCTTGGATGTTTATTTCTTTTAAATATTGGAGAATTCATGAGTTTATAATTGTAATTTTAGAGGAGATAGTCATATGTGCCTTTTTCCTAATGACAGTTGCATATTTCATTCTTTTTGAATGGGAAAGGATGGACTGATTACTGTTTTTAATGTGAAACATCGCTTGTATGTGTGACAATAAGCAGTTATTTTCAGAGTAGCAGGCTGAAATCTGTGCTTTTAACTTTTTAACAGGGCAATTAAAATCATCTGACATCACAAGATAAAAGAACAACCTCAGATTTAATGAGAATTTAGTGTTTCATCGAGAAATAATACTGAGTGTCTGTAAGATCTGAGATCTAAAGTCAAGCAACAACACTTAAAACAGTTGATCTCTTGGTAAAAAAAAAAAATTGAATGTAAGTCAGTCCTCCTTTCAGACAGACACATGATAGCATCTAGTCCTGTAATACTCTATACATGTTAGATGTCTGTGAAGGAAGATCTAGATCTTAGTCTGTGTATTTTTAATTGAACTGTTCCCCCTGTACTGTTTATTATGTACTAAATATGCAAGCTGTTATTCCATGTAAATATATGAATTTATTTTCTAAACCTTTATTTTAAAAGTATTTATTATTAGGTTAAAGGTATTCATTATATGCTTAAAGTTAGCAGCTTCTGGTATATAAAGTAGTTGTAGGACACGTATTTACTTAAAAATGCTTACTTTGAAAGGAAAACTGTGATTTTTTTAAATGATGGTGTTGCGGCCTTTGCCTTCAGCCTTAGGCTGTTTTTGGATACAAATCCTTTTTCTCAGCTCGTATGTAGATGCCATTCAGAAGAATGATTCTCTTCTAGAAGGGTTTGTAATTCATGTTATTTTTCTAATAGCAGAACATTATCAACAACTTCACTCACTTGAAACAGGAAGTTTTTAATGGTCCTAGTTCCTAGAGCACTCTCTTTTCCCCTAGTTTGTCCCATTCCCTGAAAATTTTTTTTCTTTTGAGGCTGAAGTCCAGTGACTGTATTGCGACCTAGCTCTATATTTCTTGCAGAATTGCCATGCTCTAAAGCAGTTGATTAGTATCCATTTGTCTATTATTTACTTCGGTAATTTAGAGAACATACATCCGAGTTGCATCATTCTGGATGCCTTTTGGGGATGTGGGTTATTTCATCAACTCTGCTGGTGATGCCCATGCAGTCTTTCAGGCTTATTAGTCCATCCTAGTTTGAGGCAGTGTATCCAGCATATGGGAAAAGTGAAGAAAGAAAGACTAGAAATCTAGGCCCTGCGATGGCCGTTGTTTGGCCGAAGGGATGTGGAAGGATCAGAGCTTAAGGTCTGGTGAAAACGGGGGGAGCTGGGGTAGGAATTGGGGAGGAGAAATACTGGGTTGAAGTGGGGCCTGGGGCGCAAAGGGACTCCTCTGAGATCTGGTTTAACTCTTGCTCTTTTTTCCATCAATACTTGAATCTGTAATTAAAAGCTTACATTAACTGGCAATAAACGATGTGAATTTGCTCAGAGAAGATCGCCTTGCCCATGAGGCTCTAATTGCTTAATTGCACCGGAATTACCTGAGCAGAAGGAACTGATGGAAAGCAAAACAGTGGAGAGAAACGTGGCATGTGGTAACGTGTCCGTTGTGCACAGTCACTGCATGGTCTCCTCCACCAGAGCCGATTGTATCTTCTGTTTGATGCAATGAAGGGAAATTTGCAACTCTAAGGGTGTGTTTTTCCCATCTATACTGTGGTTTGGTTTTTTTTTCCTAATCAAGCGCGAACTCAGAAGTGCTGTTGAACTTGCTTTACTTCATCCTTCTTGTGAAAATTGAGTTTTCATACTTAATCACTAAAACATGACAGAAAAATATCTGAAGCATGTACCACCTGTTTTTCCTTTCATCTTGATTCATTCATTAGCTTCCTCATATTAAAAGCCCTCCAAGACACAATTAACCCTTTTTTAATACTGTGAAGCTTGAAACGATCATTAAAACTCATTAAAGCAGAGAAACTTACTTTCAAAAGCAGTTTAATATTAAAATTTTCCTGCTTTCTTTTCTTTTGGATAGGGTAGAATGCTTAGGGTATGGCCACCACCATTCCAGTCTTAACTGACTATTCAAGTAATTAATGATAATTGGTTGCTTTGCATTGCAGAACTGCGCTCTGTGCTAGAAGATACTTTGATGAAATAATCTTCTATAATGGAACGTTGTCTTCTGAGTATAGACTATATAATAATGATATTGTCAATGAAACCTTTTTGTCCAGTAAGGAGAATATATAATTGAAGATAAAAATATGTTACCAAAAGCCTTGCTTTTTTCTCCCGTTTACATTCTCCTGTATTGTACATTGTGCTGTTGCCACAAGAAAGCAAATATCTGCTTATGTTTTCTGATTTACTGAGTTGTTTTTGGTTTTAGCATCTTTTAAAATGCACAAACATGCAGTCGATTGTATTTTGGTACTAACTTCAGTGTATTTGTGTCAACATCCACGAAGGCTGAATTTGATCTCACTTTTTTTTTGGTATTCTGTTAATTGCCTAGCATTATATAAAAAAAAATCTTAGAACTGAGAAATGTATTTGAATAGGCAACATTCAGGATAAACTTCTAAGCTCACAGGCAAGTGCTTTTTCCATCCTGCAAGTTTTTGCAGGATGAAAATGGCTAACCACAAAGAGAAGTACCATGAAGTAAAATGGTGAGTTTAAAGCGATAAATGTATTGCTTTAAAGCCTTGGGTTTACTGAAACTGCAATAAAACTATCATGAAGCACTATCAAAGTGTTGATTTATTTATATTACTAATAGCAGAAGTAATAAAATGTAGGATTTACTGATATGGTTATAGCATTTGGTATCCAATTTATTAGACAGCTCAACGGGTATTATATTGTATTATACAATCATACAATATTTTATAATCTAGGTTTTACAGAAGCAGAATATTCATATGGAAAATAGTTTTGATATTTAGCCTTCTGTCTCAGAACTGAGCATATTGGATCTTTATATGGGTCATTTTTTGCTAAACTTCTGATTTTATCTTAAAACTATGACAAAAAGAGGACCATGAAAAGGATGTGCTTTTGATTATTGTGAAAGATATCTGGTAACTGAAAATATAATTCAGACTTATTCTTTTTTCTAAAATATATTATTTGGAAGCAACTGCCTTTATCTTTAAAAATGGCTTTAAATATCTGAACAGGACTACTTATCATCTGAAAATATTAGCTGTTGAATAATTAAAAAAACCCCTGGATAACTAGTAGAATAGGATTTCCAGAAGTGCTTAGCATCAACTTAATTCTATTCAGAAACTGAAAAATAAGAGGACTTAGACCAGTCCGTGGAAATCTCCATGTAGATGCATGATGACATTCTTATCTGCCTCTTCAATGAAGTTAAGATAAAATTCTACTTAAAATTATGAACTGAGTGACAAATATGATAATAGCCTATCTATAGGTAGATGTGAAAGCTGTAATCTGCTAGGATTGCTCTTATTTGATGGAGAGCAAGATATGGTGGAGAAAAAAACTGGAAGGAAAATGATTTAAAGGAAAAATATAATTTGATACAGACCTGCACAGAGGTAGGACAGCTTTATGAATTATAAGATGAATTGCCATTGAGAGTAATTTAGACACTTCAAGAAATAATACAAGTTGTAAACATGTATTACTGATTTGTGCCTTGTTAATGAAATGCCCTAATTCTAATCAACCATGTAGTTACTTCAAAGTTGCCAAGCCTTAAAAGTCTGTTTGGAATACGAAGCTTTCTCAGCCGTGATGATTTGCTGTGGCTACTTATCAGTACATTGAAAAAAAATACTGTGATTCTTTACAAAGTTGTTCTGACCCTTCTTTTACAGGTATGGGATGCTGTAGATACCGGCTGCTGTTTAAGAACGTATTCCTGTCACTCCTGTGCTGTTCGAGCTGCCCGGTGGTCGTCTTGTGGAAGAAGGATCCTCAGTGGGGGCTTTGATTCCATGCTGCATTTAACAGATGTGGAAACAGGTAAAGGTCACATAAGGGTGCATTGCAGCCCTATCTTTACTGAGTACGTATAACTTTGGATCTTGTTAGCCTTATTCTTTCTCCTAAAAATATAGATAAAATCTATAAATCAGGGTTAGAGTTCTCAAAAAGTATCCTCATTAAAAAATAATATCTCAGCAATTAAGGGTAGTTGGAGATATAGAAAAATACTGATGTTTTTTTAACTTCATGATTACATCTGATGTCTATTGTCAGGTACTGCACAGATGAACAGAATGTAATACGTATTTCTTTATGGTCTGTCATGATCATTCATTAAAGCATTTGAACAACTACTTAAGGCTGACCAGTAACATTTATACATGCGGTTAATTTAAACATAGGGTTGTACCTCATTCTCAATTGGGTACGTTTTGAGTTTGTGCTTAAAGTTATTTAAGTGATCTTATTTTCCTGACTAGGACCTTAATTAGGAGTACAGAAATTTAAATTCTGTTATGAAAGCTTGAGACTGAACCTGTGTTGCTTTGATGCAGTTGTGAATTTGATTTGGGGTTTGATTTTTGTGACCTTAGAACAAGTTTACTGGATGTTCTCTCTCCTCATTTTCTCCTTCACAAACTAAAGTGCTTCTGTCAGTTTTATTTCTTCTCTCCTTTATATGTTATCAGCATTCATACAGGAGCATTCATTTGGGCTGTACATAATAGGACACCTCTGTGTATGCATAAATGATTAGGCCTAAAATAGTACCTTATCAACTGAAGAGACAGAATTTTACTTTTTTCCACTTAATTTATTTTTAAATGTTTAACTCCTGCAAAGGTGTGATTTTTTTTTTTTATAAGACTAAAAAGAAACCCTTACAAAAATTACAAGAAGTTCTTGTCTACTAGGCTTTTCTCTTACGTAAAAGTAAGAAGTACATTGTATGTGAATATTTGGAGTGCAGAAATCCTATTCAAATGAACCGGGAAAGTGGCCAGGAAATTTATGAATATTGTTCACATGAAAAGAAGATATTTTTTTTCATGCTCGAAGAATTTATTTTTCTCAACATTTGTCATAGCAGAAGTATTTAAATTCAATGATGGCTGGAAGGGAGCTGTTGTAGTTTGGGAATGTAAAACATGTGACACAGTTACAGAATATTGATGTTTCAAGAATAGCCAGGTTTCGTAACGGGGAAAAAAACTTTATGTATCTGATACAGTAGTAATACATTAGGTTAGCATATACCAAGACATTAATTTTGTCAGACAACTTGTCTTTTTTCTTTTCAGTCTCATTGCAGTAAGCTTCTCATTTCTAGTCTTGTGTATAACTGAATGTTACCGATCCAAAGGAATTTAATTTGACTGTACTGCTTACAAATTCTAAGAAGGGCTACAGCTGTTAATGGGATTTATAGCAGCAGAATAGATTTTAGAATAAATTTCAAAAGGACAACTCTGGGGAAAATCTCATTTTATAAAACTATAGAACAAATTCCAAAGATATGTAAGTTTAATCATATACTTTAATTTCTAAGATCTCTTTGACTTAACTGTCCAGGGGGATGGATAGTAGTCTGGGTTATGCTGGCTGTCATGGTTAATTTAAAAGGTATTTCTAGTGTTTTAGGCAATGACAACAGTAACAAATTTTATTTACGAAGTTTCAAAACAGATAAGCTTATAAATGGTCCTTCCCTTACTGACTTGTGAGTTATGTAGTATTTCTAACTGCTTAAATAAACTGTCATGTGCAAAGGCAAACTGAATGCTCATAATCCCTGAAAATACCAGATATTCATTATTGCCTTATGTCAAGGACACAGGATCACCTGTGAACTTTGGCCTGACTTTCGGTGATACACCTCTTTTGGAAAATATGCTATGAGTGCTTGGAATTTTATTCTGATTTCCTATGCATGCAAGCCACTTTCTGATCTCCTACTCTGTTGTAAAGTCATTCTTTTGTTTTATACATTTCAGTCAATTCTTTTCAAAGAAACAGGACAAGCAGTTTGCCTCTGAAATCCAAATCATTTTGATATAAAAAGCCTCATTTCCATTTGAAAACCACTAAAGCAGCTATAAAATTTTGATTTACATTAGTTTACTGAATCATTCATTCCTGCTCACTCTTCATCAGTGCTGAGATGATTTCTTCTTTGATTAACTTCAGATAGATGTTAGAACTGTTCCTTTGCAAAGGACTTTTAGATACTTTTTTAGACTTTGGTGTTAATTACTTTCCATTGCTAGACTGAACTAACTACCAATGTGTTTAAATGCATACTGGTAGGATTTTATAAATAATAATACTGTTTTTAAAGCTCTGTGCTCTTGTCTCTTGTGTATGTTGTTCTGGTTCAACACTCTTCTAGTCATGTTTGCTAAAACCTAATCTTTATTGTCTTTGTTCTCCGTATAGATTTTATATATTACAAGTGTTACGAAAGCTGGTACCTGTCCTTCACCGGAAGAAACCTAACAGTCTGAAGACAATTACTTTTGAAAGCTTAGGAAAGGCTGCAAATACAGCTTAGTACGTGCATGGTATTGAGCTGCTCAGTTGGGATTTTTTTGTTAATTTGGGTTGTTTTTCTGTTAGGAACATAGTTTCTGCCCTATTAAATCGAAATTGTAGTCTAGCTAATTGTTTGTTCTGGGTCTGAAGACATCTAGTTACAAGATTCTTCAAAGCAATGTACCAGCATAGTTGTAACAAACAGTGCTAGAATAAATTCTCGAAGAAATTTTGTTTCTAAGCTTGGACTTAACTTTAGATATCCCTTGACCTGGGATATTGCATTTTCTGGAATGATGTATTTTTTTTTTTTAATTTTTTTAATATTTATGATCTGAATAACATTAGAATAGGAGCAATCTGTTTGGTGAAAACAGATACTGTTGTACAAGCCACCTTTTTCTAAATTCATTTTTTATAGATTATCATTTATTATTTTAAAGGGTCGTCCATTGTCCTAACACCAGGATATCAAGCTAAGATTTTCACGAAGTTCACATTCAGAGCATACCTGATCCAAAATATATATATGAAATGTTTAAGAAACTCAAGGTTATTCATGTGTCATCCACATGAGTGGTTCCGTGGCTACAATTTGCATGAGACAAGTTCAGTACTGCAACACGGGGTTTCATAAATATTAGTAGATCCAAAAATTGCAGCTGAGCTGCCTATAAAAATTGCTGGGTATTTTTTTTTTTCATTGTTGCTCTATTTTATATACATTATTTCTTTAAAAAAATGAAGCTTTTTGAAATGTTGCTCAAATGTGATAATAATGCAGAAGTCAGAACCAGTGAGACTCCCTGCACTCACAGTCATTTTCTACTAGTGATAGTTCAGACACTTTGTTATTTACAGACCGTTAAGTAGTGCTGTATTCAGAGAGCACTGGAAAAAAATGCTTTTAAAACAGTTCTAGGTTAAATACATTTGACATTTAACTTCTGTTACATCCAGATGTGATGGAGATGCTCTACCAACCTTAGGAGGATAATTGTATTTATAAAATTTATTTATAACTGTTTTATTTTTGGAATATATGTTTTATTCATCAGTGGTTTTTTCATTAGTCACAAATGAATTAGTACCATAGCATAGGCAGAACATTGGCTGGGTTGATACTATTTGCATATTGTAGATACTTTTCATTTCTTTAATATTATGACAGAGGGAATGTTCCAAGAAATTTTGGCACATTTCCTGTGTTGCCAAATGCTGCAGTTGTATTTTAGTTCATGGACTGAGCTTGATTTCAAATATAACTTCCTCAGATTCATAGTGGCAAATTTAAATGCCCCATTATTTTTAAACTTTGAGCATTATCATGACTAGAATATTGAATTTAAGCTGTTGGTTTTGAAGGACAGCTAGACAAATATATAATGTGGTCACATAAATCTGATTTTATTTTTTAAACCTATCTTATTTTACAGTATTTTGAGAGTTTCTTAATGAAACATTTTGTAGCTCCAAAAGGATGCTTCAAATTTGCTTTTCTGTATTTTCTTTTATATTGTAATTTGGCAGTCCTATAGATACAACATTATCATTGTTAATGTAATTCCATTTGTTCACACGGGAGTTTTAGTGCTCATACATAAACATCACCTCAGGAGAGCTGTGACTTTCTTCTGCTATTCGTCGCCTTCTCTCCCAGTGCGATGTAGACAGTACGTTGTTTGAATATGCATTTATGGATTTTTTGTGACACCTCAGAAAACATATCCAGTTGATTGATTTTTCTGTTTTTAAAACTTTTTTTTTTCTTTCGAATACATAGAGGTGCCTTTCGTGTGAGGTCTCAAGATTCCCCACAAAATTCAACAGTTTTAAATAATGTGTTGAACACAGTTTAGGGGCCACTCGCCAGCTAGGAGGTAACGGCATTTTACTTTTTATACTCACTGATGTAAAGTCCTTGCAATAAGAAGAGAGAAAAATGTTTATTTTGGGGACATTTTAAAGAGTCAAAGATAAAATGATTTAACATTTCAAGCATCTTTGCGTGCCAGAAACTCGTGACTGCATAGGGGAAAAAATTTGGGAACACATGTTGCCAGTATAAGTTTGGAAAATTAATAAAGGAATTTCTAAGCATGCCAAGATAAAATGGACAAGTAACAACCAACATTGGTTTGTTGAGAAGGAATTATGTATGATCAGTCTAATTTTCTTCTCACTATACTGTATGAGAGAGGTTGCCACTGTAATGAGATTTAGAAAAATATATATATATTGTCTTTATGTCTTTTTGTAAATACAGTAAGGAAATCCATTCTGCTCACCAAGATTACTCTCATGTCCTTGTAAGTCTTAGGCTTCACTTTTCTTCGCAGATTAGTGTAAGGAAGTAAATGTTTTTGGATTATGCGAGTAGAGGTGTGAACCTCAGGACCACTAAACACAGTTACAGAAGCATCCTGTGCTCAGTAACTGTGGTGACGTTCTGTGAAAAATCCACAATGTTAAATAGCCTTTAAAATATCTGATTTCATAGTTGAGCAGTTTCACAGTAGGTTGCAGCATAAAGGACTAGAAACATATGTTCAAGATGTTTTGAAAGATTTTTTTTCATACTGTGTGTGTTACTGGTGAGCTTTTAATGAATGAAGAATTGAATTAAAGCACTTTCAGAATATACAGCGCACTGCAAAGATGTAGTAGGTATTGTTACTGAAATTGTAAAAATTAAAGATTGAGAGAAACATTTGCTTTCTGCTTTGGAATAGCAACCTCTCATACGGGAAAATGATATGTGGTATAGGTTTTCCCTCAATTAGCCAAATAGATTTTCAGAAGGTGTAATTTTCTACAGGCTATGAGTTGGTTGAATCTTTGTTATGCTGCCTTTAGGAACTGAAATACAATAAATATATACACAGTAGAGGTGCATACAAGCTTGCTGAATTGCACCCACTGTACTCTATTATGGATAAAATTTGCAATATGTAAAATAAGGCCTGGAAAGTTGAATGTGTTTAATATTGAATAAACTGAGTAACTGTAGACAAAAATAATACATGACTGTAAATACCAACTGCCAGAAAGGTGGAGCAGGATCTCCAGCAAACACTGAAACTGGATTTCCCGAGCAGGGGGCTGTCACAGCATGGGTACAACGTGGGAAACAACAATTTCTGCTCATAGTAGTAAAACACACTAGAGAAAGTTTGTATGGAAAGGGGCTCAGAGTTGAATTCACTGTTTTAATGTACTGAGTTGCGTGAACTATTTTGCCCCATATCATCTGTTCATCTCTCAGATGATCTGTTCATCTCTCAGGTAAATATTTTTCCTAAGTTTCTGAGATTCTGAAAGGTTTCTGTTGATAGAGGTTTCATAGTTGTGTAGAAAACAGACCTCAGCACTTCAGCCCTGCAGTCATAATACATAAAAGGGAAGAGTTTAAGGGACGTATGCATGTTAAGTGTTAGGAAAGTTCATTTTGCTGGGTTAGGGCATGTTTGGATGGCAAGCAGTCCCATTTAGTTCAGTGTATTGTGCGTAAATAGCAGTTCTAGCAATAGAACGTGCTGTACTGTTGCGATCCTCCTCTTTTGAATATGTTCTCTGCTGCTTCTTTGCTCCCATGCTCTTTTTTTTCCCCATTCCAGCCCTTTTCTTGTTTTCTGTGGTATGGGAGTAGAATGAAATTCTTGTATGCATCAAATAACAGCAGAACACTACTGTTCAGAATGCTGTTGTAAGGTTTTGGTCCAATTGTTCCAGAAAGGATTTTCAATGATTCTGCGGGTGTGAATAGGACACAAATGAGATCAGATGCCGTTTACTATAGCTTTACTATTGTTTACTTCAAATAAAGCTAAATGGCAATAGAGAAAAGGCAGAGATATAGGAAAGAAGGAAAAGAGAACCAGTATTACGGAGTACAGCAAGAAAGATCACCACCAGCAAGATGTTAGGTCTGCAGGTCCGCTTTGGTCCATACCACACGACAACTTGTAGGTCTTCTTGACTCAACAGCATCCTGTTGATCCGTAAGTCTCAGGTTTCTCAAGTTGTAATGGTGCTGAGGGACCCATTTGTAGTGGGATGCAACAATCATTTACAGTCCTTGTTGACTTGCAGTTTAACCAATTAATTTGACAGTCACCTATGCTTGTCCAATTATTGCCTAACATGGTTGCTGTGCAAGCCCCCTTTGCCTCTGCCCCCCTGGGCAGTGCTGGGGCCTTCACAGCAGACAAATTGCAGATGAGTTTCTTGGTGCAAACAAGATATAGTTGTTTTGAGAACCAAGGACATACCTCCTTTAATGTCATATCATGTACACAGGTGATAAATATTTTGTAGCAAGTGAGCTTTGAGACATCCTGTTTTCTATCAGTTCTCATGTCCAGTTTCTCACAACTGTTTTACTGAGCTTCCAAAAAAAGAAGTTTGGTTTGGTTTCACCTGGGGGAGTGAGAGAATGAGAGCGACTTGTATTTCAGAGTATTGATTGGCCTTTTAAGATTAATGTCTCCTGATTGTTCCTCAGACCAGTCAAAAAGCTAGTGTGGTTGATATCTTCATCAAACAGGTTAAAATAGGAAAAGGAAGGGGTTAAAGAGTGTAGATGTGAATGAGATGCTCAAGTTGTTCCTATTAATTTTATTTAGTATTACACTGTAATGGTCTCAGTACTAGGAGTATTTTTGGATGAATTGCAGACTGCAGAAGGCAAGAAAACGGCAAATGCAGTGCTTGCTTCTATCTTAAAATGGGGGAGATGGAGTAGGGAATTAGACAATTTTAGTTTCCAGAGAAAATAGTGAGCAAATGATTGAATTACTTGGAGGTAACTGGGGATGAGATTGAAAGATGGACTAAGGAATAAATAACAAATTATGTTAAATCATTCTTCTTTCTGTGGAAAAGGCAACGGGTCTAGTAGTTAGTAGATTAAATGTGTCTTGAATTTGAGGCACATCTTTTTTGATTGTCTTACCTGCCTTTCTCATCTCTTAGGCTAGGGTATTTTTAGGGAGCCCAACCGCAAGAAAGATATATGCATTATAGAAGAAGCAGTTTTCACAAATCTTGTGAAGTAAAAACAGGTCTCGGTAAAGTCAGTTAAACAATTAATGTTGGTTGGAAGGTTAGATGATGAGCTCCACTGGATCACTTAGGTGTATGTCTAATGCTACTTAGACAATACACTTCATGGAGAACTATGGCTACCCTGATGCTTACTTTATGAACCCATTTGACATAAATAGTACAGGTAGGCTGCAGTTTTGCTAAATTCTGGCTTCAGTACAGTTAAAAACTTGCTGATTGTACTCACAGAGTGTTTGTTAACCTAGGTACTAGTAGGAACCAAATGACTTGGAAGCAAACTGATCCCCCCTCCATGGGGAAATTCAGTGTTTTTCTCAAGTGCTGTGGAGGCTTTTCTAAAGCCTGCAAATGATGCCTGGTAGTGGTGTGCATGAGACCAATACTACTGTACAACTACTTGAAAGGACACTGTAGAGAGGTTGGTGCTGGTGTCTTCTCACAGGTAATTAGTGATAAAACAAGAAGGAATGGCTTCAAGCTGCGGCAGGGTAGGTTTAGACTGAACATTAGGAAAGAATTTTTCACAGAAAGAGTGGTCAGGCATTGGAATGGGCTGTCCAGGGAGGTGATTGAGTCACCATCCCTGGCCGTGTTTAAGAGTCATTTAGATGTGATGTTGGGGGATATGGTATAGGGGAGAACTTTGTAGAGTAGGGTAGATGGTTGGACTCAATGATCCCAAGGGTCTTTTGCAACCTAGATGATTCTATGAATACCTTTTTGCTGTTATAACTGATGATTTTAATATTTTCTTCCTTCCCTCTGGGGTCTTTTTTTCCTTCTGTAGCTGTTGGGCTACTGAAAGATGATCAGAGTTGCATATAACTTAACGGGAGGGCCTCTGCCGCCCTTGTGACTGTTTTTTCTCTGGGGAAGGAACTTCTTGTGTATATTAAATCTTTCACTCAGTAGTGACAGAGAGGCCTTTTCTATCTTGAATGGGTACTGAGTGGAGAAACCATTAAAAAAGAACAAAAAAACCCACACAAAAACCTGTTTTCACATAGAACAACACTCACCCCTCCCTTCGCTCCCTACAGTCTATTTTCCCTCACCCTGCTAGTTTGAAGAGCACGTGATGAACTAAAATCTCTCACTTCTTTTCTTTAAAGCAAATAAATAAATAATTTTACAAGTCTTAGTCTCTTGATTGTGTAAGTTGAGTTCAGCAGATGGGGAAAATGAAACTGATGACAAAAATCAAATAAATTTGCTCCAAATCATAAAATAAGCATAAAAAAATCAATGCAAGTGTTTTTCTGAATTTTTCACCTCACAATGAGTGTTTACACCCATCACTGATGTTTTTAGCTCAAAGTATTTTCAGTTAAGAAAGTCTATTGTAAGACAACTTTCACTGGCTGAAAATGTAGATTAATGAATATTTTAAGAAAATTTTGTCAGAGTATTTTAAGGGTTCTTTTTGACTTCTGCAGTGCCTTCCTCACTGTGGCTTAAAGCAATAACTTTATTTAATGGAGAACTTTATATGTGATATGTAGAATATAAAGTGCAGTTAAGATTGTGAAACCAAATAAATGTATTTCTTTTATTCCATGCTTCTTTCCTTAAAAATGATATTTCAGTCAATATACATTAATATCATGAATTTGTTAGCATGAAGGGAAGCAACGGACTGTGAAAAAGTCCTATAAATTAACCCAGCTGAATTCTGTTGCCTTTGAAAGTGTCGACAATCCAATTGATACTAACTACAGGATCCTGTGGAGATTGGTGTACACAATTAACTGTTGGGAACGGTGTATCCATGGGAACAGCTATTGCTGTCATATTGCCTTCATGGAATGCAAATTCTTTTCTGTTTTCAAAAACAAGTTTCACTCCTACCCTCACAGAAAGATAAGAAAACAAGTCAAGAATTGTAGTGTAGTTTGAGATGTGGTATGTCTGTCAATATAATATTTTGTTCTGGTTATTCCTATCCCGTTGAAAGAGAGACTATGGCTACTCTCTAGGGAAACATTCAGCCATTAGTTTTGTGGATTTAGTCCTGCATGCTGAGCTGGGACCTTGGTGGAGCTCCTCTTCTGAGGAGTGTGGGAAACCATTTGTTCTCTCCTCCCGGTAGGAAGCATTCAGTAGTGTAGAAGCCAATGAACAGGAGAAATTTCACACAGATAGAAATTAGTGAGTTCAGTCTTGTAGTTTCAGTAAATCAGAGTATCCCCAGATACTTGAAATGTGCTAATATAAACATATTCACCTTTGACAACCTTGATATTTTTGAAACTAGGTTGGGATGAATAACAGATTTAATTTTCTGCTCAAATTTTAATCTCCACTTCTCACTTTATTTTAGGGAAGCAGATATTTAGCAGTAAAAATGAATTTAGGATCAGCGCACTGAAGTTCCACCCTACAGAGTCAAATATTTTCATTTGTGGAGGGTTCAGCCCGGAAGTTAAGGCTTGGGATGTAAGAACTTCAAAGGTAATGGAAATATTTTTTTTCTCTTTTTCTTTTAGGATATTTCCCAGGTTGGATGAGCTCTACATTACTAAGCCACTAGAGGTACTGGTCTTCAGATGAAATGTTATTCTGAAGTATTTTGCATTTCTCATTGATTGTCTTGCCATTTGTTGCTATGTACCTCCGTAATGTTTTTGAAGCACGGAGAGGAACGTTGTACATAAAAAATACGAGGGTTTTCTTTTATGTAAATATGAATAGCATATAATTGAATAAAGTAAATTCAATAGCTCACTTCAGGGCTGTGAAAAAGGCAGTTATGTACTAGGAAGCAGTACAGTTAACTTGCTCTTCAAGCTTTTAGGTGCAGGTCAGGGTGTGCGTGCCTATGCTTCTTGTGTAGAAGCTTGAAGTAATTTTTACATTTGTGAAAGGGAACAGTGGCATGTATAGCCTCTCCCTTTTACTTTGTCCTGAGCCGTGCAGCACAGTGTGTTCCCAGCTGCCATTCAGAGCTCAGGTAAGACCAGACCTGTGATCTGCCAATGTAAGACAATCTGACATCCTCATGCCCAGAACGGCTCAAAGAGCAGCACTGACTGTAAAGTGAGTAGTTCTTTGTTCTTTCTTGAACTTCTGTGTGGGTAGAACCTATTCATTGTAGTTAGCCATCTGTTTGCTCTTGAGGGTGACAGAAGGGATCTGAAAAAGATGATTGCTTATGCAAACTCTGTCTCTGACTTTGGTGTGCTAAAAATAATAGGTGAGATATAGGCAGATTCATTTCAGGTACGAGGGCTCTAACAGGAAAGCTCTGAAGTAGTTATGGGAGTTGCTCCATTAAGAAAACACAGTATTATTGGGCAATTAACAATCTTAAATCCTGTACTGCAGTTGTTCCTTTGGATTTTTCCCTAATGTTTGTAGGATCTACAAATTCTGTAGGATCTGTTCCACAGGCTTCTGTCACATTAATAAGTGCTTATGAGAAAAACATTAGTAAGTGCATATCAAGAATGCAAAGTCTGAGTCTACTCTGAAGATAAATTTACTGTGAGTTTTGATAAAGTACACTGTCAGCTTGAAGCCCCTTCTACAAAGTCTGATAGGATTTATTCCATCCATCATGTTTTTGTGATGGCTAGTTTTCCTTGATAACAATATGAAGAGAGACTCAAAGCACAGTTCTATGAAGGAAGAGGATTCCAGTTTTAGATTGCAAAAATTGTAGATGCTCACGATGAAGAATACCTATGTAACTTTTTTTAAAGTGATGAACCTTGCATTGGTATACAGTACTCTGGTGTTGTCAATAAGTGGTTTCAGTATACTGTCTTTAGCGTGGGCAACTTATAGAACATGAAAAATGTGTACGAAATAGTACCAGTTCAAAGGGTATTCATTCCAGTTGATTAGAGGTAGCTCTGGAAATTTACTGTAGGACAAAACCAACATTTTTTTTTTTCTGGCGGGGGCCTGGAAAAGGAAGACTAATAGAAGTCTTCTCTCCTGAACAGCAGGGTCAGTGATTTCATGGCATGGAAATGAAGTAGGGAATACCATTGCTCTCTCGTGAGGCTCTCCTAACAGAGAGTACATTATGTGATTCAAACTTTTGTGTTTTAACTTTATGCTTTACTACTGTTGGGTTTTTGCCTCCTTGCTTACTGATCTAAGTATGTGCCTTCTTCAAATGGCTACAATGGGGTATTTGTCTTTTCATGGCCCATCCTCTGTCCACTCTTAATACTGTTACTGGAATAGAGGGTACTCATGATTGTTACCTTATGATTTTTTTTTTTCTTTCTTTTTGACTGAGAGTGTTCCTGTTGTGTGCAATGTCACAACATCGCATGCTGTGACATCCTTTGATCCCATGTTATGATGTGATTCCTCAAAAGGCAGTGTGTTCTGTGGCCAGGATGCTGTATACAGCAAAAAATGAAACTGGCAGAATAATGTATTTTTAGTTCAACGACTAACCGTACAGTCATTTTGCAATCCTTGAACTCTAGCCTTGGAAGCTGCCTTGAAGAGCTGTTGATCACTGGGGAATGCACACTGCTGTTGTCTCACTGCAGGACACTCCAGTGCTTAAAAGATTGTGTGTACCCCTATTTCAGTAAGCTGATGCTAATGAAGAGATAAGGGAAACATCCCACCATCTTGCAAGAGGATAAAAAAGTGATTGAAAGTACATTCTAACAGGTAAAATAGGAAACGTTTTAGGCTTGGTAAAAAAAAAAAAAACAACAAACCAGCCTGTTTCTTTTGTATAATTCCTATTCTGGGTTCTCTGAAAATTTTTAGAAGCTGTTACCTGCATTGTTCACTAGGAAACAATTATATTAATATAGAACTTCATCAGTTGGAAAACTATCCAATTATGTAGTGCATGAGGAATATTAATTTTAATAATGAGCAGAGTCTAATCACCTTAGAAAGCAGAAGGCTTGGGCTTAGCTTGGAAACAGATATTGGTCATTTTTTGTTTGTTTGTTTGTTTGACATGTTTGCTCATCTGTAAACCATGGTTTTACATGTACTGTATTTGTCTAAAACAACAGTGTGGTTTACCCTCTTACACGGAAACATTTCCAAAAGAGGGAGAGAGTTTCTATTATCCTTTGACTTATCTTTTTTTCCCATCTGAGGTAGCTATAGCTCAGTGAGGGGTGTAGCGTTAGACACATATATTTGTATTAGTTTTGAAACTGTAAGTACTGTATGTGTGTAGTGAGTGTGTATGGAAGTTGAGTGGAGAAAAATACCAAAATTGGTTATAGTGACTTCTTGCAGAATGGCAAGTATCACCTATGCATCATTACTGCAAAATAACAGTTCCATTTCTAACTCTCAGCTGTAGAACTTAATGTTGGTTAGACATGAATCATCGATATCTTCAGAACCTTGTGTCTGATTCTCAATAGTTTGAGGGATTTCAATGGACTCTTCAGTTATTTCTGCTTTCAGCTTTTATTGTTAACTTTATTCCCAAGATAAAACAAGCATGCTTTCAATCTTTTCCATCTTACACAATTATGGCCATATTCAAGACTGGATAAAGTGTCCTGCCCAATAGTTTGAAATTTATCCTTTTCTAACAAGTGCCATTTGCTCTTAACTGAAATAGGTGTCTGAGACCTCTTGCCACTTTGCTTCAGTTTTGATGCAAACAACCTTAATATCTTTCAAGTGCTTTCATCCTAATTCTTTACAAGATTATCCTGTCTTGCCTGTTTTTTCAAGTGTGTTAAACTGTCATTCAGCTTGGAATGCTGTGTGGGTGAACTAATGATTCTTTTTGTTCCCATCATCATACTCCTGATAGCCTTTTCAGGCTTTGCAGCATATTTTGTCAATAGAGTGAGCACCCTAAATCAAGAGCTTGAATCTTGTTACTTGTCACATTGAAAACTCAATATCAGCATTTGCTGGTAATTGAATTTCAGAGGTCATTCGTTAGGATGTACTCTTGTGTTTTAACAGGTTCTCTGCACATCTTAAATTTAACTGTGTGAGGCAACTAGGTAATATTTTTTTTTGGTGGAAATACAGAGCAACGCATCATAGACATAGAGAGAATGACTACTAACAAAAATATTGTCCCATTACACATACATCTGCAGTGGTTGAAATGGGCTGCTCTATGCCAGTATGCCACATTGGCGCTTTCTGCTCATGCAAAATGACATCAAATGGCTGATAGTGGCATTTTTCCAAATTAGATTTTTCCAAATCTTGCTTTGATGTTGATGGGCAACTAGTTTTTATCAGGAACATAAATTTATGAGCATAAATTACTAATATGTATGTATTGAATGTGGTACAAAAATTGGATTTCTAAGTCCCAGAGAAGATGTATGATGGCAGCCTTTTGGTTACTAAGGCATTGAAATGTACAGTAGGCTATTAATCGGAAAGGCAGATATATATAAAAAAAAAAGGAGGAATGTTGGAAGATATGTATTGCTATCCCTGTTCTGTTGAGCAAATATGCAAAATAAATTCAAATGTAGCATTGGGTATTGAGAAAGATAAAGAATGAAATAACAATATGGGAGTTAAAATCTTCAAGATAAAGCAAAGCAATATACTTCAAAGAAACGAATGGATGGAACAGCTTGTTAACTGCTCAGTGAAATATAAAGGATGCGGGCATCTCAAAATTACAGAGACAAGTAATCAAAGTCTGAAAAAAAAAAGAAGAAGAAGAAGAAGAAGAGGCATTTGAATAGCATCTAGAGATTTATTATAGTGGTATTTCTTTCTATTTGTGTTAAACCCAGTTTTGTCTCTCCGGTGAAGAGATTATTCTGGAGATCTTATATTGCTGTACAACAGATTGATTAGATTTATGAAACATTTGGAGAATGTTTATAGAGAGTTTATGAAAAGACCAGAAACTTGGAAGTGAGCTGCTCTTTGCAGTGTTGACTGAGGAGAGAGCATCATATTGAACAGCCCCTATGGGATCTTTGGACCTCAGAGCTGCACCCAGAAAAACCCTGTAAAAAACCTTGTAAAAAGAATTGTGCAATAACTCTGAGATATTATAGATATGTATTTTAGAAGTATTTCCTTTGTCTGAGCTGTGGAAGAATTTCTTAAAAGGTTCAGTTGAATTACACAGTCACTCTCTGTTTTGGCTGATCTACATTAGCTTTCAGACTGAAGATAATATGTGTTCCAACCACATATTCTAACTGAAATTTTAATATTCCTTGAAGTACCAAAAAGAACAAAGGCTTGAGACTTGTATCCTTTAGCTCAGCGATGAAGTCTTTATTGTAATCAGAAGAAAAAATGACTACTGCTCCATTTTTTTTTTTTAATTTGGATTTCTAAGCTTCCACATTTGTAATATCAGAGCAAGACTACAGGTGTAACTGTCTTGTACTGATAATACTTTTAAAGGAGCTAAAGTTCCTTACATCATGAGTGAATTCTCAGACTGAATCGAATAGATTTATTTACAGGTGTCAGCAGGGTTTGCATTGTGTAAAGCAGGGATGCTAAAAACTCTGCTGCAAGGACATACAGCACTCAAGAGCTTGCATCTGAATGTATTCATTTAAATTTTCTAAATGTAACCCTATAATTATTTTTGAGTTTTGCATATTTTACCTTTTATTTACATTCTGCTTTTATTAATGAAACTCTTCCCATTTTGTAAGCATTCAGCAACTGGTTCTTTATCATGTGCATGCAGAAATACAAGGAACTCTAAAAGTAGGGGGAATCTCTAACATTTTCTGGACTCTGTTAAGAGTAGAGGAATAATTTATGCAGCTGTTGGATGTACTCTGGTTTTGATCTCCTGTCTGTTGATGTTCATGTGTTCTGTCTCATAAACCATGGGGGGCTTGCTGGAGCTTTGCCAAGAGCTCTCTGCTGGAGCTACCAGAACAGTAAGTCCTGCTGAAGCACCACGCAGTAATCTGGAGAGGGAATAAGTGGAAGGCGACAGGGCTGTGGCTGTGGCTCTGATCTTTAAGCAATACTTGAAGTTCTTAAGGTCCATAAATGCAAATCCACTGCTTATGTTAAAGAGGAAAAGCATCAAGCAGTGGAGACCCAGCATCATGACCTGATGCAGCCACAGAACAGACTTTGAAGGAAAGATGAGTTAAAGATAAGAATAAGTGAAATAATAATTTTAAAAAATAATTAGAAGAGTGAAGGAAAGGTAGATTCTGTGAAGCTTACTTGATGTCACTCTATGATGAACACTCTATGAAGCTGTTCAGCCTGGGGAAGAGAAGGCTGTGGGAAGACCTTATAGCAGCCTTTCAGTATCTGAAGGGAGCTCCAGGAGAGATGGGGAGAGATTCTTTATCAGGAATGGAGTGATCGGACAAGGGGTAATGGTTTTGAACTGAAAGAGGAGAGGTTTAGATTAGATATTATTAAGAAATTCTTTCCTGTGAGGGTGCTGAGGCACTGGAACAGGTTGCCCAGAGAAGCTGTTGATGCCCCATCCCTGGAAGTGTTGAAGGCCATGCTGGATGGGGCTTGGAGCAACCTGGTCTGGTGGGAGGTGTCTCTGCCCATGGCAGGGGGGTTGGAACTCAGTGATCTTTAAGGTCCCTTCCAACTCTATCCATTCTATGATTTCACTGTTAGACTTTGGTAGAGCAATAAGAGAAGCTGGAGAAGGCAGGTACTAACCCAAGTACTGTGAAAGGAGAAAACTAACTAAAGGGGAGATCTCAAAAAAAGAAACTGGGAGGAATTTAGCAAGGTACATCAGGAGTGGCTCCAAATAGAGGCAACATTAAATATTTTATTTTTGAAGAATGTTTTTTACAGAAAGTAGTGTGCTAGCACAATCAATAATTACAGTAACAATGATAAAAAAAAAGAACAGAGTATCATGCAGGAAAACTAGCAATGAGTTTGAAACTGAATGAGCACAAATGAATGCAAAAGTCCAGCCTTTTGGCCTTAATAACGTGTTGTCAGGCCATGAGGTAGATTTCAAAAAAGTTGAATACAAAGTCAGTCTGTCAGAGTGTTAGAAAAATCTAAGGAAAACTTAGATTTTGAGTTTTACAAAAAAGTCCAATTTTTGAGATTGACGTATTATTATAAGCTATTGAACAAATTCACTAGAAAAATGGTATAAGCAGTTATTTTTAGCTTTTAAAATTAGCCTAGAAATGCACTGCAGAATTTTTATTATTAACTGAGGCCAAGGCAGAACAACAACAGGGTTGGGCTTTGTCCTGTCTTGGTTTATTATTCTGGAATGGACACTGTTTAGGTATAAAATTGCAACTATCATCTATAGCTTTATGCTTAAGAAGAAAAGAAAGAGAAGCTCTTTATGCTGTTGAACTATTTCTTCACACTTGAGTTTATAAAGAAATAAGCCTAAGCCATTAAAGCACAGTTTAAAAAATTAATAAATTTCGAGTGCAAGTGCAATGCATTTGTTTCCTTGGAAACATGCTATTGCAATTTCTTTCTGATGAGATGCAGTCATTTTAAATAGCATGTATTTAGGAGACCTAATGAATTTGTCTCTGGATAGCATATAAATATGAAAAAAGGCTGTAGAAATTGGTGAAGCTACTTGCACTTCTGGTTTCTATAGAAACAGCCAATACATTGTCATGTACTGGTGGTATTAGGAAGAACAATGTAATTAAAAGAAGATGATTTATTCAGTGCTTTGTAAAAGTAAGGTTATTCTTCTCACACTGTAGGAGAAATCCTTACTGAATCTATGGACAAAAATTTCAAACAAATGTGTTGAGGGTACATTTGTGCTTGCATAATGGCATTTGTTTTTAAATGTTGATATTTAGGGGTCCTTTCTGAGTGTGAAGGCACTCTTTATGTGGCCATAACACATATGTGAGCCATACTGATGTATTTATTTGGAAACCTCACATGGTGGTATCACAGATCAGATTTGTAGACCTGTCTGTGCATATAGTATCTCCAGGAGTAACTGCTCCTGGAGAGACTGAAATTGGCCAGGAAAAAAACCATGCCTCCTCCTGATGTGCGAGTGTTCAAGTGAGAAGCTGTTGGGGAATAGCAGTTCTGTTTTCAGCCCATTTCTAGACAAATTTTACATCCCCAGCAGCGACCCAATATGCATTTAAAAAAACAACAGTATGAAAGCATAGCAAACTTCCTTATCACAATTCCCAGCAATGGTTATCCAGGCATTTCTGACTTAGAGTTTGGGCACTTGCAGCACCACAGAGAGCATCTTCATCTTTCATGACTCTCTTTGAGTTTTCATGCCATGGAATTGGTTGTTCTTGATTTTTTTATTTTTTTTTTACATCTGCAACATCCTATAGTAAGGAATTAATCAACTTAAATATGGCTTGTATGAAGAAGCATCTCTCTGTGTTTTGAAGCTCCATTTTGCTAGTTTGGGGTCTAAATTCTTATAATGGAAGAAACCATTCATGTTCTCCATGCTGTTCGGATTCTATTTCCAATGTTTTCAAATTTCCTTAGTAGTCTCGTTTCTGGATTGAAAAGTCCTTGATTAGTGCTCTTCATAGAAAAGCCATTCTGTATCTCAATGTCCCTTGTTTGTTCCCTGGGTACAGATTTCACTTTTCCTATTTGAGGTGGGGAGATGAATTTTAAAGAGGAAATCTGATGGGAAAGTGTTTGGGCTTTTTCACTTCCTAATGAGTAGCTGATGATTTCCCTCACAAGATTCTTGTGCCTTCTTAAGCAATCTGAAAGTGACTTTTTAAAAAAGTGTACATTGTTCATACCTAAAGTTTCATAAGTCAACACTGGATTAAGCTCAATTGCTTATCAATTTTAATCAATCATCTCCCTTTTCTTTTAATTATTCTCAGGATCTCTTGATAATCTTGAGTTATGTCTGAAAACACAGCAGTTAGAAACAGGAAAAACTTAAATAGAACAGCAAAATATTTTATTTCAATAACATGAAGAGAAATACACCACTCTTTAAAATACTTTAAAAGACCATAAAATTGTAACATGCTTGATCTTCCTCTCTATGATGTTCTCATGTGTTTTGATTAAAACTGCCATTAGAGCTTTCAGATGGAGATCAGAGACATAGATTGGATTTGTCATGTGGTTGTGGTTTTGTTGGGAACACGTAGCTAAAAAGCAAATAGGTGTCATCTGCCTCCACACCTTACCCTATAGAGTAGATCAACACAAATAGCTTGCACAGCAGTAGATAAAAATGCTTGTATTTTGTGCAAAATAAGCTTTCTTTGAACTTGAAATGCACTTTTTATCATTGGTAGAGGTGTAGTTCTATTTCATACAGAAAACTTAAATCAGCCCCTCATTGCATTAATTACCTGACATGCCAATAAGAAGAAGCGGTTCTATGCCAAAGCACACAATCTAAAACGGTAGGACAAGAAGCAGAAGAAAATAGCTGACCATTTTAGAGGTTGGCAACTGAGGCACTGACTCGTCAAGGGGTTTTTTCCATGGCCATCCAGATTGCCTGTAGCCTCATTAGATATGTTTTGAGACATTTATCTCTGGATGCTCAGGACAATGACAATAAAAGCACATTTCTTTCTTGTCACTTGCATAAAGCTTGAGGAAAGTGCAGTGCATGCAGGTTACAGGTGACCAGCACAGGGCTGGGGTGAGCCGCAGCTTCTGAATTGCTTCTGTGAAGAGTTTGAACTTTCTTGACAAACTAAATACAGGTCATTTCATGTGCTTTAAGCAGAGAAGTACTGTGGGACACCCATTTGAAAGATATGCCTTGAATTCAGCATCATAGCATGCATTTCAAATCACCAGAACCAAAAGAATCTGTTTGAAACTGATTTAATTTACCTAAATTACCTTTCTTGTCAAATGCCTGCAGCCATGAACTCTTGCTGTAGTGAAGAAGCTTTATTATTATGTTGGATTGTGTTGACACCAGAAACTATTACACCTTCCTTTGAAATGATTTCTTTTATGTCCAGGAAATGCTTAGATTAAAGAAGTGGACTGTGGTTTTCCAATGCTTACGGACAATAAATCAGCAAAAAAAAAAAGAGCAAAAGCTGTTATTAACAAACTAGAGCCAGCAGGGTAGGGAAACTCGTGCTTTCCTGAAGCAAGTTCCTCAGGCATGTCAGGAATTAGTTGTCTAAGGTAGAACAAAGCAGGTTTAATTATGAGTACTTTTCTGAGCAGGGGTGTTGCAATTAGTTATTTTTGAAAGCTATCTTTATGGGGGAATTTAAATACTATGTATATCAAGTTCCCAGCTGCTATTCAAAGTGTTAATTTATTGTTCTCTGAGTCAGTTCTTACTATGTGGTTTGAAGATTAAGCAGCAGTTTCTCTGAGGTATGTATCAAACATATAGAAAAAAATTGTCTTTTGTACTAATTTTTATTTTTATTTTCCTGTTGCAGAGCTAAGATACACAGGTAATTTGGTTAGATATCCTATTAAATAATGGGCAAGCAAATATATTTAATTATTACCAGTGAAAAATGTTTAAATTGACAGTGACAGTTTATGTAAGAGCCCAATGATTTCAGCAAAAGTAACAGTATGTTCACATTACCCACTTCACAGTCTTCTTTTTCCATTACCGAGAGATGTCTGTTGCTCCAAAAATGTTAAAACCAAGTTGCAAACCTAAACCCCATCCCCTTAACAATTCTGGACAGACTGTATGTATGGATACGTAGCTACATATATTTCACAAAAGCTTTTTAGAAGCTGAGTATATCGGTTTGTTTCATCTTTAAAATAAGAAAATATTAGAGAATAAGTACCTTGACTCTCCATTTGGGAATTTATTATCTTTCATTGCTCTATATTGTTCTTCTTCATTTGCTGGCAGCAACTGGCCTTTATTTCTGCCTCTCTGTCCGTGTTTCTACACATTTGTGCTCCTCTACTCTCTGATCTTTCCAGCTCTCCAGTTGGGACTTGTCACTTCTGTGAAGGTGCCTGCTGCTAAGGAGTTGCCTCCTTCAATCTGTTGGGGTAGTAGAACCTTTTGTGTCCCCTCCTCTCAATTTAACTTTATTTCAGTTCTCCTGCAGTTCCTACAGCTGTTGGTTTTCTGTATGGTTTTTCACTTCTCATTCCAGGCAGCTATTATGAATTGGGTATATACTGGGGCGAGGGCTGGTGTTAGGGTTGGTTTTGAGTTGTTGTTGGTCTTGGTTTTTTTTTTCATACAAAATAGCTTAATTTTCTACTTTACTAATGAATTATGGGCTTATTTTTATAACTCTGTGAAGAAATAGCTATGCATGGTGATTTCTCCATAGACAAAGCAAAGACTATAAATATGCAAATATCACTTTTGGCTTTATAAAGTTTAATTGCTTTGTATATTAATCTTTTGTAATATTAATCTGACTGAAGCGAGTAGCACAGTTGTATATTCACTGCCTTAAAAATGTGGGCGGATTGCTGAAAAGTATGCCAGTTTTTTGAGTCGGCAGGTTTACATCATCTTGATGTTCTTGCAGGGTGTGTAAGGGTGCTTGCAGGACAAATGTTCTTCACTGAATGCAAACATCACGTTTCTAAGCCGTACATTTCGCAGAGCCTGTGAAAATCATTCGGAGCAGCTGCTGCTGCCATCCTTCTGCATGCAGAGATCACAAGAAGACAGAGCTGGAAGGGACCTCAGGAGATCATCTAGTATATCTCTACCCTAGAGCAGGATCAGCTAGTTCTGATCGTTTCCAAACAGTCATCGATTTTTGAGCTTGAGGCAAGAAATCAAGAAGTTCTCATGTTGTGTTTGATATTTGAAGTGATTTTTCTTTCACCGGTTAAAGTATGAAACAGAGGTATAATCTGGGAAAATTATTTTAAAGAAAAAGAAGCATGTGCTTACAGCATCTGTCAAAGCTCTAGGCCCCGGTCTCTGTAGTCAGGAGCTATGTTAAGGGTGCTGAAATACCTCACAAAGTTGGGAACTGGTTCAGTATAATACTTTGAGCCTTCTCTCTGCTAAACTGATATTTCAAGTGAGGTTAGAAGAAGGACTAACCTCTGAACACCCTGTTGGAAGTGCAGGCTGCTGTGTTTTAGCTATCTTAGAGAGAGAGATTTAGATATTAATGACTAGGAGTCTTCCAGTGTCCTAGTTTTAAGGATCACCATATTCAGAGAGATGGATTTCTTTGATCTGGCCACTTGCCTTGAAGTTTCTCTTCACTGGAGGCAAATCAGAGAAAAAGAAAGCAAAGGTATTGATTCACAAAATTCAAAGTAGACAACATAGATGCAGAATTTCATGAAGAAAGGTGGAAGAAAAAGAAACTCAAATTATTCATATATTCCTTAGAATAATTCAAACTCTCTCTTACTTTTTAAGATCCAACTCACTGGCTTTTAAAATATTCAGAATCCTGTAGCTGAGGACTTATATCTGCATGAATCCAACCCACTTTGGTATAAGTCCTGAAAGAGGATCTAGATTTGGGAACTCTCCTATTTTTGATTTGGGAAGAAAATTTGGGAACTTTGCTATTTCCTTTTACATCACAAAATTCTGTAGGGGTTTTTCATGTGCATTAATTACATGATGAGAACTAGTGGATGAGACGCATTATTTACTCATGAGCCCAGATGTGCTTTGAAGTACTGATGACTCTTTCTTTCCCTGCTGCCCTGCGTTTTCAGCAGAGTGGTGGAAAAAAACCTCTGCTTCAGCAGAAGCAGCAGAGACCGCCTCTTGCCAGGACAGTCAGTAGGAAGATGAGGTGGGATATGTAGGATTGAATCCCCTGTAAGAGAAAGGCAGGATCCTGGCTGCCTCCTTACAGTGCTGAACTGTTTGACAGAAGAGCTCCTGTCACCTCCATCCCTCACTCCTTGTCAACACTTTAAAAGAGTAAACTCTGCTTGGGTTCCTTTTTTTCAGGAGAGAGTGTCAGACTGAATCCTTAATGGGACTGAGACGTCTTCTGCAGGGAAAATGGGGCACCCTTCTGCTGAACATGTCCATGTTGGCTTTGTAGGCAGTTTCTAACTGAGCATACAAGCTTTGCTCCCTTCCTGTACAGTCCTGACAGCAGGGTCTCACCAACTGCAAGTTAAGCAATGAAATGCAGCAGCATGGGACTGTGGGAGTCCTGAATCATCAATTTTATTCATCCCCACTCATAAACAGTGATTTATAAATAAGTCCAGAATGATCAACAAGAATATTCACTTCCTGCTGTGTCTTTTCCATACCTGCAAGTCCCAAATCTTCACTAACCTTATTACTTTCCTTTTCCTGGCTCTATATCTAGCTGAAGATTTTGAGGACAAAAAGACCAAAAACATACATTTCTGAAGTTTCCTAGAAGAAGGAAGGACAGATCCTCAGACTGGTCCTCACAGGGCTCTGAGTTCATCAAATAGAAGGAAGTTTGTGTAGACCCAGGTCCACAACACTGTGTTGCCTAAAGCTCTTTTTGGATCTAATTCCTTGGAAATTTATAACAGAATCTTATATATATATAAATATAATATATAAATTGTACAAACTGATTCTTTCTTTTATAGCATTTAGTTTCCCTCTGTGTGGACTCTTTATGTATATTAACAAGCTACGCTAGTATCTTGTGCAACATTTGAAAATTAGTTACTTTTTCACGTTTTAAAATAGACTATAATTTGTTGGAGATTGTTGTTAACACAAAGAGAGAAAACATAGGTTATCATGTTCTAATCTGTCAAAAAATAACAAACTCTTTTATCCACTAGGTGCTAAGAGTGTACAAAGCTGCAGTACAGCAGACATTGGATATACTTTTTCTCCCTGAAGGAAGAGAATTTCTTACAAGCACAGACGCGGTGAGCCGGGACTCAGCTGATCGTACCATTATTGCATGGGACTTCCAAAGCGCTGCCAAAATCTCCAATCAGATTTTTCATGTAAGATTAACAATTAGTATTGTTTGGGTTATGATTTAGTATTTCATACTTCTCAATGTTATTAAAAAAAAAAAAAAAAAGGCTTTTTATTTTCTGTGAGATCGTTGTGTGGCGTATAAAATGTTCTTTATGTAAGTTGAGGGCTTGCTCTATTTTTGTATTTTCAAAACACTTATTCTTAAAAAATGACCTTGAAGACTGATAGGTCTCCTTGTGTTAAGTATATTTACATTTCAGTGCTCGTTCACTGACATCTGAGCTATATTTAGGCAAGGCCACTGCAATGCCATTCTAGCTTGCCAGTGGTGCATGGCAGTAGTTGCTATAGCACCACGTTTGTTTTCCCACACTTTTTCATCAGCTGTAATGAGGGCTACTGACAAATGGGGTTTAATATTCGCATAGTAATAGCAACCTGCTGCAAGCATATAGATATCTAGTACAGCATAACCACAGAGGCAAAATTTACTTTTATCAGTGCAGGTGCAGTATTTCTCTCAGTAATCTATCCAGGCAAGATATTTAATGGACTAAATTGTCTAGAAAGGCTGACAGCTTCAAAGGAGATTACCAAGAAAGTTAATAGATAATTCCAACTCCCTAGGCCTTTTTTTGAAAACCCAAGTCTAATATTCTATGTAATATAATATGATTGGATTGTATATAGATGCTTTTTGGCTGAAATGAACAATTCCCTACTGACAAGGACATGTTGTTAATGATCTCGTGGGATTATTTCATGTTCAATTTCCACAGTTATATCTTTGTCCAATATTGGATCTATCAACATCTTGGATAGGCAACAGGAAAAAAAGGCCAAAAAAAAGAAAAAAAAAAAAAAAAGAAAAGCTTTGAACATACAAAGTACAGACCAGTCAGGGTAGGTATCAAGGAGTGAAAAACAACCAACCAACTTTTCTCCTTATCCCTTATGAAACAAACAAACAAAAAACCCACACAGCCTACCATCTTGTGACTTACAGTATCTCTGGAACGGACTGTTTTCCCCCTTTTCTGCACTGTGAATAAACAAAACTTGGTGGTGATTTTGGAAACTCTGCTTAACTCTCCTGAATTTCACCTCTGAACCTTCAAGGTGAAAGAGAACCCTTGAGCTCTCCAAACAGATTAGATCCCAGCAGGATCTTATCCATTGCTTGTCTGCATTAACAAATCATAGAATTGTAGAATCATTCTGGTTGGAAAAGCCCTTTAAGAAGATCATCAGGTCTAACCATTAACCCAGCACTGCCAAGTTACTACTACACCATGTCCCTCAGCACCACATCTACACATCTATTAAATACCTCCAGGGATGGTGACTCAACCCCTCCCCTGAGCAGCCTGTTCTAATGCTTGACAACCTTTTCAGTGGAGAAATTTTTCCTAATATCCAATCTAAACCTCCCCGGGTACAACTTGAGGCCATTTCTTCTTGTGCTATCGTCTGCTACTTGGGGGAAGAGACTGACCCCACCTAGCTACATCCTCCTTTCAAGTGGTTTTAGAGAGCGGTGAGGTTTCCCCTCAGCCTCCCTTTCTCCAGGCTGAACAACTCCAGTTCCCTCAGCCGCTCCTCACAGGACTTGCTCTCCGGACCCCTCACCAGCTTTGTTACACTTCAGTGGATTGTAATAAGTTAAATATCTTTATATAATGTGTTCTATGGAAATGACTTATGCATTCCTTCCCTTTTGTGGCCTTTCAAATTTCAGGTCAAAAAGATTTGTTCAAACGAATCAAGTTATTTTTCTTTAAAATTATTTTCAGGAGCGTTACACTTGCCCAAGCCTGACCCTGCACCCAAAAGAGTCTGTGTTTGTTGCTCAGACGAATGGGAACTATATGGCTTTGTTTTCTGCCCAACGACCATACCGAATCAACAAAAAGAAAAGATACGAAGGACACAAGGTATTCTTCCTCACCAGAAAGCTAGTATCCGAGTCTAGAAGGAAAATAGATAGCAAAATAACTGTGCTTTTAAATATGCAATAGAGTTTGATTATAAGTCAGGGATAGATATTAATTGACTTCATTTGCTTTCCTGTGTCCCAGTCTATTTTGAATCATATGCACTCTGAAGAAAATAGTTATTAGAGATTTTATGAATACTTAATAGCTTGATTAAATAAGATTGTGTTATGGCTGTATCTTAATAAACACCTGGAGAAGTCCTTAGTGTATATTTATTTAAAGATACTTTTTTTGGTGTGTGTACCATATTAATTTTCAGTATATCACAAGGAGCGTTTCTAATCAGCATCAGGAGTTACACTTATTTATTTTCACAGGTGGAAGGATTTGCAGTGGGCTGTGAATTTTCTCCAGATGGAACACTTTTGGTGACGGGAAGTTCAGATGGCAAAGTGTTTTTCTACAACTATCATACTGCTAGGATTATTCGCACTTTGTCTGCACATAAAGAAGCTTGTGTGAGTGCAATATTTCACCCAGTCTTGCCATCTCTCCTTGCAACATGTGATTGGGCTGGAGAAATCAAGATCTGGCAATAGTGAGCAGAGCTACTTTTCAGGGTGTCTCCTGTTAGTCTGTCAAAGGCATAGGGAACAAACTGTGCTATGCAACGTGAAATTTTCTTGTGATTGTTGTGAGGAGGAAAGACCATTGCCTTTTCTTCTATGATGTCTAAGTGTATGCTTTCACAGTGTAGTTAAGATGGTCTTGAGGTTAGCAGCTGAGCCAAGAAGCCATCTTACTCTCTCCACCAGCCCTGGTGACAAGTTTCTACCCCTTTTGTGTCAATCTTCTGGTGCTCATCTAGCCCCACTCTGGTCTGAGTAGCTTAACCTTGAAAAAAATTATCGCTCCTTTTATGTGGCTTTTACCAAATTTAAACCAGATTTTCATTAGTTTAGCTCTCTTACCTGATTACTGATAAATTAGAACAGCAATGGTGTAGTTCCAGGCCGAACAGCTTCTACACACAAGAAGGGTGAAGATGGCAGGGCAGGTGGGACTGTTGCTTTTGGAAATGGGTAGCTGTTCCCAGCTGAGCTTTCTGTAAAATGCCTTCTGAGAGTTCCAGGGGAAGGTGTGCCAGGTAAACTTGAAGCTAATATTTAAGTCAGTAATTTGTGTTCTTGAAATCCCGATGCTTAAACTTGAGCTTTAAACTTCCGTTTATGGTATATGTACATAAACAGAGCAAAACAATGTGTAAATATTTTTAATGAAAAAAATAAACTTTTTTTTTTTTTAATACATGGTGTCTGTATTTCACTGTTTTATTCCTGTTACTCTTGACAAGTTAGTACTCAAGACTATAATGGAATTGATATTTGGGGGCTAAAACAATTAATATGTTACCCTAGTTTATTGCCAACACACATGCATTTCTCCATACCTCTTGATGTCACTTATACACAGAAAATTGTCATCATGCAGTGCAGGGGATGTTCTTCAACATTCAAACAGGAGCTGGGCTATTCTGTAACAAACAGAAAATTAATGAGGCCATAACTGTGTATTTACATATGTTTACATTGCTTGTAAATGTATTTTCAATTTACATTCCCTGCACTTGCATTGCATGGTTCTATAAATTATTATTTATTTTATAAGAGAGTGTGTGTATATGTATACATACACGTATTGAAAAAAATATGTCCATGCATCACATAAACCATGTGTATTCCCAGCCCTGACCCCGTATAACTATGTGCTGCCTTGAAGTGAGTGCTATAAACTTAGCTTGTGTTTGGTCTGATTAGTCTATAGAGGTATTTTAACACACATAGGTTAATTGTGCTGAGTAAATTCTCTCTATCATGGAATCCAGAGGTCATGTCTAACACCAGTTTTTCCTGTGTACCATCTTTTTATTCTTCTTATTTTTTTCTTATTGGCACAACTGTAAGGCTTTTTTTTTTTTTTATCCATTTTTCACATGCTCGATTAAAACAGCTTTTCAGAGAAAAATTTTCAGAACACTCATGCAAATGGCAGATTTTAATCAAGTGATGAGTAAAATGTACTCCATTAATTTGTAGTTTGTGTTCCTTATATGTTGTAGTATGAAATAACCCGTACCATCTGATGTGGATCCACAGTTATATTGATTGAAGTCAGGACCAAGATATTGTGGCTGCATGGTTTTAATCATCTTATCAACAGTTATAGCAGGTTTTAACACAGGTCATTAACTTGTAGTGAGCAGTGTAATGTAGTATGAGTAACATTTTTTTTTCTCCCCCCAGACCATTCTTAATTTCTTGCTTCCTTGTTCAGCAATTAGCTGTTTGATGGGAGCCTGGATTTTGCACTTCTTTTGAGTGTCCCGCTAGCACACAAGCCAGCCAGACCCTTTAAATGGCAACTGTTGCAGTGATTTGATGAGTCCTAATTCAGGCTGTAGGATCTTGATAGATGTCAGGAGGCGTTCAGTTGAAAGTAGAGTAGTGGTTGCCCATCGTTGGGCAGGTTGAATCACAAGAAAGTGGATCCGAGTCCTTCCCTCCAGGTATTTCAGTTACCACCTAGGCAATTCTATGACTCGATTCCTCGATGATTCTATGAAAATGTGCTATTGACACTTTAAAACTTCTGGCAACCAGTAGTGTCTATATGAAGGATGGGCAGCACTGTAATGGTGCGATGCATCCTGTTATTTCTGCAAGAGATTATCTGTCTTTTATTAAATACAGAGTTTAGAAAGATCTCTGGAATAAATGTGAGCTCATGGTAGAACTGCCTTATTGGATGAGGCTCCAGCGTAAATGATAACTGCTCTGTATCTGAGTGAGAGCTCATCACGTTCAGCCTCAGCTGGGAACATCTCTGGATAGAGTGACAGAGAACAGTCTTTGGGAATTGTTGCACATATTGTGAAGGAAAGTAATTGCATTTTGTAACATTACCCATGCTGTTTCTTAAGTTTAACTTATGTCCTGAGGCATGATTCTGGTGTCTGACGTTTATCCCTCCTGAAACTGTCTCGCAAGTATAAATTTTAGAAGGGGGAAGGGGGAACCTTAAACTTCATTACAGGTAGTAGAGAAAAAGAAAAGAAATGTGACACTGTATAATCTTAACGAATAATAAAATTGGAATTGAATTTGTGTCAGATTTCTAAGATGGCTGGAGTTTTAATTACTTATGAGATCCAGCCAAAGGTTTTATAATGCAATGAAATTATGTTCACAGCATTATCTTGTTAAAATCTCTTTCTAATATAAAACTGATTAAGACACAGACTGAAACTTAATCATTGGAAATATTTTAACGTAGTGGTGTCAATTAAGTTTTCATTATGATTCAAAGACAAATTCTTCCTTGTAATCTTATGTAATGAACTGTAATCAAAAAATATCCACATTGCTCCATCATTCTGCAATTACCAAATACTGTTTGGGCTGCAAACAAGAATTATTATGGTCAGATGAAGCCTTTTAGAATGTAATGAATTGTTAGTTAATTAATTTTATTCATAAATTTGTAATCTGGAAATGTTTGAATCTTTCTTTAGGAGCAGCTCTTCTGGCTTTATATAGAGCTCCCTAAGGCATTGTATTATTAAAGCCAAGGCAGAGATCTTCACCGTTTTTAAATGGTCTAGGCTGTGTAGATAAACAAGCCAGATTCATTTTAATCTAGTTTGTACTGTACCAAAAAGTAATAATGCCAATCTCTACCACTTTATTATTTGCTACTGGAGCGTTATTAATTTGGGGTGTCAGAGGATGCAAGCTATTCAACTGTCTTTATCTCAAAAACCTGCTAATTAGCAGATAGTTATTAGAATCATTGTGTTCACTCAGCTGAAATACTGTTGATGAGTCACTCTGTATTTTCAACTATAGGCCTAATCAGGAAAATAAGGTATGGCATTACAATGGGATGACTCTAGGGGACAGACAAATAAAAAGCTACAAGACTATGGCAGAACAGAACAAACAAGGCAGATTAAAAAAATCTTGGGATCTCAAATTATCCTGATATATGGATTTGGACTGCATTCAACTGAAAGTGTTTGCTCTGCTTGCTTCAGCTAACCTTCTTCTTGTTCTTTTAATCCCAGCTCCTTCTAGCCACTTCTTGCATCTTCGCCATTTAATTCTCAGTTTTGCTGTCCTTGTTTTGGCACCTTGTCTTCTGCATTTAAAAGTGAAGTACTTTATATGCTTACGCTACATTCATCTTCCCTTCAATAAACTTCATTTTGCTGTGCTCTGACTCGTGGCTTTCAGGCTTTTATCCCAGCTGTCATTAGAAAGGCAGCCAGAAATCCCAGAGCATTTTGCACTCTGTTCTTGCCTGTCTCTGTTTTCCAGTTTTAATGAGGGTTGTTACTTTTGGAGATTCTCCTCTTTTTCTTAGCTTCTCTTCTGTCTACTTCTCTTTCTAGCTTTGATTACTGCTTTACTGTCTTGCAGATCCTTTCTATTACAGCCTCTCCTACAAGGCACCTACATCAGTGGTGTAGTTTGTCAGGAGTTCACTTTTTGGGGAAAAAAAATAACAGTAACTGAAAAAAAAATCTAGTTTTTACCACTTGCAATGCTTTGGTATGCAGAGTGTGCAAGCTACTTTTCTGTCAAATGAACCTCATTGAGAAGGTGCTTCAAGTCCATATTTAACATGTCCCAGCTGATGGGACTAGACTGGAGAGAGTTCAGAGTATCCACTATCCTCAAAATGTTGCATTTTCGGAAGTGAGACAAACTCTACAGATTTAGTCTTGTGCCTTGCCACTTGCTAACGTCAATGCAGCCTCAGGAGTTTCAAAGGATCTTTGGCATTTTCCCCTTTCTTTGATAAATCTCTCACCAATCTCTTCATGACTCACCTATCTATGCAGAGTGGTCGTATGTCTGATGGTTTCGCACTTCAAAGAGTGGAAATGCAGGAAATTAAATTAATTTATGAAGGGAAAAGAAAGCAATTCTAGAAGCACTTGATCTCCAGCGGGAGTAGGACAAGCTGGTCCCTGCCCAGAGCTTGATAAATTCCGCCACGTCTACGGAACAACTCCTTGGAACACAGCAGCCTGGTCTATAATGGGAATGACAGGTCTCTAGATGGCAGTAGGGCTCCCAATGAGCTTGTTCACCTCTCTTTTCCAGACCTTAGATATCCTTCTACATGAGTTTGTTTAGAAGCCTACCAGGAAGTTCCTAGGTAGTGCAGAAAAATTGATGATGATTCATCCAAATGTAATTCTTGCTACATTTTCACCATTTTGGATAAGTGCCACTTAAAATCAACCTAGAAACTCATGCAGAAACTCTTTGGAAAAAGCTGAAGTTCACCAGGGTTGAAAATGCCTGAAGTTACAGTCCGGACAGCTTCAGCTGCATCTGTTTTTCTCCCATTTCCATTAGCAGGATCACTAAACTCATGCAATGTTTCTAGACCTGAGTAAGATTTATGCTAACAAATTGCTTGAAGAGTGTCCTTAGAAGAGCAATTTATGTTATGACTTGTACCATCCCTCATACAGACCTGGTTACCTTGAGAAAGCAATTTTCTTCAGGTTGTTAGCACTCTCTTATAAGTAAACAGCAAAGAATTGTCTCAGAATATCATTTAGATGTATCTTCACCTGTGAACTATGTTGTTTCTCATGTTTTTTTCTGCATAATCACCTCCTTTGTTACACCTTCACATGAAGTGATGTAAGTAAATTCCAGAACCCTTCTACCTCATGGTGCATAGGAAATTATTTAAGTTGAATACTAGGTAAAGAGCATCATACTTTATGAAACAAATGGGTTATTTTGATTCCTTGCTTTTCTTTGCTTTGTTTATCCTTGCTAAGGCAAGCTCTTCCTGTTTCCAAATAGAATTTCTTACAAGTAAAGATAAAAGATCCACTAACCCCAGCCAGTCTGGACATTCGTTTGCATGTCTTTGCTATTCGTTTTAATACAAGCAATGACTTGAAATGCCATAACCATTTCAACTCATGTGCTGCTTTTAGTACAAAAATGAAAATGTTCATTATGCCATTAATATGAAACATGCAATCTGTGAACTGTAGACATGACATGGACTAATGTTTTTGGTTTTGTTGTTGTTGCAACCTAAAACAGATATTTTGACCGGATACGTTGCCTCTGAATCTGGGCAAAAGCAGTGAAGTGAAATCTTAATCATATCAAAACACTCATCTACAGATCTTGACTTTTCTCAAGTATCAAACAGGAGAGACTTAAAACAAACAAACAAACAATAATCCTAGGGGATTGTGAGGGAAAAGAAACATGGGGTTCCTTCTACTAGTCCAAGGGAAGTAATGTCTCTGTTCAGTTCCCTGGTACTAAGCTCGAGCTTGCTTCACTTTGGGTTCTTGCCTAATCCTTAACACCTCAGAAACTAAGTGGCTGTTGGTGAGTGCTGAGGTGAATCACACCCTGGGGTAAAAAGATCTCTGACCCATTGCATACAGAAATTCCTCTTGTTTTTTAATTATTTTTTTTTTTTAATCAGGCGCCATTTGTATATCACAGATCATAAACCAGACTAATACCAAGCCTCTAAAATCCTCTAGTCCAAGACTCAATTCTGCAGTGCTTTTATGTCACTCTTCTATTGAGCATGTGCCTGACTGCCCTCAGAGCCACTCACCTGGAGCGGGAGGGAAGAGAGTGGCAGCTCGCAACAAGCAGAACAATCTGTAAAGCCTTGTGAATAGGAGGAGATTAGAAGGGAAAGGGAGAATGTGCTTGGAGGATGAAGGGCAATGCCAGGTGAAAAACAGCATAAGAGAAGATAAGAAGAGAAAGGCGAGATGAGAGCAGAGAAGAATGCACGTAGCTAATCACAGGACATGAGAAGATGTGAAGAGCTTAGCGCTATTGGCAGAAATGTGCATAGCACGGCTGTATCCAGGAAAGGAATGAGCCCAGCAGTGAAATATGAGAAATGAATATAACAAGCCAGAGGACCTAGTTCTGGTGAGACACTTAGCAGTGGTGTCTGCTAGCAAAAACCTGTTGTGCCCTTGTCCCAGAGGGTGGCTGTTCAGGGAGACTGAGCAGGCTGGGGCTGCAGAAGCTGAAGTTGGTGATGCTGGGAAAGGATGTGTCGGCTGAAAGCTGCCTCCTGGGATCAGGCTGCTGGAGTAACTGTGGCTCCAGCAGAGCCTCTCTCCTTGTCAAAATCTCAAGCTGCTACAGCCAGGGGTAACTCCATGCTCTTTTTCAGACAGACGAGTTCATACTGTCACCCTGCCAGAGCTGTGGAGCTGCAGCAGATTGGTGACAGCCTCTGGCTAATCAGACAATCACAGAACACAGAACGGTTTGGGTTGGAAGGGACCTTATAGAACATTGAGTTCCAACCCCCCTGCCATGGGCAGGGACACCTCCCACTAGAGCAGGATGCTCAAAGCCCCATCCAGCCTGGCCTTGAACACTTCCAGGGATGGGACATTCACAGTTTCTCTGGGCAACCTGATCCAATGTCTCACCATCCTCACAGGAAAGAATTTCTTCCAAATACCTAATCTAAATCTCCCTTATTCCAGTTTTAAACTGTTACCCCTCGTCCTACCCTTTCACTCCCTCCCTATCTCTCCTGTAGCCCCCTTTAGGTACCGGAAAGCTGTTATAATGTCTCCCTGGAGCCTTCTCTTCTTCAGGCTGAACAACCCCAGCTCTCTCAGCCTGTTCTCAGAGGAGAGATGCTCCAGCCCTCTAATCATCTTCATCACCCTATCTGCTGCTGTTGCTTGCAGCCAGAGCCCAGAGCTTTTCTTTGGCCCGTACTGCACCTATCTGTGAAAAACAGCACAAATTTGCCCTGAGTTTGTGCCTGTGCTTGCAGGACAACTCTGCAGCAGTTTAGTTTTCAATTAGTAAACCCTGGCACTGTTATAGCAGTCTGGTCACGGCTGCTTCAATGGCAGTTGAACTGCAAAATTCACCCGAGGAGCTGTGTACTTCCTTGGGTAATTGGCATTTTGAGAGCATTACAGAGAAGGCAGTACAGACATTGTATCATTATTAAAATAAAGACAATGCTTTTGGGATTCCAGCATCTGATATAATTTACATTTGGACCTCTAGTTTGTACTAGTGCAATGTTTAATAATCTTTTTATTAATGATGTATAGAATGTTTTCCTTGTTTTTCAACACACTAGCTGAGCTACAGCTTTAATTATGCACCTTTAGGGGGTTTTGCTATTTGGTGCATTTTGAATGCCCTTCAGAGAGGGAGGTTTGCAAGTGAGAAGTCTGACAAGGTTTCTCTGAGGGAATTGGCGGTTTCTCCTTTTACTTTTACAATTGCTTATATTAAATTGTGTGCTCTTTTTGGTGCAAATGAACTAAATACCACAACAATAATGGAAAATGGATCCCTTTCTACAAAATAAAAATATATCCAGGACCTGGTCAAAACAGAATCTTTTGACATAAATGCTTACATTTGGGCCAGTATTTATGGGTCTTTAATACAAAACCCCTCTGTTCAAATTTGGATGGGCTCATACAAATACTTGATGTGCAAAGTGGCCTTTAGAAATGGTGTTCCACAGGATGAAAACTCTTACTTCCAGCTCCAGTATGACTGTTTGGTGGGTCTGGGCTGTGGCAGTGGAGAGATTACTTTTCTGTGCATGATACCTTGCTGTAGGAACAAATAACAGGTAGTTCTGAGATGACTTGCCTCCCCCTTTTCTCTACCCTCCCATTTTCCATATATTTTAAAGGATGCTGAAGCATTCCTTTGGGGACTGCAGTCCTAAAAAAATATAATAAATGAAGATATTGACCTTTTCAGTGTGTTTTAAACTGCCTTTTACTTAGGTGTCTGTCAAGGGAGACCTTTGAGAGAAATCATATTTTTCACAATCTGCACTGAGATCTAACAGTAGCATTTTTATTCAAGTTAGGAAATCTCTCTAACTTAACTTTCCACCAAACTTCTCCAGTTTAATAAATCCCCATTAGTTTTGCATTAATTATTTCTGAACCTGAGATCTTCTCACAAGGTGGCAACTGTATGAAGGAATACAAAACAGTTTTGTAAGAGAGCTTATCAGAGGAAAATTTTGGCAGTAATTTGAGTAAATTATGGCAAAAATATCAATGGACTCTTCAGATATTTTCTAGAGGGATGTTATTTTTCTTCATAACATAAGGACTCATCATTTGCTCCTGAAATTAATAGCTCTGTTTTTATTTTTAGCATTCATAATTAGACATTAATTTGCTCTCTGAATGCTTACATTTCAAATTCTGCAATCATTCCCTTTTGAGCAAGTACTACTCTAAATCTCTATGAGAAAAATTCATGACGATTAAGTACATATGAAGTATTACTACATTATCTGGGTGATTTATTTTTGCGTTCATGCAGGGCACAGTCCCATCCATGCTGAAGTCACTGTCAGACATAGAAGACTCAACAGGAATTCCAATCAAGACTTCCAAACAACGTCACTGTGCAGGTCTAGCCCTCACAAACTCCTACACAAACCTCTTCTTTCTGCTTTTAAATACAACTTTTACCACATATTTCAAGAGTTGTTTAAATTTCCTCATGTTTTCTTGCTATTTTTCCCCTGTACTTCTATTATTTCTCTGCTTGTTGGTCCTTAACGGCTCCTCATGTCAAGGACTACTGCATTCCTGAGTGCCTTTTGTGCACCCTTCCCATCATGGGCACAACCACAAAGAAACCTGACATTGGAAGACCTTCAGCCATCGGTTTTATCTGGTTTGTAGAGAACATGCTAAAGCATGGTGGTAGTAGCTGTGCCTGGGAAGTTATTAAGTATGTATGAACACAACAGCGGCATTCCTGATCTCTCTATTTTGAATGCCATCTTTCATCAACCAAATAATATGATGATTTGTGAAAAAAGGCATACATGAAACAAATTATTTTCTGTTTATCTATGTGTGGTGCCTAGTTTCCCAGCAGCTAGACTTCAGAACAGCCTGTCATCCAGGCAGCTGTTTAGAAACATTTTCTAGTGTCATGACATGTGTATGAGTGAAATGATAAAGCTTGTTTTTCCTTCATCACCTCTTTGACCTATTGGTGCGTCTAAGTCAAAGATGATAGGCTTGAACAACTTCTGCTTTTTCTGTGTAACACACTATAAAGGTAAAAAGCTTGCTTGCTTTCTATTAGATTGGTTATGGGACAGGATGCCCTGAGGTCTTGTTCACAGAGGACCACTTCACAGGAGAAGACACTAGGGTAAGAAATGCATTCCCACTTCTCTCCGTAGCTTCCTAGGAGAGCTCTAGCTCTCATCATTTCAGATCCCATGTGCTCAAAAACTGTGTGCCAGGGCAGTGTCCTCTTAGCAGCAGAGACCCAGCTGAGCAATGTGTCATTTCTGGAAGTGACAGTTCTTGCACGGCTCCTCGCCATCGTGCAGAGTCCTGCAGATGGAAGGGGCAACTAGGGGAGGCTGGAAGGTACACTGGACACGATTTTTGCTGCAGAAAGGTTGACACCTTTGAGTACTCAGTGCTCCCCTGCATCCTCAGGCAGCAGAGATATCCTTGTGGCTGCTGAGAGAGGCAGCCTCCATGGGGCTAGTGGAAGGCGTTTATAATTAAAAGTCTCCCTGCTGTATTTGTATAGAATTTCTCAAGCTGTACTTTGGAAATTGCTCTTACAGGGGTTTGGAGGCTTTGGTAGCTGGTGTTTTCAAAGGATGTGCAGGCCCTTGACCAAACATTTGGCACATGTCCATGTGCAGTTGCAGAGAGAAGTCTTGTTGGCATTGGCAATCCCCACAAGTCACAATGTCTACAGGGTCCCAAAGTGTAGGTATGCGGTGAGATGGTCACTTACATCTTTAACCAAGGTTTTTTTTTTTGGCTTTGTCCTGCCCGAGCCTGTGACAAAACTGTCCCTTTGCAGAGATGCTGGGAAACAGAAGAAATCTAGGATTTAGGGAAGGAAAGCAAACTGCTATGCGCTTCTTTATTGCAGCAGTTTTCAGGAAGCATTTTGAACACTTAACAGAGCAATAAACAAAAGAAATAGTGCTAATATATTGCTTTGCACCTTTATTATGAAGAGGGACGCAATCAGTAGATGTCATACTGCAGGAGGCTGGACACCTCAGATGTCAGCATGACATAATGAAATCTCTGCTGTGGGCTGTACAAGAACCAGTCTGCAACTGGCAACCCTCTCAGGTAGGAGGACAGCAAGGACAGCATTTCAGGGGAACGAGTTCCTCATTTTCAAGGAATTACACTATTTAACTGACACATTTTTCCTTCACTGTAATGTAATTGTATGGTTTTCCATACTGATTATTTTTGATCTTTAAATTTGGTTTTTTGTTTGCATGTCAGCAGCCTATGTTTAAAGTCCCTTCTGTGACTGGGGTACATCAAGCTTTTATAATACAGCCAATATTCTTCTCAGGTTTCAGATCAAATGCTCTTGCTGTAGGGCTGAAACTCATCTAAATTATTAACAGAAAGTTTTTAACTGTAAGGAAATTGTAATAATTTAAGTATTGGGAATAGTATGTGTAAGTTTGCAAGCTTTATGGCAGAAAATATCTTCCTCCTAATCAAGATGTGGGTACACATGTAAAGATAAATGTGTGGCCTAGCAAAAGTCCCTGCTAATTTTCTAGGTAAACAGTACAATGCAGCAGTCAAATGGAAATGCATTTGCTAAACAGAATTCAGAGCAAGTTACTCTAGCTGCTGGAGGGGTTATGCTGACAGGGATCAAAATGGGTGGTTCGTCTGCAGTTTGTATTCTAATTTGTCTAAATTCCTGAATAATTCTAATGTGATTCAGATGTGTAAGGTAATTAAATGTGATGTTTCACAGCCAGATAGCACAGTCTGTATCATCAGTAGGTTTGAGATGAGCCCTAAAGCCTTCATAAGATTTGGTGTGTGGGCTGTCCCTAGAATGGCTAGAGGCCTGAGTTGAATGTACTGTAAATAAACTATGGTATGAAAACTTTCACTAGTGCCTAGAGAGTAGAGAAAATGCTGATGGATGTTGAAATGATAACATCTGAATATGGTGGGTAACTCCTGCCTGACATGCATAGGGCTGGAGCAGAGAAAAATTGATTAATTCAGCCAGTGCACTGAGGGAGAAGCCTGACTCTGACACCACCACTAATTAGGGAAAAATTTTGAGATGGTATATGTTTTTTTCATCTTCGTTCTGCATTTCTGAGGAGCTGCTGCCCTGGTGCCTGCTCTGCAGATGCGGGATTACAACATGAGGAGACACAATGATTTTCTCAGGTCTGCCCTGTGAGCCTGTGGAAAAATTCAGACCTGATTCTCTCTTGATTACTATGCTCTATGGCCTGGACAACAGGCAGCAGGCTCAGCAATAATAATGGTAAATCTAACCGTAGCCTGAATCCTGAGGGTCTCAGTGATCCCTAGGTCTGGCTGCTGTTTTCTCCCTTGTTCTCTGATGTGTCTCTCTTCTTTCTGTTGTTTGTCACTGTACAATCTTAGGCTAGGATTGTATAGTCCAAGACATGGAAATGTAAAGATGCCTCTCTCTTGTGCTCTTCTTCTCTTCCTCTTCTCTTTCCCCAGTATTCACAACTGTGCAGCCCCCTTGCATTAAGCTCCAAATATCAAAACTTGCCTGGGCAACCAGTGGTACCTTTATCACTGATGTTGCTGTGTAGAGCAAACAAATGCCACAGCAGCTGTATAGCAACCGAGAGCCTTAAAGGAATCATCCTAGACATGTACTGGTGTAAATATGCTCAAAATCTGTCACCAGCCTCTGAAAGAGCTACTGAAAAAGAGACTTTGCTTGTTGCCATCTGTCAGCAGTATTACATTCATGAGGCTTCTTCCAGACTCTTGCTAGTTAGCCACCTGCTGAAGAGTGTGAGTGTGCTCTGCGGTGAAATGGGTGTCTCTGGGAAGTCTTTTTCAGGTGTTGGGTATTTACTTTTTGCCTCATTAATAGCTGTACCAGTTCAAATAAATCCTTGCGTAGTCCTACCTCTTTGAAGCCTTCCTTTTTTCTCTTTTTTTTTTTTTTTTTTTTATTCCCAGGATGTGCCTTTTCTTTCAACGCTTGTATTGTTCTCCACTCAGCAGGAGAATATGAAAAGATTCAAAGCAATCCATAAGCATCAGTGTCTTGCTAGCGTGGGTGGCACTAATGGAAGATGGAACGTATGTGTCAAGGTAGTTGGTGTCAAGGGTGGTGGTTTTATTAATAGATCTTTTATATGGACTGATAAATAGCTTTGGCTTGCACACTAATAGTACAATTGAGTGTAAATACAGACTCAAAGAGTGTTAAGAAATGCAATACATGTGATGTCTGTGCCTATAGAAACATGAAGTGGAACCCAGCTGCTCTGTAGTAATTTCTAAATACTATATGCTGAGACACTTGCTCTGTTTCAGTTGGAGGGCCCAGAAAGGACTGGCAAGAGAATGGGATGGTTCACATTAATGGCTTTCTGTCGGAAGTCAATGGCTCTGAGGAGCTCTGGCTTTCATCTTCTTCTGCTAAGCCTAGAGGACTGGAAAGACTGCAGTTGGGATTTGGTGGACTGCTGGAGCAATTTCCAAAAAGACTCTCTAAAGGCAGGGGGAGTTTCTTGGGGGCACAGGAGTGAAGTATAGGCAGCCACATGCATGCCAAAAGAAATCATTCTAGCTAAGGTGGTCTGTGAGAGAGATGAACATGCATGTAGCTCATTAATTGCCATTTTCAGACTTAAACAACAGACTTGGTTTCTATATTCACTCTTCATTTTAGAGAAATGAAGGGGACTATTTGAACATCTTCCAGCATGTGAGATACTGTAGCTGTGGGGCAAGGTACTGTGTCCATATGACTGGCCTATGAATTGGAAATTTTAGATTTTTCATCGAAAGGGGAAAAAAGCTAAAGATAAGAAAACACAATATCTGGTAAAGCCAGGCAGGTAATGCAATATGCATAGCCTATGCAATTACAATCAAGAGACTATTATGTCAAGTACTGCATGATCAAGTAATAAGAGACAATCCATCCTTTGTAATCTTATAGGATAGAAAGATAGAAGAATTATTCTAACTTTTCATAAAGATAAAATACAAATGTTGGATAAATGAACTATTTGGCAGGGCTTGGGAATTGTGTATTTTCATGAGTTGCAAGTCAAGTTGTTTGAGTGGGAGCAAGCAACACTTTCTCTAAACAAAGCAGAAATTTAAAGCTCAAAACAAAATAGTCTTAGAAGTGAGAGACAAGTGGAGTTATAAGGAACTCAAGCAAGAAATCAAGTTTAATTGGTGCCGTCTAGAGTGCCAAAAAGTGCATTTCATCTTCACCATCAATAGAGAATGAAAGAAAAGTAAAAGGCAGCCTAATCCTATTTTAAATAAAATACTTGTTCAGGGTCTTTGCGAAGTGTAACTTCACTGGATTTGTTGTGTTTCCACGCCTTGCCTTTCTGGGCTCTGAGATCTCAGTAATGAGCTGTTTGCTGACATCCTTTTCAATTAGACCATTTCTCTTTGTGTAACAAATGTTCCTCTGTTAAACTGATTTATTCTCAGGATTGGTTTTCCCCATTGACATAAGTCAGGTCATTGTAGGCAGGACTGACAGCTCTAGCAAAAACCTCCATGTCACTGTAGCTTGCAAAACATGATTATTTTTTTTTCCTCTTTAAAAACACGAGGGGAAAAAACTTAAAAGTGAGAATGATAGAAAAATCTGTGTTGCTAAAAGCCTTTCTTTAAGTCTTTTTCATAATGTACCCGAAAGATTAGGAGAACAGAGTAAATGTTGTGACTGAAATGTTTTAGTGCATTTTGTGCTGACACAGCCATCATCCTTGCTCTGCCTCTGTTCCCTGATCGATCCTGCAGCTTGTCAGGAATGTTCAAGTTGGTTCAAAGCAGCAAGATGCAAATTCTCAGCCCAGTTCCACATTTTCTTTGGGGAACTCCATTGTGTGTATTCTCTGGGCAAAACAGGAACAAATGTTTTATTGTATAAGCACTAGCATCTTAGAAATGATTGGCATTTTAGTAGTTTAGATGTCCAGATTCATTTTGGAATTTTCTTTCTTCCAGTTTCAGGTCTTACCTTCCTCACCTCCAGGCCATTGTAGATTCTGAAAGCACGGGTGAGTGGGGATGAATCAGAAAATGATGACTCAGTTCCTGTGCTAAGACTGGGCTTCAGAACTCAAGCTTTCATTCTTTATCTGTTTCTGAAGTTATAACATAAACACAAGGCCAAGATCCTTAAAGTCTGCTAAAACTAAAATAGCTAAATCCTCGCTATCTCACTGGGATTAGGCATCTCATTTTAGTGTAACTCTCTGGGCTTTGAGGATAAGAACATTTCCCTCACTTGTGGAGGATAAAGGCTGTGAGGAGCTGAAGGTCCATTGAAACAAATCGTCGAATTCTGGTCAGATGAATCATAAACCCTGATCTATCTCCTGGCTGAAAGAAATCCCACCAGAGCCAACACTAGTAATTTCTCCGTTAGGAGTGCTGCTACTGTTGTCCCCACATCCTCAGGCTGGTGGCACAGTATTTTCCTTGAGGTGAGAGTTTGCACGATGTCTGGACATTTAGTATAGGACTTCCACCTCATACCACCCTACACAACTGGTATCCAGAATAAGAAACTTCCTACTGCATGAAAAAAGCTACATGAGGGCTTGACTGGGAGGCTGCTGAAATTCATAACTGTGATGTGTGGAATTATTCCTTGTGATCTGTTTTATGCTGTCACACATGAAGAATTGGAATGGGAAGGGGTGCTGATTGACATTGACATTACAAATTTAATTAATCTGGGAGTTGCTGCTATTTTTCTTCTTCTAAATCATAGAGCTGTCATTGCTCAGTTAGGTATAGTAAATATTGCCGTGGCTCTGCAGCTCATATGTATGTCTGGTCTGATTCATAAATTACAAAAATCTAGATTGGTGGATAAATTTAAATATGAATTCATTAGAGCTGACTTCAAAAATAGGAATTTGTCTGAATACTCATAGTTAGAGTATTAATGTATATATGCCAGTGACAGGTGTGCTGCTGAGAAGGCATTTAACTCCCATCAGGGATCTTTTCCAATGGTTGCATCTTGTATCATTTGGAGTTTTGGCCCTTGTATTTTCCCTAGAGATTTTCCCTACTCTGGGACTGTGGGGCTGTTGGCAGACTTGAGGTGCTCCCATCTCTGAGAAAGCAGAGTACACTGCTCTGCAGCATCGATGTTGCAGAAGCCTGGAGAAAAGAAAGCTCAGAGGTCTCCAAACATCAGCTTTCCAAAACCCATGAGGACGTTATCAGGAAGGTGGAGCCAGGCTTTTCACAGTGGTGCCTTAGATATCAAGCTGGTGTTTATCCAGAGCTTGTGGGGTAAAAAGCTGTCTGGGGACCACTGATGGCTGGTCACCAAGTGAGCCTTCTGCTCACCTCTGTTGCAAATGGACATTTTACTCCTGGATCTCTCCAGGGACTCAAATCTGTATAGCTAGCTGCAATGTAAGTTACACTTTTCAAGACTTCAGAGAATTTTTTCCTAATGATACACAGCAGTAAAAGATGACATTAGGATCCTGTTTCCCTTGTGATTCCTTGAAAAGATGAAATCCTTATCTGCTCTGTCCTACTAATCAGACGTTTGTGGGAATTTGTCTTTGTAGGTGTTTGGAGATGATTTATAAGACAAGTTACCTTAGAAAGTAACACTTTATGTGGTAAAATCTTAATAAATCTGCACTTTGAAACCTAAATTGAAGATCTGTTAGTTAAAATTGCTTTACTGAGGGGAAATGTCATTTTAACCAATTAAGAGGCTATGGCCTCTTGTAGTTAAAACTCAGAATCAATGTAAATTGCCATGTCAGTAGCTATTCATTAGAGACGTAATATATATACACTCATTTGATGTTGTAAAGGATTAGAGTATATTGCCCACGCTTAGGCAATTTCTCATGCACATAGTGGATCTACAGATAATACTAGCCATTCTCCAGCCACATCATATATGACTTTGTTCAGCAGAGCACTTAAGTGTGCAATCCTGAGTCCAGGTTTCTTGTCAAGCACTTATTACTTCATTTAGAAAGCACATACGGAGGAATTAAGACAGACAGAGAAGTGATAATTGTGGCTTTGTAAGGCAGACAACCCTTGGATTTGAGTGTTATAAAAGGTTCTACACTGGAAGCAGAGCAGAATTGCAATAGAAGCTTTAGCAATTGAGGGAAGGGAAAAAGACGTATTTTTTTTCCACAGAATAAAAGTGTAAAAGCAGAAAGTGAAAAGGGCAAGACAGAACGCCAGTGAAAGTGCATTCACTGTACAAGCAGCAAAACCTTTTATTGCATGATAATTCAAGTTTTTCTTTTTAGCTTCAGCTAAACAAAACCCCTCAATGACTAAAATAGCTTTGCTAATACAGACTAAAGAAAATATAAAAGAGAAAACAACATGAGAGAGGAGCTGAAATGAATGACAGGCCGTTAAAAAATGAATTGCTGAAGTTGTTTTGTATCAATGAAATTTTTAAAAAAGACATGGAGGAAAGATTGAAAAAACAATGAAAATCTGATAAGACCACATAGAAAAGAACATTCTGAAACTTAATGCATACAGATAAGCATGTCCAGTGGATGGTCATTAGAAGCTGTTCCTTACACTGAGGACTGTCGTTAGATCCAAAGTACTTTCAAAAAGTTGCCTGGGCTCTTTTCTAAACAGTGGTATAGATTTTTAAGTCTGCAAATGAAACTGCTTTATGGGGCTTAGAAAACCTGGTACTAAGGAGCAGTAGATCTATTGATTTTGGGAGAGACAGTAGAGCCTAACAAACCAATGGCATTCTGGGCTGTATCACAAGAAGCATGGCCAGCAGGTTGAGGGAGGCGACTCTGCCCCCCTGCTTCACTCTCAGTACTGCATCCAGTTCTGGGGTCCCAATATAAGAAAGACATGGACCTGTTGGGGCAAGTTCAGAGGAGGACCAGAAAGAAGATGAGTGGGCTGGAGCTTCTCTTGTGTGAGGACAGGCTGAGAGAATTGGGGTTATTCAGTGTGGAGAAGACTCTGGGGAGACCTTATAGCAGCATTCTAGTATCTAAAGGGGGCTACAGAAGAGATGGGAAAAGATGCTTTACCAGGAAGGAGTATGACAAGATGAGGGGGTAATGATTTTAAACTGAAAGAGGGAACCAGCTATCTACACTTACTGAGAATTTCGGTGCTGGGAGCATCACACATGCAGTTACTCTGAGCTGTGTAGTCCCCTCCTTTCCTTCTATTGCTTTCTTGTACAGTGAGTTTGAACATCTCAGTATTCACATTAAAATATTCTTGTCTTCAGCAGTAGAAAGGTGAGGAGGTTATTCCTTGAAAAGAAGTAGAAACAGCTAGAGTCCTGAAAGGAGTGTGTTTCAAGGAAAAATGGAGACGACTACAACTACACAATTTAAGCAATATTTAAGGAGAGATTACTGTAATAGTCTGTGAGGATTACAAGGTTGTAAACATGAATGGAGGATAAGAATTTTATAGGAAAGTCCAGAGGATGTCAATTAGCATTTTAAAATTAAACAAGGGGAAATGAATCTAAGTAGCTGTATAGTCATGCTCTGTGATAGATGTTGGAGTGGAAATACTTTTTAATTAAAAGTGCTGGAGGGGGAAAGGATTAGTTTGATAAATTTTTTTAGTTTGGGAGAAGAATTTAGAAACTGTTGAATTGAGAGCTACCTATATTGTGGCTTGCCATGAGTTAAACTTAGTAACTTTAGCTATTTCTAAATGTCTAAAACATTTAAAAGAAAATGATATATGTTATTCAAAATTATTGAGACTTTGCACTTGTTTTTAGCTTTAATTTGGAGTGAGAAAACTATTTTCACATCTTAAAAAATGCGTTTTCTTTTCATGATTTCATAATACTTATGCATTGTTGTTCCTAGTGAATTATATCCTATTTTCCTGGTATCTTTTTTCTCTTCTTCTCTGGCTTAATATGTGATTTGGTATGCCTCACTCTGATCTCTTCCAGCCCCCTTTGTTTTTCCTTGATCAGTGTCCTGTGTCATGTACATTTTGCTTTCAGCTTTCACTCATTAAAATGACATTTCTCATCTTCTGCTTCACTGCATTGTTGAGGACTTGCCACTTCTTTTCCTTACCCTCTCTGTTCTTACTCGTGGTAAATGAGATAAATAATGAAAGCAAAAATCCTGCATACGGAATCTGACTACTTCAGATGTTGCTTGGAAAGGTGAGGTTTTGTGGAAACATGGACACACCTTGGCATTTTTATAAAGTTTAAGACAAAATTTGGCATTTACGTCCTTGGGAAATGGTGTTTCAACGCAAATTCTCAGCCACTGGTGTGGAGGAGTCATCAGCACTTTTCTTTGGCTGAAGTTCTCTTGTTCTGCATTTTTGGAGTCACTTATTAAACAAAAACCTGGTTGAACAAAAAGCTGAAGTAACCTATTCTTAGGACAGTGTTCTAGATGCAACTCTCCATCAGCAATGTCCTACAGAAGATGAGTGCTCTGAGGAACTCCATAGCAGACAGTTTTACCACCTCTTTCATCTGGGTCAAAGCATATTTTCTCCTTCTGAACAAGATAGTATTGATTTGCTCTCCTACCCTCTACTACTTTGTCTACTCTTAACCAGGTTCAGTCTCCTAAAACCTCAGTGACTATAAAACCTGCAGTCGGGCGAAACATGTCTGGTGGCACAACAGAGCCCTCTTAAAGTCACAATGCGTTGCAATAAGTTTGGAGAGACCAAGTGAAGAAAAGTGCGTGGTCAGTTTTAAATATCACCCATGACAGACTCCAAAAATCTTCTCCATGGTAGGTTTTTTTTGACGATTTACTCCAAGTGTGAAAACTGAAGATAAGGGGAAAACTGAAACACCACCATAAAGAAAATGTAAATCTATTGTGAAAACTCTTAGAATATTTCTAGTCTTATGCCTCAGTTATCTCTCTGTGGTTGTCTCATGAAATCAAAACAGAATGTGTCAAAAAAGGAATATTTTATTACTATTTTTCAAAGCTCTTTTTGTTTTGAAAAATTAAACCAAATCATGGTTAATTGTGAGAAATTTCTGAGAAAATTCTGGTGAACTATTGAAAAGTTTTTCTTTCCTCATGTTCATGGAAAATTTGCAAACATCAGTTTCTCTGATTAAGCAGAAATTAAAGTTAATGCTAAATAACTTTTCTAGCCATTTTTATTGATTCAGCTGAAAATCATTGCAGGGTTACGTAGTGTTCTGTAACAGAATTAGTTAGAGAAAAAGTTACAAGGTTATAGGTTATTTTAGAAGGAAAACCCAGCAGTAATTGTCTGGAAAGGCTGGTTTCGATCTACATATTAGTACAGATAAAGTAAGAAAAAGAGTCAAGTGAAGCATAGAAGCAGACTTAGAAACTGCAGAAGTATGAAAGGACATAATAGAACGGGATATTAAATATCAGATATATAATATCTAGCAGAAACTTGATTTTGTGTAATTGCCAAAATAGCAGTTTAGTATCATTTAGTATCATTTAGTATGAATGATATTATAAAAGGATTAGTCTGATACTGTATTCCAGTTCGTAAATGTCATGATTTATTGTTCCATAGCTTACATAATTTTTTAGGTGAGATAACAGTTAATTTTCACTTCTTGCATACAAATCCTTGTATTCATTGCACAGAGAAATCAGTGTCTTGCCTTAGAGATTGTATAAATTTTATATACCTGAATGAGTCAACAGTGAGGTTTTTTCACATCTGTTTTCTATCTTAGTGTTTCGAAGGGGAAATAACTACTTTTTTGGATCTCCAAGTCTATTCACTGTAGGTCAGATTCTGCCATAAAAAGCAGTTGGCTCTGGGGAACTTTATTCTATATGTTTTTTATGGATTTAATGGAATTATTTGTGTCATGACCTGCCACTCACACTCGCTGTGAGCAAGTTTGGTACCATAAAACCCACAATGTGGGTTATAGCTTTTGTTCTGAAATAAGCATCAGTTTAGAGTTGTGTTAAGCCTTACCTTTGTCATACTATTGGCTACCTTTGTTCTTCATAGTGCTGCTACAGATCTCAGAGGTGCTGCAGGGAATGGATGCCAGATCTTCAAAATAGCACAGCAAGCACTTGCACACATCGATGATTGTCAAATCTTTATATTATCCATGAAGAATGTGGAAAGCAGTGGGAATTATTGATGTCAAATGCATTGAATCTGTGGCCTTGTGATTTAAGATGCTTATGTGGGAAATGAACAGTTCTATATTCCTGGTTCATAGTTTCATAGTTACTTGCCAAGTGACTGCTTTCAGCAATCAGCAGAAAATATGGTGTGGTGGTTTTTTGTTTTTTGGTTTTTTTTTTTGTTTGTTTTGGTTTTTTTTTTTTTAAATAGGTATCAAATGGTATGTCATTATTTCAGCTTCACTAGGAGCTATTTTAGACTTCCACAGTGATGTCCCCGATTTCTGCCATGTATTGCACTAATCCCCCTGCTTGAGCTGGTACAAGAACTTCAAGTATAGGATATGTGTTCAATGAACACAACTTAAAAGAATTATTAAATATTTACTGCTGCATTCTACCTGCTACCAAGCAGGAAGGAAATACACAGGATTTCCCTTTCTCTCTTTTCTGTTTTTCTCCCATCTCCTTTTCCTCTTTTCCTTCTGTAGCTGTCCAAGTTGTACACACCTTAGCTATGGTACAGTAGGAAACAGAAATCTACGGAAGAAGTGCAAAAACTACAGGTAAAACTATGACTTCCCAGAGCCAGGGGTGAAATTCCCATAGACTACACGTGGATAAACTTCCCTTAAGCTTTAGAAAAAATCTTTTTTTTTTAGACATACCAAGCTAGATATTGAAAAAGAGAGTCAGTCTTAAAGGAAGGTAAGAGTCCTAAAGATCTAAAAGATAGTGTCAAATATGTGTGTAATGGAGGAGGAGTTTAAGTCACAAGTTTTCAAGAAGTTTTCAGTTTTGCTTTCAGTGTGCAGAACTCTGCCTATTGAATTCAAGCCTGTGGATAAACAGTTTGTTTTCCTTGTTCACTTTTCACAGGCTGATGAGAATCTTCCTCCCATATCTAGGGGCCCGCAGACTGAGAACCGGTGCTCTGGAATTTACAGAGGAAGAGAAAGCAATCTAAACCAGGAGTTTTACTCATTAACTTTTGCTGGACAGATACCACCCAGAGCAATCCTAGGTTCTATTGTCCAGGATATGTTTTAATGAAGGAAAAAAAAAAACACCCCAAAATTTCTCCACTGGTGTCTTTTATTAAGTAATGCAAAATACAGTATTAATTATGACACTGCATGCATTTTAGACAATATAAATGCAAGCCTACAGAAAATGTGACAAAGAAACCCTCAATTAATTTTGAGGTAGTATACAAGGAAAAATAGGAAAGCAGAAACACAGTGGATTAAAAGAACAAAATATTAGTATCACTTTGTGCATACATTAGTCACTCATAAATACATTTGTATGAAATAACTTCAGATACAATTCCATTCTTGTTAAAAAATATACTTTTTCTAATTCACCGTTCTTGTTTGTTTGGTTTTTTTTTTTCACATGACATTTTATGGTATTTTATCAGGTGGATTTATTTTTGATCACCGCCGTCATGATTTTACCCTTTTCCTCCAAGAGTTTAGGCACAGATGGCCTCATGCACAAAAAATAAATAAGAAACCTGCTTGAAGGGAAAAGAATTCTGCTCAAATAGCTTAGGATAGTCTAATAAATACCATTTTTTTTATAAAAATATTTCAGGTTTATAAAAGAGGGGAGGGGACGGTCTCCCACGTGGAAAGGATGTTAAGTGAAAAGTGCTGTATAACATTTTTGAAGAGATTTTTGTTTTAAACATATAGTACCATTATGAATATATATTTTATAATAATCCTGTTTCTCAGAACCTTATTGTTCACTATAAATATCAAACGTTGCTTACTTCCTTTTGTTTGTTGTCTTATTGCCGTTTTGGAAGATGCCTAGTTCAGAAGGGTTCCGTATAGTTGTGCTTTTGTAAGGCTGTCCTTCCGACTCAAACCAGTACTCCCAGTCCGCTGAAACTGCTGCTGTTTGCTGTGAACACCCGAATGGCTTCCTTGCTCCATGGAAGACTGGTGGATTTCTGAAGCCTCCATTGAACTCTGATTGAGAGACTCTGCTGAGCTGTTGGGGCTCACATCCACGTACTCTCTTTTCAATACTGGGCTATTTTCAATGTTTTTGCTACTGCATAACTGGACAGTGATCCTTTCGTTTTTTTGGTCTCTTGGTTCTTTTGTTTTGTAAGTGGGCAATTTGTCCTGTTTACAGCTAGTACTGATGTCAATATTCAGGCCACCGTCTGTTCTCAGGAAGCAAGAATCCACAAGTCTGCTTTGGCAGATATCGTCTCCCTCCGAGCAGCTATCTGCTTTGTAACTAGCATAGATGGGGCTTGTTCGACTGTCTCCCTTCTTAATCGGGCTGCTGTAGTACTGCTCGGAAAAACTACAGGGCGACAGCCTGCCAGTGTTCCTGTAAGAATACGCCCCAATGTCCTCCACGCTCAATTGCCTCCACCGCCCAGGCAGGTCTTCTTCTGAAAGGTGGGCGCTCCTGCACTCATTCCTCATTTTTTGATTCGCTAAAGCCTGCTGTGGAGTTATGGCTGAGAAATGGAAAGGTTCGTTTGCATAAGGAGGCAGAGTCCTAGTAAAAGTGGGCGAGTTCTCGTTGTCGTCAGCAAGCTCCATGTGCTGTGCAGGTTTGGATTTGGCAAACCTAGGACTTCCCTGATGCTCGTAACCTGCAGGTGACTTTCTTTCAAACAGCTCTTCTCGGTTGCTCATGTAGATCGCTTGCTGAGAGGCTGTTAGAGTGTTGGCTTGGGCGTTCTCCTTCTCCTCGGACGTGACGCTGAAGCTGGAGTAGGAGCTGGAGGTGGGCAGAGAGGTAATGTACTCTGGGAAGGCTTCGTGGGAGAAGCTGGAATGGAAACCATCTTCTTCAACAGTGCTGTCTGTGGAGTTCTGGGACCGCAGGAACCCCACGTCTTTCACTTGTGTGTCCACACTCTGCCTCCTCTCCCTCCTCCTCTCCTCGGGGCAGTAAAGGGCAGTGTCACTGCAGTAGATGTCTGTCTTGTACTGGGGCCTTTGTCCAAGTTTTCCAGTAGAGTCCTGAAAATTGAGATCTCTTGTAGATGGGCTTGACAAGTGTGAAGACAAGCTGTTTGGGTCTGGTTTTTCCAGTACTTTGGCAATGACACAAGTGGGTATGGTATCAGCGTAAGATGTGTGGCACAAAGGGACAGAAAGGCTGCACCCGTGTTTTTCCAGATGGATGCTGACTCGTTCCTGAAAGTCAGATGGCAACTGTGACATAAAGAGATGGCAAAGGGGACAGGAGAAAAAGGTGCATGTCAATACTGGTGTCTGCTTGGACCCATACAACATTGATAAATGAGTGCTGTTTATGACATTGCACAGCTCACTGTATATAGTTCTTTGACTAATGTGATGGCCACAATCTTTTTGAGCTTTTCTGAAAACAAATGTAAACAAATTACTTTTATTTATCAACATTTGGAAATCTTAATCTGCTTCCCCTCATGGAAAACAATGTGAAACTGAAATGTTTGGATAGGAATGATGTAAAGAATGCAGTAAACTATGATCTTAAAGAGGCAGGTAGGGGATTACAACCTACAGCAACACTTTCCAGATTTTACGCTTGGGTGAGATTTGCAGTTGGAGTTAGGGGGTGTGGAGGTCTCTGCTGGGGTGAGAAAAGAGGAGGAGATCAGACCTACTCTCTTCTTCTTTTGCTTTTCTTTGAGCTCATCTTGCCTCCAGCCTGGTGTCAAATTGGCTCCTGCCCTTCAGTGTCGCATTTGATAAACAATGCTGTTTGAAGAGGCAGGAAAGTTGGTTTCACTGACACTTAAAGCAATGGTACTGGTTGCTATGACAGGAGTGTTCCTGTGCTGGGAAAAAGAAAATCAAACCAGCTACCTCACCCCAGCACTTGGACATTGCTTGTCAGATCAACCGTCCACATAAATCTCAAATTTAAATCTGTGGTTACTCTTTTAGCCCTGACAGTTGCACTCTCTCCTGAACTTTGTTTCTCTTTGGAGAGAACCCTACAAATACTGAAGTGGTTCCCCTCCAGCTTCCCCCATCTCTATTCTAGGCAAGGGGTATTTAAGCTTTCTGCTCCTTGTAATGATCTCACAACATCTAAGATATAGAGCTCTTCTTTTAGCTCCACTGGGAAGTTTTTAAAGTTAATTTAATCCTCAAAACTCAATGTATTCAATATATGACATGTGGTGAAATGGCATTTTTACTAATGTGGAGTAGGATGAGTGTTTTTTCAACTAACAGACATTCCAGGATATTTTGAATTAATCATTATGTTGTTACTGATCTCATATATCTTCCATTGGAAATAAAGAGTATGATATTGCCAGTCTGCTGGCAGACAGCAATATTAGTAAGTACAGATGCAACAAAGATTGAATAAACGGGTTGTAAAATAGGGCTGCTGTAAATTGCCACAGAAATGAAGAAAAAAAATACAGTTCATTTAACATGAAACTGCTGTATGGGGCAGCTATTATTATTTTTGTATCCTATAACACCACCGTTTGTTCTGTTTTATATACTTTACTTAGATTATGAAATGTATTAAGAAAAAGATCATTATTTTCTGGGCATTGCACTGCAAACTGGAATTGCTAAAATGATATTGCTGTCACATTACCACATTGTACTATAGTTTAGGCTTCTGTATAATATACAACATTTTATCAGGCCACATTCACACTTTTAAGGAATGCATTGGCTGTGACAGCACATTCACACTTGCTAAATGAATAAATACTTCTACTTATGAGTGGAAACTTTGCCTATTTAATTGCATATATGACAGTCTGGGAAATTGTGGGGAGATCCCAAATTTGCGATAATTTTCTGCAAGTGAACTACCAAATATATTTAAGGTCCTAATTCTTACTAACGTATAGGGTGCTGTCAAGTGTGAGTACTGACACGATAACTCCTGGATATGAATTGCTCAGGGAAGTCACTTGCTAGGAAAAAATAAGAGGACCAGGACAATGCTTAATTTGGAAGTTCTGTCTCAGTTCCAGAATATCAGTGCCCATTTGACAGAAGGATCTTGCTCTATCCTTATATACCAGGGTTGTTTAGTGCTTGGAAGCAGTCTACTGGCTTAGAAATAGTTTATACATTCCACGTTCAATTTGACGTTACTCTGTCACAGAATTGCACAAGAGAGACCATTTGGGGGACATTAAACTGATGGGATTGATGAAGGGGAAGCTTTTCTCCATGACCTTCACTGAAGCAACACACATGAGGAAGGTGCTATTGCTTTGTGTAAGGCCTGCATCCCTAAAGAGAGTCTTGTTCACTAAGATAATATTTGCCTCCCTGTTAAGGAGTCTGTTGCTCAAGCCTTGTTTCCTTGGAAGCGAATATTATTAATTAAAGTTTACACCTTGGAAATCAATCATTCAGTGTTCTAGTTGCTTTAGAAAAAGATATTTGTTCTGTCAGTCCATTTAAAAATTGAAGTTTAGAAATTAACTGGACTGGATAATAGCTTCAGGAGGAAAACTGATTATATCAGAATCTCCGATGCCTATTGTTCCCCTGCTTTCACCGCCCCCCTCCTCCCCTCTGCCCTCCTCCCCCAGCATTTTGCAGCTTAGAGTTCTTAGCACTTTGGTTTTGCTAAGATCTGTATTTTTCTTGTGATCAGCACTAGGTTCGTTCTACGTGATAGCAGAGGTTCTGGGGAAAAGAGTACCTCCTGGTTCTGTCACTAGCTGTGATTTTGTCAGCACCTCCCTCAGCTGCAGAGAATACCGGCAGGCGCACGCCAGCCCTCTTGCTGCTTAAAGGGGGATGGGGTGCAGAAATAAAAGCCTTAAGGGCAAACAATTTCTAGAATTGATACATGCAAAATAACCCATTTTCCATAAAATATTTATTTCTTTGGATATTCACCAAGTTCGTTCACATTACCTCTGAAAGCTTATGTGCCCTGTCGTAATTCTTGCTGCACTGGAGCAACTGAGCAGCTAAATTGCAGTCCTTCCTATAGAGCTCCTAGAAAAACAAAAAATAGCCTGTTTTTTAAAGTTTGCAAATAGCTTTTGGCTTTCAGCCTTTCTCCTATGCCTGAGCAATCTTTCAAAAACTGACTTTGGGAAAATTTGGAGCATACTTTTAAATCCGTTAAGACTTGTATTTCTTACATGGTCCTGAGATGCCCTTTTGCTTCATGAGGACTGATAAAATTACTAAAAAGCAAAATTTGAGAACTTTTACTACAGAACAGTAATCTATGTTTCAAAAGATGGATACTTACCATTAGGAACTGGACATGCATGATGCTATGAAGCCTAAAATGAACATGATCTTTTAAGCAAAAAGAAAATTTAAGAACAGACAATTTTTACTGAGTATTATCCAGATCAGCAACCAGATACTACTTTAGGAAATAGTTCAATAATCCTATAAGACTGTGGGAGAAATTAATTGCAGAAATACGCATTGTATTGTTCTTAAACTGAAGGTTGTTGCTTCTTCACAAAACTTTCTTGCTTTTTCCTAACTTGTTTCTTATGGTGCGGAATGCAGCTATACAAATACATTAAATCTCTCTGCAAATATTTGATGCTGTAGAACAGGATATTATTACTGGGTAAGAAATTACCACGAGAATTCCACACAGGGAAAAAGAGAATTTAAACAAGCCGCTTTTACTATTTTTGTATTGAATGGCTCCCACAGCCTACTTAATGTGAAAATTCAGTACATAGATTTGCCCTTCATCTAAATTTAATATAGCACACAAGACTATAACTGTATCCTTCAGCCAGTATCTTTGGATCCCTGGAGGTAAGAGTTAAAGAATGCTTCTCCTGATCTAGGTGCCATTAAAAACAAAGGTGGCTTCAGAAGTTTTATTTATATGTCTGCACAGGTGAGATAGACAACACATAAAGGTACTATGGACACTAGCCTGTGTTAACCTTTAAAAAATAGGAAATATTTATAAACAAAAGGTGTTAAATCCTGAAATGTTATAATTTTATTGCATGAAGATTTTTACTGTTCCACTTATTCTTTTAAAGACAAAGAAATTTTCTGTGAAAAGGTGGAAATTCCTTCTGTTTTGAAATATAATTTTAAAGGTATTATTTAATAACAGGTGCAACAAGATCTTCCTGGAGTCTGTGAGGTGCTGGAGTAGTAAATGTGTTTTCCTATGATCATTAGTTCATTATACTCTTGGTTGGAAGTTTCTTTATATACTCCACTTCTGTCTTAAATGTAGTGGGGAGATATGTTCATTTTTGTAGGTCTTAAATTTTTTATTAGTACACACTACTTTTCTTCCTGCAAACAGACACAAACAGTAGGAATCCAAGAATTCAATTTAGAAACAAAATCTGCATGTGATTCTGACGCGTGTTACATGCACATTAAACGCATAATATATTGCCGCACAATGGGCAGTGCAAACAAGTGCTCTAAGTCCCATATGGCATTACCTGTAGGCAGAGAAAAACAAAATCACTCCAAAATCTAATGCTTTCCTCAAAAGCAGTGAGGCTCTGTTTCTGTGAAGCGGTTGTCATGGAGAGTGCAAAAAGCACTTCTGACACTTTATTTTTAGCAGCTTTAAAAATTACTATAGGAAAATTACATGCAAGTTGAATGTGCCATGTGTACTTTGTCCTCAGCACACTGGGACATATCATGCGGCTGGAGGGACTTTCTGTCCTTTAATTTTTATCTAAATGGAAACTAGCCATGTCTGTGGCAACTAGAACAACAGTTGGCAATTAATGCCGAAAGTGTTTTCCATAGTCTAAAACATGTTTTTTCATCAACAGCATCATTTTGCATATCTGTCAGAAGAATAAGGGGAAATATAATCAAATGAAAAAATATTGTAAAACAAAACCATGTTCTCTCCACCTAGGATTCTTCGGTTTAATACAATCTCTCCTTACTGGGTATAAGAACAATGGTTTGTTTCATAGTTCTTTAAAATTTGGAAATGAAAATTTACTTCCATGATGCTGCATAACTAAGGGCAGAATTTCTTCTGTGAATTGGACTCAAACACAAAGAAATGGTACTGTTATTTGAGGCTTCTGGACCATACTCTAATGTTCAGAGTAGTTCAGAATAATTTTTAGAAGCGTACCCCAGTCCAGTCTGAGCTGCATTTTAAAAATTATGAATATTTAAAATGCTTCTTCAAATGTGGGCTCAAAGCTGACTCCATGAAGTAGTGTAAATGTACAAATACTATCTGCAGATCTTTAAAATCCTCCCCAGTTTTAAAACTGAAATAACTTAATTGATTTCAGCTAAATTAGTTTGGATGTATACTTGTGTTTCTAAAAGCTAAATGTAGCCCATTGCATTTACCATGTTCTGTCAGTTACAGCAATTAGAGTTATGCTGTTATTTCAGCATAATTTCTGTAAAAGTGAAGGGTCAGATTGTGAACTCTTTGTTTCCGTTGGAAAGCTGTTAATTGCACAGGAACAATTCACATCAACAGGCATATTAATGGGATCAAATGCTCCCTACTATGATTAAGAGTTTGTATGAAATATGGGAAGGTTGAATGCAAGATGCTGAAAAATAAGTGCTAAGAGAAACATGTCCTCTGTACATGAATTTTTTATAAAGTGTCTAAGGAATAGCAGAATAATAAACTAAATGCCTGCAATCTTCTTTTCTTTACTGTCTTTTTAGCTTTGTCCCTGGAAGGTTTTCATGAGTGTGGTTACCAGCTGCAGTATGCAGGCCAGTTTTCAGCAGTGGTTAATGGGATGCAGGGTGACAATCACCAGAGATGTTCCCCGTGTCGTTCCACACAGAGACAGGTAAACCATTACACTTGAACCACAGCTGAGGAAAACCTGGCTCCTGCTCCCTGCAATGATCTGAGCAACCAGGTTGGATCAATCCCACCTTCTGCTATCTGAGCTCACTTGTGCTGGGCACCCCATTTCAGATCAAAGCAACTGCAGGAAATGTAGTGCTCTATACTGTGTTTTAAATCCTAATGGTGAATCCTCCATCCCTACAGGTGTTCACCAAATAGCTCTGAGCATGTACTCCCACCAGTTTGCTCTGCTGGACTGAAACCAATCAATGTGGGAATATTGTCACACCTTAGATCTGTTTTTTCATCAGTGATAGGTTGGACGTAAGGAAAAAAAAGATATCAATGAAAAGTCTCACCCCAACCCCATAGCTTAAGGAGAGCTAAGTTTGCAGAATGATGGGAAAATTAAACATGAATTTTAACTGCTGAGATGGCAAATTACATTTTATGTAAACAGTGGGAAATCATTCTATAATTCCACAGGAAGTGCATGGCATAATTTATTTCTGAATATAATCTCAAGATGTATCCATAATTAAATACTTACATTGTCTTCTGACAACTTATCTATTGTCACCTTGGCCTCTATTAAGTGATTATTGAGTGCAATTATTTCATGGCTCAAAGCCCGTTTCTCCTCTTCGTAATGTTGACCCTGTGTAGAAAATGGAGTAGTCAGTAATTTTTCTACTGTCACATTACTTCAGAAAAAGGCCCAAAGGTTGACGTCGCTCTTTAATCCAGGGAAAAGCACAACAGAACAACAGACCAGTATTTTTTTTCTCTATATTTTTTTGCTGTTTTCACACAGCTGATGAGGCAATGCACCTGGAAAATACAGAGGTCAAATGGAGCTCACATTAGGAACCTTCACAAAATGCTGTAGCTTGACTGTACAAAAGCATCGAATTAAGCACCAGTTATTTCTTCTTCATCACAAGTCAGGGTTATAGAACGTGCAGGGGACTGAGGCTACTCTAGGCTTTTGTTACAGGAATGTTTCATTTACACCAGTCGTTTCCATTCTCATCAGGGAGGAAGAACAATATTTAAAAAGGAAAGTAGTTGCTTTTCATACAATTTCTTTTTAGGTGTTGACTGTGCTGGCTGCTTTGAAACCCCTGAATGAGGTTGTTCCTTTCTAAAGATGAATGTTTGCCTGATTGTGGGGTTAACACTCATTAGCAGAGTGTGGCCTGCTGTAGCATTACAGGAAAAGAGTCTGATTCAACTTCTTGCTGCCCACCAGTTTAATCTTGTTACCAGTAGGCTGTAGTTCTTTATTGTAAATGCAAAGAAATCAGCAGGAAAAGTAAAGTGCTACTGACCCCTCTCATAATGTGTCCCATTTTCATATTGCAGTGCTTATTGCATCACCTTGTATATCAATAATATATTTATTATCAATCTTTTATAACCCTGTCTCCAGCCTTACATTAGTGTTAAAAAGTATTGTAGTTTCTGAATGCTTTAGTTGAGATCAAGGAATCTTGAGATACTTAATGCCTTCTTTGCCTCCACCTTCAACAATCAGACCAGCTACCACCGGGGTCTTCAGCCTCCTGAGCTGGAAGATAAGGATGAAGAGCAGAACAACACTCTTCCCCACCCCCTTACCCTCCCCCCCACCTCTAATCCAGAAGAAAGTAGTTTATGATCTGCTTCTGCACCTAGACACACATAAGTCTATCGGGCTGGATGGGATTTACCCAAAAGTATTCAGGGAGCTGGCAGGAGAGCTCACCAAGCCTCTCTCCATCATTTTATCAACAATCTTGGTCAATAGTGGAGGTACCAGTTGACTGGAAGGTGGCTAACATAACGGCCATCTACAAGAAGGGCCAGAAGCAGGATCCAGGGAACTACAGACCTGTCAGCCTGACCTCAGTACCAGGAAAGATCATGGAGAGGATCATATTGAGTGAGCTCTCACAGCAAGTGCATGGTAGTGAAAGAATCCGGGACAACCAGCAGGAATTTATGAAAGGGATGTCTTGCTTAACCAACCTGATCTCTTCTATGACCGTGTGACTCACCTTCTGGATGGGGGGAAAGCTGTGGACATTGTCTACCTGGACTTTGGTAGCCTTGGACACCGTCCCCCACAGCATTCTTCTGGAGAAGCTGGTGAATCATGGCATAGACAAGTGTACTCTTCACGGGGTAAAAAACTGGCTGGATGGCCATGTGCAGGCAGTTGTGAATAATGGGGTGAAATTTTATTAGTCACCAGTCACTGGTGGTATCCCTCATGGATCAGTTTTGGGGCCAGTCTTGTTTAATATCTTTATCAATGATCTGGATGAGGGGACTGAGTGCACACTCAGTAAGTCTTCAGATCACACCAAACTAGGTGGGAGTATTGATCTGCTTGAGTGTAGGAAGGCTCTACAGAGGGACCTGGACAGGTCAGATTGATGGGCCGAGGCCAGTTGTATGAGGTTCAGTAAGGCCAAGTGCCAGGTCCTGTGTTTTGGTCACAACACTACCAGGTAACACTATAGGTTTGGGGAAGAGTGGATGGAGAGCTGTCCAGCAAAAAGGGATCTGGGGGTGCTGGTGGACAGCTAGCTTAATGTGCACTGGCAGTGTGCCCGGGTGGTCAAGAAGTCTAACAGCATCCTGTTTTGTACCAGGAATAGCGTGGCCAGCAGGAGTAGGGAAGTGATTGTGGCTCTGTACTCGGCACTGGTGAGGCCTCATCTTGAGTGCTGCGTTCAGTTCTGGGCCCCTCACTATAAGGAGGATGTTGAAGTGATGGAGTATGTCCAGAGAAGAGCTACCAAGCTGGTGAGNTGGCTGGCCAGGCACTGGAACAGCCTGTCCAGGGAGGTGGTTGAGTCACCATCCCTGGAGGTATTTAAGAAACATGTAGCTGTGGCACTTGTAGGGAATTTTATGTGTGTATGGTTGGACTCAATGATCTCAGAGATCTTTTCCAGCCCTGACGATCTTCTTTGCCCTCAGAGCTGTACAAGACCATGCTAATGAGAAGGTTTGCCAGTTATCTGGAGGGATCTTATAGAAAGCAGTGTTGCAGTAAGAAGAGAAGGTAAGGTAAACTTTCATGTGCACCCATTTTGTTTCACAAACTCAGTCCAGTGACAAATTCTCAATTGCACCACCTATTCTAAAATTGTTAGAGTAATTTGTGAAGGACTTTCTCCAGCAGGTTGATTGTATTAGCTACTGATATTTCCCAAATGCCATATTGCCAGAGTCACAGAAAAATCTTGCATCAACACACAGCTGCCATTGTCAGCTAATTGACAGCAATGGGAGTTGTGTGTTTCAAAGTCCGAAGGAATATCAAGGTTAATTACCCAGCTGCAAAGCACCAGGCTGTATTAAAGAGGGGTGATTGAATTGGAAGTGGCAACTCTCATCCTAAGTTGCTATTTAAAGAAAAACACCTTTTCAAATGGTGTAAGCAAACCCACGGCTTGCTATAAACAGTGCAGATATGATTGAAGTCTCTTTGTGAAGGTCTGGACTGGCCTGTTTTAATGTCAGCTTTTCTACAGACCATCTGTTCCCTCTGTTGCACAACCTGGGTCCTGACAGCCCAGCTGTGCCTGGAGGCTGGCTCAGGCTTGACACCTCTCCTTGTTTAGTTCCCATTGATCATAGAATCGTGGAATCATAGAACGGTTTGGGTTGGAAGATCATCAAGTTCCAAACCCCTGCCAGGGACAGGCAGGGACACGTCCCACCAGACCAGGTTGCTCAAAGCCCCATCCAGCCTGGCTTTGAACACCTCCAGGGATGGGGCATCCACAGCTTCTCTGGGCAATCTGATTCAATGTTTCACCATCCTCACAGAAAATAATTTCTTATAGTGTTTAATCTAAATCTCCCCTCTTTCAGTTTAGAACTGTTATCCCTCACCCTATCACTCTGCTCCCTGATAAAGGGTCCTTCCCCATCACTCCTGTAGCTCCCTTTAGGTACTAGAAAGATATTTTAAGTTCACCCCAGAGTCTTCTCCAGGCTGAACAATCCCAACTCTCTCAACCTGTCAGGTGCTCCTGCTGGCTGCCTGGGGACTCTATCATGGACAGTCAAAGCATAGGTTTGAGAGCTTGCAAGAGCTTCAATCTGACTGGTTTTAAGAGGATACATGTTCTTAGAGGCTGTATTTTGTGATTAGGCAGATCGAAATGGTTTTACATAAGGCCCTCATCTCTCATTGATTTTATTGTGAAATAAGTGACTAGGTACTTCATACACCTGGACATCTGGACACCTCCAGAAATCTCCTTTGAGAGTATGACATTTTAAAATTTATTTAGCTGCATAATGAGGCAGACAAGTGCTATATCGGCCTCTCCAACTGCCTAAGTACCTGGGAAAAAAATGCCTCCTCAGTTTTCAAGTGATTTCCTGCTTTTGAAGGATCCAGGCCCCCTGAGTACAGACTTCATCTTCCAAATAACCATTTGTACTGAAGACTTTATTAATCCTTGTATTACAAGTTGTTGTCAATGCCAGGGCAGATGACTTGTAGGACCTCCTTTTGCTCTAAGTGTCTGATTTCAACGAGTGTTGCTCTTGCCTAATGAAATCTTACTTGACTCAATATATTTTACAGTTCAGGAAAGATCATCTGATCAAGGATTTATAGTCTTCAGTGTAGAGAGGGCAGAAGATTCAGAGTTTGGAAGCATTAGTTTCCATTGGAGAGTCTGACTGAATTATGGTTTCATTTTATTTCAATTATGATAACTTTGGAGCTGATTTTTTCCAGACCTTGTATCTGACCAAGTGTGACTTTATAAAATATTTTATAATAGTTGAACTGTAAAATTTGCCTCAGTCCAAATTTATACTACATAGAGCATCAGATAGACACCAAAGTCATAAATATCTCAGGAGTGCTCTGGAGGAGGGGGAATGAAAAAGAAAGGCGAGAGCCAGTCTTCTACACCAGTATATGTTGGCATCTTTCTCTTGAGATAAGTGTTGGTGACATCAGGAGAGTCTCTCCCACCATGGAAAAAGGAGGTAGCCTGAGGGTGGACATGACCTGGCACATTGACCACATACTGTGTGTCATTCTTTAAAGTTTAGGGCTTCGGCCAGATGTCACTGTGGTCCAGTGGTGGCAATAAGAGGACAGAGGCTTAATCCTGACACCATCTTGGGGAAAATGGTGCAGCTGGAAGAGACGGCACGGTAGTGCCAGATCACTGCATTAAAAGAATTGCTGGTTACTGGGGACAGTAACTTTGAGTGCTCCATTTGCAGTCAGAAAATTATATTTTCATCATCAGAGACAGATGTCAGAGAGGGATGAAAGGGGGACTGGAATTATATCAGTGCTGAGACTGTGAGTTACAAACAGAAATACTTATTTTCCTTATAACTGCTTTTGGCAGATCCCTCTACGTCTGGTAGTTTTTAGAAGCTTTGTCCTCCTGTTCTTCCATAAGGCTGATGACCTTTCTTCTCTCCTTTTGGCAAGGGTTTCTGCTCTGCTGGTGCTAACAACCTGTCTCTCAAAACTCAATAACAGATTTAGTTAATGGTGCTATTGATATGCCAATAGCTTGCAGCTGGGTTGAGAGCTCCCAAAGTCCACTCCAAAATACCATAGCTGTAGGCTGCAATGGGCTGAGGTTCTGGTGGATCTTTGTTCAGAAATCTTTGTTGAGTCAGCTCAGTGCATCTTGCCCTTGCCTCCTACCCCGGCACAGAGTCAGGATAAAAGAATGCAGCTCCTTAGTGCCTGACTAACTCGAGAGAACTGCAATCATGTGCTCATGTCTGAGTCAGATCAAATTTGTACTGCTGGGTGTCTCCAACAGCACACAGCACTGGAATCAATGCTGGGGAAACCAAGTACTTGGAGCCATTGCTCCTAGCCTAGATTTAACAGGAGCTTCACTACTTCCTTCCCAAATTTGATGAAGGAATTGGGTATCTACTCTTCACAATGAGATCAAGTGATATAATAAATGGCATAATTTCTGTCTGGAACCTTCTTTTTCTTATAATTTTTATCAATCATAGTCACAATATCCCTCATATTTCACAGATCCATAAAAATATAAGGTGGGACTTTCAAAAGTGTTCAGTAATACCTAGTTCCTACACCTGTTATCAGTGGTTCAATGGGGTGAAAAGACTTTTGTAAGGTTGGCACAGCATGAAATAATAGAGAAATGTATTTTGGAAGGTAGCAAAAGCTGGATGAAAAGATGTGCTTTTTCTGGGTGTGTATTAGTGGAACCACAAAGGTCCCTACTCTTGTCCTTCGGCAGAAATGAAGCAACCTAAAAGCTGGCTGTATCTCTGGTAATGTTTCAGTCTCCCTTCAATGCTTTCCAGCAGCTAGAGAGTGTCCTACCATAAAGCAGTGTCAGCCTATTAGTCAAGGCTAGGCTGCTTACTGTCATCTGCTGTCCTGTGGGAGCTCTGAGTTGTGTACAGACCTTTTGAAATCGGTCTCAATTTTGCAAATGAGCAGTGGAGGTCTGTGGAAATGTCAGTCTTTTCAAACATGGCAAAGGAAATCTGTTCTTGATGTTGCTGTAAGGAACAATTCAATGGATGGCCTTTCACTGCTACCGTGAGAAAAATCTAATAGTAGTAATGGCCATCAAGGCAGGTAACAGATTTCTTTTGGAATTACCTCTTAATAAGTAATGTCTGAGTGACAGACAGACAGAGAGAGATTTATTCTGTTACAAATGCCACCAAAGTGGTACTGGTATCCCACCCTGAATGCCTTGACATTTTTCAGTGTGGAATACAGGCAGAACTTTGTTCCCTTTTTTCTTTACTACTGTGCTTGACAAGGAGGAAGACAGCTCTTCCATGGGAGAAATTCCCCACTGGTCCAGAAACACTGTTAACTCAGTATTTTTCTCAAAGAGCACTAGTCACGATATTTTCATGGCAAATGTTAATAGGTGCTGTAAGGCATCTGCTAAGCTACTGCAATGGATTTATTTTGGCGAGCAAGTGCTTGTGGCAGGTATACTTTCAAAAGAAGGTCTCCACGTTTTAAGGCTGTAATACTGACATCTGCCATAGAAGCAAATTCTGTTAATGTTATGCAAATATGATTTAACATATAATTGATACATCTCTGAGTCCTAATAAAATAGGGAGAAAGTATGCATTGAACTTATAAGTTCACGTGTCCCTTCCTGGCATTCCATCAAGACTTCAAACAAACCTCAGGTTAGACTTGGTGCGTGTGAATGTACGTCTTTCAGAGTCAGTGAAGCAGCATCTAATTATTACTAATAATAAGGGATGAGAATGCGTTTATCTATGACAAAGAAAGGGCACCTAGATGCCCCATGCATTCTCAGGGATTGTTCAATGACGGTACTTCAATGATGAGTGAAGATGAATTTGTTTTATAGCATCTGTCAGTGCATCTCTCATATCCTAGTGAGATAAAAATAGTTATCCCTTGGGAACTGAAGGTTGGGAGAGTACACAATAGTCGCTCCCACCAGGTGTGGAAAATTTTCACTGTTGTGGGGGTCAATAGTGTAGCTTATTTCAAGCTTATGCACACTCTTCTTCCTGGTCAGGTCTGTCATGGTCTCTGCTGAGCAAGGAACAGGTTTGAAACACAGCGTTTGAACCTAGGGACCTCTTAGCTTGCTCGCAGAGTCTTAAACAGAAACTGGGCTGGTGAGGGGGATGACTAGGCCAGGGCCATATGTAATGAAATCAATGTAAAGAAAACAAGAATGAGAAAGTTTGAGGTGGAAATAAAAGCTATTTTTCTATTGTAATCCTTAAGGTTAACAGCTGTTCTATCTATAGTACTTCCCCACAGACCTTATGCACAACATATGTTTCATCAATTGGCTCATAAAAAAAGCAAAATATGGTTTAGATTTGCAGATATTACTGGGTATTCTCTGCAGAAATTCATGATTTCAAGCATTACTGCATGTTAGTTTCTGCTCTGCAGAGCTTCATGTCGTTATGACAGATTATGCGTTTGTGTGTGTGCATGTTTATGGATACTTTGGAGCTATGTGAGTTTATCCGCCAGTTAAGAGCCTAGCCATGGATATCTCCTACTCACACTAAACTTGCACCCATGGGCAGAAACTGTAATAAAAACAGAGAACTGACAAGATGAGAACAACAACTAAGAATAATGAAAGACATTTCAATAAATAAGAAAACTCTATCAGCTGATACCAGTTCATGACATGTTCCTTGGGGTGCAGGATTTGGTGTTGATCATTGCCTGAGAGCACCATTAAATATGTATTGTATTTTTGGTTTTATTTCTTTGTCTAAAAATCATATTTTCGTTTTACAAAGAAATGAGTACCCAAGGAGCTATTCACTTACAGTGGGTAAGTGAACTTCACTGAACCCACAAGTCTGTTTAAGAATGTGCTTCTTTACAAGCAACTAGAGCAAAAGAGCCAAATGCTTAGTTAATTTCTTAGGCAATTCTTTGTCAAGTTATGAAAATCTTTGGGAATGCGTAGGGATATACGCAGTCTGTGGCAGCATCCTGATTGCATTTCATGATGTACCACTGTCTCATTTATGCTTCCTACTGCAGTAATTTCCAGGGCTCCCATCCTTATCTCAGCACCTCTTCATAATGCTAATAGAGTCTGGCTTTCAGGAATGACATTACATTATGGTAAGGAGTAATGACTAATTAATTATATTTATTCTATATTAGATATCTATTTAAAGTGATTTTTTGTTTCCAACCCACCAAGAATGCAGGCAAGGCTGCACTCTTCAGAGACAAGTGTTTGGCATTAAGTATTTTAAAATACTTACTTTTCTGGGAGGGTCAGAGAAGGTATGTTGTTAATGTGTTCTGTGCCAGAGGCTTTACCTACCGCAAAAATCTATGTCATGTTGGAGTACTTCCACTGAAAGAAGATAGTGGCAACAACATTATCGCAATACAACAGGCCTTTCTTATGAGGAACATACGGGACAAAAGGAAGTGACAGCTGCATGATGTTTGGGTTGGCTCAAGAAGACACTATATTGTCTGTTCTTGCCACAGCTCCAGTTCTTTTATTCTGTAATTTTATTCAAGAGTTCATCAAAATAATTAGTAAAGAATTATATGGTCATATTGAGATGAAAAGAATGGAGACTTCAACTGAGCTACTGGTAAGGAATGAATCATTTTGAAAGAGATAAAAAAGTAATGTGAATGGGTGGCAAAAGAGAAGTACCATTACAATATAGGCTCATCAGGCTTGCAACTTGAAGCTGTCATTTTAATGACTGATTGTTTGATGCTCAACCACTCTAGCCACACAAGTTCACCTGTGAAAATGGAGAAATTATGAAAGAAAGGCTATTGCTTAGCCTCTGCTTAAACAGACTGGGAAGAGAAAGGTGCATCGATTTCTCTGATTAAAGCAGTAAAATGGCCTAGAAGAAAAATGTGGAATTCTGAGCTTTGGAATCTTACATTAATTCATATTAATTTCAGATCTTTTTAGTACACAAGTAAATTCTAAGTTGACTACTTAAGAAAGCTCAATTTCCCAACTGAACAACAAAACTAAAGGCTAGACTGTTTACAGTACTTTGCTCTTTACTACTTTGTTTTGCTCTAGGAGTTTTTAAATTCTCATTTCCTGTCACCTTTTGATGTCTTTTCTTAGTAATTAATTGTGTAGAAGAAAAATGAAACCCCTTCCTCTTCCCCCTGTAATTGCTGTCTTAAAATAACTGTTAAGCTAAATACTCTCTCTTGGGAGTTAAGACATTTCTCTCTCAGAAAAGTTTGCTCTGATTTACTGCATTCCTGTGACAACGCTGACTTTTTCTCTCTAGGTTTATACTTGCACTGGAGTTCAGAAGATCCGTTGCTGTAGTGAAGACCTGTGCCAGGCCAGATTCGCGTCCAAGACTTTCTTGGTGGTACCTGGCCAGCTTGGAGTCAGTTCCAGAAGGTCTGGTCTCCCCATAGCACTTGTCACAGTAGTAATCCTGGTACTAGTCTTATCATTGCTTTATTTTTACCCTATAGGCTTCTGCCTCCTGACTACCCTCGTTCACATCTAAGATTCTTCCTCTTGTTGAATTTGTTTCTTACAAGCATGTCTGCATCCAATCCGTGCATGCCTTTTATTTTCTGCTCTTCTCGTCTCTTAAATGTATTTAATGCACATTGAAACATCAACTGGGATGTTGATTGGAAAGATGTGGTAAGCTGGCCAAAAAATTGCAAGTAGAGGGAATAGGCATAATTCCCTTGTGTCTTTTATCTGTGAGTTAGTCTCGCCTTTTTCATTAAAAAATACCTCTGTTGTTTACTTTGTAATATCTCATTTTGGGTAGAGCTATTTAAGGTTTGGTGTTTTTTTTCACCCCATTCAACCCCAGCTCCTTGAGAACGTTGTGATAAATCCCTATAAGCTCTTTTAAAGGCAGAGCAGGGGAAGTTCATTAAAGTAAAATGCTCTGTTCAAATATCCAGCCCCTCAGACCCTGCTAAACAGTGTCTGTTTGGCAGCTTCCCAATTCAAACTACCATAACCAAATATAATTGCTATATTAAATAACTAGTGAAAAAAAAAAAAAGTCTAAAAAAGAAAAGAATCATTATGTAAATTGCTTGAACAAAGAGAGAATTTTACTTCCAATCCTGCTAATGTATTACCTAAGTCTCCTCTGCCTCCTAACATAGCTCTCTGCAGAGCAGTTTGGGTGGTTGTTGTTGTGCTTTTTTGTATGGGTTTAATTGTGTCTCTTGGGGATTCCTGAGAAAGCCTGGCTGGAGGGACAGACAGGAGTGTGCTAGAGAGCTGGAGCGAAATCTGCTGCATGATTGGGGTCACATGAGGCTTTGCTAGATATAGTCACACTTGATTCTCCTATCGGGGCCACTGTTTCTGCTGTCTAGTGTTTGAGAAGTAAACTCTCCTGGAAAGCTGCAGAATGGATCTCTTGGTGTACTGATTAAGCTTTACTATCAAGGAAGTGCAACACTTCCTCTCCATCTGACTGCTGGGATCAAATCCAAAGAAAATAAACCAAGGATCTATTTTTATGAAAGGATTTGCTCCTACAAGCAGACAGGAGGAACATACACTGCTGTATGTTCCTTATGACGCTCTTTAGGGTGGTCACTCAAACTGTTGCCTCCAGAGTGTGTGTAGGTGAGGGAAACTCTACCTCTTGATCAAGAGAAATGCTCTAATCTTTCTTCCATGTCATAATTCCAGCTGTCTTACTTGAATCAGCTCTGGTCTCTGTGCCTTTTCAGAGCTATTCTGGAATATAATTTTCATCCTTAACTATTCTGTGTTATACTCTAACTCTACAGTCCTTTCTTTCAGTGGTTAATTTCGTTTAAAAGACTTCTGCTGCCAGGCAGCAGTTCAGGGCCCCATCAGCTGTGCTGGCACAACTTTGTTGCCATCCTGAAAGCCAGGCTGCTGAAAAATAACCCTTTAAAATGGAACCACCACCACCACCCCACCGCCTTTTTTTTTTTAAGAAAGAGTTCTTTTAAATGATCTTTGCCATTCAGGAAAGTGTACATGGATTCAATACCCTCAGTATTTCATTGTGGCATTCAGAGATCTGCCTCACAGTCTGAATATTATCCTGTAGTATCTTAAGATTCAGTTTTCTTTTACCCTAGAGGTTTGAAAAAATTTGAACACTGTGATTTCTTGATACCATTTATCATAGCTATTCATATACCTCCTAATAATATTAAGTCTTGAAGGTATTATTTTCACAGCAGCTTATAAATATTAATATCCTCTTCAGCAGAGGCTAAGGTAGACTATCCCTTGTTTATGTCTGGAGTGTCATTGTCCAAGTTTAAGCCAGTCAACTTCCTGCCTTCTTCCAATCAGCATAGAGATTTCTTCAAAGCATGAATTTCCTCATTGTGTAGCTATTTTTTTGTGAATTGTAGGAGGAACAGCTCTCCAACAGTGCCTCCTTCTCTCCACTGGCTGTTAGAGATGCTAAGGATAAAAATACTTCAGACTTTTACAAGCTAAATAGGCATTTAGTTTCTAGATACCTAAAACTGTGTAAAATGGAAGTTACTTAAAGTAACTAGCTTAATGGCATACAAATCATGTTTGGCAGAGGCAAACGTGAATCCGTATCTCCCAAGATTTAAGTCTTGTAATTCATGGGAAGCTCACTTTTCTAGGTCTGTAATTGTCCCCAGGGATGTGGAGCATGGAAGGATTTTGCAATTAGTATGAATCTAGCCGAGATACGCTTTCAATAAATCGATTGAAAGTGACCTGTTGCCATACAAGTTTTGATGGGAAAACCTCATGAAAAGGAACATGCGCTACTTCCCTGGATAACGAGAGCTCTATGTCTCGCATTTTTCCCCATTTGACCAGGTTTGGTTCCTGCCTGTAGCCATCATTCATGGTTCATTTGCTTAAGAAGCTGTCTGATATTTAGCATTTTCTCCCTGTGAAGACATTTATACAGGCCAGTTGTCCATCTTTGCTACAGTAAACAAGTGAGGTCCTCGGTTCTCTTGCTGAGGCAGCTTCTTTTCTTCTCAGTCTTATTTTTCAGTTGTCAGTCAGCGTGATCAATTTTCTACACCCTTTTAAAAAATGTAAATATCAGAAATTCATCCACTGCCTTCAAACGGGATTTTCCCTTGTCTGAAAGTGTGGCAAAATCACCATTCTACTCTATTCCCTTTCTCCATGGTTATACAAATATTATGTTTATCGTTTTTGCCATGGCTGCTGCTGGAAGCTCATGTTGGATTGTTCAGCCAGTGACTTTCAGAGTCACTGACCTTTCCTGAGTCACTGCTTTTCAGAGTCTGGCCCCTTCCTTTCACTTCCCCCTCCCTGTTTTTCAGGTAAGTTCTGCAAAGCATCTCCATAGATTTTATGCTTCTAATTGTCAGTGTAAAAACATATTTTGACTGAACGGACACTTATTTATCACCATTTAACAATGCTGCTGTTTCTTTCTATCTCATATTATCATGAGTAATTTTATTTGTACTTTTATGACACTGCTGAATGCATCGATTAATGCTGAGAACTGCACCAGTCACTGAGCTGTCCTGATCCAGCCCTCTCAAAAGACTCTTTTGTAATGGAAATACCCAAATGCCTGCTACTTTTTGAGGTGGCTTTTAGTAATTTTGCGACCCATCTACTAAATAGTCTTGATACAGTGTCACAGTAGTTTTGTAATCACAATCCTCCAAAGCGGTACTCATCACATCTTGCTATTCAGATATATCTACTTAATTGCCTTTATGGTCTATTTAACAATTTTTCATAAAAAACTGTTGATTTCCATTATTTATACGCCTGTAATTTAGTTTTCCACTAGTTGATCATAATTGTCATAAACAATCACTTTATGTTTGTACAACCTCTATTTACTCCATTCAGTGCTTGACCTCTTGGATATTAGCACAGATGAGCAATTTTTTCAACCTTTAAGTATTATGCCAACATACAGAGACTTATTTAAAACAAACATCAGCTTAACACATTAGTATGTATTTTCAATATAGCTTGGAGTAGGAAACTGGGAATCTGCTCAGCTAGTTCTTTTAGGACTCCTAGGCAGAAGCTTATGTAGTCTGCAGTTTTAAAAAAAAATATTTTTAGAAGTGTTCCTTAAGATGTATCACTCAACATTGTCTGTAGTTTCCTCCAAATTTGGAAGCTGGATTGCAATCAGTAGTTAAAAAAGTTCTGGCTTAAAGTAAAGTGTAGCTCTATCTCCTGTGTAGAGCAGCTGAGTGAGAGAGAAAAATGCTCAAGTGGTTTCTGGCCCGTGTGGCAAGGCAAGGACTTGAAGTGGCATCAGTTGCCCCAGTTGTGCCAGGAGGAGATGTTTTCCAGCACAGGCAGCCTGTGACTGTGGCTTTGCAAAGCTCGTGTAAGAAGTTCATGGCAGTTATAGAATAGTCAGGAGGGAAGTGCTTCACATTGGGACAACAAAGGGCCACAGAGACAAAATGAGGGTAATTTGCCCAGTATTATTGTTTGAGTTTTCTCCAACAGCAGAACCATTTAGTATATCTCTCTGACTGTGACTCCAAGTGATTTTGAAAAAATCTGCAAAGCATCAGAGATGGAAACTGTCTATAATGAGTTTTTTCAATCTAACCTTGACAGATCTGATTTCTTTTTTTAACTGTGGTGTTTGTTGAGTGACATTGCTCTGAAAGTTAATTACTACTTACAACAAATTAATTTGCTTTCAGACAGTGCTGATAAACAAAACCCAAAACTCAAATCAAGGCAAAACACAAAATTTCCTGGTAAATACTCAATGTTGAAACAAATTTGTTTTAAATTGCTCTTTTGATAGCTTAATTCTTTTCCACCTTTTCTAAGGAGTGGTCCTTCAGTCATGGATGCCGAAATCATTTGACAGCTACTGCCTTCCTGCCAAGAGAAGGGAATATGAAGGGCCTTGGGAGCCTGGTGCCTAAATTATCCTGTGGCCTTAAAAAATTAGATTTGTATGCCATAATAAAGTCCTCTCTCACTGTGAAGAATAAGACTTTATTTGCTTATGGGAAAGGTGTTGGGCAGGACGTTAGGCCCTTGAACCTGTCAGAAAAGGAAGGAAAAAGACTTGTACTTGAGAACAGTGCCGGTTGATGCTTCTAACTTTGATCTTAGGAAGGAACTTTAGGGGGACTCTTTTTAATCATAAAGTTTGGGAAGATATGGGAAACATTTGTCAGTAAAAACCACCACAAAATTAAAGGCTGGAGGCCAGATCCAAAGGCATCACTCTAGAGAACTCTTTGCTTCCTTTCACCCTCCATCTTGCAGTTATTCAAAAGTATTGTTTAAAATTCAGGGAAACTTCGTCTAATCAGTCTGACTTTGTCCTTAACTTTTGTTTTATGAGGCTTTTTTATGACTTGGTTTGTTGGCTTTTGTTTTCCTTGTCTTTCCACACTGTTCTGTTTGAACGTATCTTGCACACAACATTGTACATTTCATGTACTGGCTGTCTTCAGAATTGACATCTAATTTACTGGTCCTTTTCTAAGGCTTCCTGTCATAACATTTTATGCTTTCAGAGTTGATATATAATTTCCTTTTCAGCTATTGAGGTCTGTTTGTTGAGAAAAATGTACTAATGTGAAGGACACTTAAGAGCTGTGATCATTCTCATTAGCGATACGAAATTTGTGTCCAGGCTGTAGATAAAAATCTCTGATTGTCAAAAGGGCTCTTTTATCATAATTTTTAACTGTAGGTTTGAATCTTAACAAATACCCTTTCCCTTTTGCCCCTCCAAAATAAGAGAACGAATACTCTCCCATGCAAGAATGTGTTTGAGGCAACTATGATGCTAACCCTCAGGCAATCTGGCAGCTAGAAAGTAATGCTGGATGCCCCTGCACTGGTCAAAAGGTTCAGCAGAAGTCATAGGAGTCATTCTTAGAGGTAGCGAAAGTCAAGTAAATCCCGGATCAAAACTTCTTTGAACCCCCTTCTTTAACCTGCTGTGGCAAGGAAAAGTCTTGGTGTGCTCTGTGTCTAGTGAATGAGTCACCAGCAAAACTACTGCTTGGGTTCTTCTCATTTTACTTACCATAGCTGTAGCAAAAAAATAACCTAATTTTGATATTTTAAAATATATTAAAGTGTAATTTAACACAGGTAAGTAGGAGGAAAAAAAACAACTTTCATTGCAGGCAACGGGAGATCTATACTATTTAAACCTTGTCACAGCCTGTCCTAACTGCTTATAGTGATAAAAACAGGCACTATGGGAAGATACAGAAACACTTCCTACCACTCTGGCATGATTTCAAAGTCCATATTTTCCAGCAGATTAGATACAGGAGGTTGATTCTAAATTGCTATTTGATAGCTAACAAAAATGTAACTTAAGAGCTGACATGAGGTGCCAAGTCAGATTTTAGGATCTCTAGATCTGTCTTGTGTGAAAATCCAGGCATTCATGAATAATTTAACCAACCCAGTCAAAACAACATAATTTTTAATAGGTTTTCTATGCCAGCAAGAAACCACTGTGGTCAACTCATCTGATCCATCTAGCTCATGCCATAAACATTTCAATCAGCAATTCCTGTATTTGAATTATCCATATTTTTTCTATTGGTGAATAACTGCCTAAACATCCTACAGACAGCTGGCTAACATTTCATGAGATTGTGGCCCAGTCAAAGAAGGCTGAGTCTGTACATGTCCCCTGCCTGTCCCAGTGAGTAAGAATCACCCTAGAGGTGTCTCCAGCTCCACGTAGCTGAAGGTCATTACCAGAGCAGCTTGTCTTCTCCTTGGGTTTGGGATTTTGTGAAATCTTCAAGCTGTGCTGGGCTGCTCTGAATTGCCATATGAGGTTGCCCAGTCTTCACTGGGAAAACCTCAGTAGGGGTCACCACATACCATCTTCAGTGAGCAGAAGTGCTGCCATTGAATGGGACCTAGAGCCAGGTCATTGACATAAGGATGAATAGGAGTGTGAGGACTGGAGGATAATTTGAAATGAAAAATGATCATCAAAGAGTGAGATCTTTAAACTGTACAATGTGTTAATTGTCACTATTTATCATTGTCAAATGACCACAGACCTGTTAGAAGTTTAGAATCGAAAACCTTAATGCATTCTTTATAAGAACAAAAACTCCTGAATTATGCAGCAGCGTAAAAAGCTCCTGCTACCTGTGACTCTGCTTCTCTATGTATTATTTAAAGAGTCCTATGAAAGCAGTCTACTGCTATGTAACTAAAATCTGTACCACCCTTTTTCACTGGTGTTTTTTCACAAATCCCTAATTCTAATTGCAATCACTGGGAACAGTCCTACTAAGGCAGTATGTTAAATATATAGTAGAACTGATGGCAACTCCTTTCTAATTTTGGAGAATGAAAGCTGGAATTGTATTTGCATTTCCAGTCTATGAAAAGACATTTCAAGAACATCTAAGCTCTATGCTGGGGGATTTGCTGGAAGACAATCAAAACAGCAGGTTAAGATGCTCAAGTGCTCTGTGAATAGGAAGGAAGTGATGGAAGCAGCTCCTTGCAAGTGTCTAAATTATCTGCCAAGACATAGCCTGACACCCTGGCTCAGAATGGTGTTTTAATGTGATGCAAATGCAGAAAAAAACTTGAGTTCTGGCTTCTCTTCGAGCTTCAATCAGAAAATCACTGTCCAGAAATCACACATCTCATACCACTTCAGCAACTTATACATGTCTGTAAGACATGCGTTTCGCTTGTTGTTGTAGTACTGTTTCGTAAAAAAAGTGTCATGAACACTTAAAAATATTAAGGAATTCCCTCTAAGGTTCATTTTCTATTATTCATGCGTTGCTAAAAGATTTTCTTCAAATTATCACTATAAAAACTCTCTTCTGTATTTCAAAATGCAATGGACAAAACATAGCTTTAAAATAGAATTTGTTTTCCAGGCTTAAACCTGAAAAGCATTACTCTGTGCTCATAAAATGAATGAGATGCACAAAATTTCTTTTAAAGGAGGATTAAAATCCAATAATCTCATTGGGAAATATTACGGTGTCAAAACACAGTCAATGAGAGAACATTTTATTATCATACCACTTGTTGTGAGGATGAACAGGAATTTCCAAATTAAAGAGCCAAGTGTGTATGTGTATGTGAGTTAAATTCCTCCAGCCTGAACATCATAACACTGATGTTAATTTATTTCCTCTCCCAAATCTCATTTTCAAAAGCACTTTTCAGTTCTGAAAGTAGTCAAAAGACAATGATTGGCTGTTTCTATAGCAATTGCAGAGACCGCCACCTCCTGACTGCTGGTAAGAACTGCTGAGTAAGAGGTAGAACTCAAAATCGAGTCAGAATAGGATTTTTTTTTTTTATTTTATTTTTCACCTGCTCGACTATGTTCAACTGTACTTCTCAATCATATATACTAACAGCAAAAATTCTCAAAATTATTCTAAGTTACTTTGTATGTTAATCTGTGAGGGACTCTGAAAGTCACAGAATCATGGACTAGTTAGAGTTGGAAGGGACCTTAAAGATCTCTTAAAGATCATCGAGTTCTAACCCCCCTGCCATGGGCAGAGACACCTCCCACCAGACCAGGCGGCTCAAAACCCCATCCAGCCTTGTCTTGAACACTTCTAGGGATGGGACATCCACAACTTCTCTGGGCAACCTGTTCCAGTGTCTCACCACCCTCATAGTAAAGAATTTATTTCTAATATTTAATCTAAATTTCCCCTCTTTCAGTTTAAAACCATTACCCTTCATCCTATCATTACACTCCCTGATAAAGAGCCGCCCCCCTCATCTCTCCTATAACTCCTTGAAGTACTGGAAGGGGACATAAGGTCCTTTTCTTCTCCAGGCTGAACAATCCCAACTCTCTCAGCCTGTCTTCATAGGAGAGGTGCTCCAGCCTTCTGATCATCATTGTGGTCCACCTCTGGCCTTGCTCCACCTACTCCATGTCTTGCTTGTGCTGAGGACTCCAAAGCTGGACACGTTACTCCAGGTGGGGTCTCACAAAAGCAGAGTAGGGGGCAGAATCACCTCCCTGGACCTGCTGGACGCACTTCTTTTGGTACAGACAAGGATGCATTTGGCTTTCTGGGCTGCGAATGCTCATTGCTGCCTCATGTTGAGCTACTCATCAACCAAGACCCCCAAGACCTTTTCTTCAGGGCTGCTTTCAACCCATTCTCAGCCCAGCCTTTATTTGTATGTGGGTGGTCCCTCTGTCCTGGCATTTCTAATTATGCAAAAACCAAGGGTTAACAAGTACTGAATATGCTCATGCTCCCTCAGATCGAGCACAAAGGGACATAAGGGATTAAAACTGGAGAATGAATTGTGTGAGAGTGCTGGGGAGCTACTTAATGCTCCTACCTTTTCAAATGCCTGCAGAGATCAGGAAAAGTAAAATGTATTTTGCCCTTTAGGAAAAATTAAAAATAATGTCAATTATGTCAGTAATACTGGAAGAAAAAATGCAGGTGCCATATGGCGTTATGGCATATACAAGCACTGCAAGGATAATCACTCATTGAAATGAATAAAAATTTACTGCTGAGATATTATTGCCTTCTGTAGTATTACAATAGTATCTGGGAGCCTTAGTCATGGATCAGGACCTCAGTCAGGAGCAAAATGCCATGCAGAGAAGAAAAATGAAGAGATCCCAACATCCGTGGGGATCATTGTTGGCATTAGCCACTTAAACATCCTTGAGCCAAATCCTGTGTTTTTGCATAAAGGAGCCTGATTTTGCTTGTTAAGAGAATCCTTTAGGACTCACAGTGTTACATCTGCATCGTCCCTTTGGATTCATCCTTAAAAGATGACACTCTTGCCAAAGACACACAAAGACCCACAGCTGGTGGAAAATATGGCAGGTTTTTAATACATCACCTAAGATACACACGTTTTCTGTAGACAGTGCTCAAAGGATGTTGGGTGGGGGCTGGTGCCTTGCACAGGCGATGCTGTCATGGAGATGCTGATGCTTACCTAAAAATGTGATTACACAGTGGTATTCACAAGGGAAGAAATTACCTTTTATGTTCTATTTTAGGCACTGTTTCTATGTCTTTGCCTGGATATAATATTTCTGTATCAAAATTGAGTATGTTGGTAACTCACAGTATCTTGTCTCAGCCTTTGTCATCTCTTTTCGTTCTCTCCCCTGCTACTGTCTCTTTGCAAACAACCAGCCTCTGTCACTTTTGCCTTAGCCAGACTCAGCCTGCAGCCAGCTGGCTTTCAGCTGACTCCCTGACTTCTGTGAAATATAAAGGAAGCAAGGACAGTTTTCCTCTGCCTTAGATTTTTTGTTGTCATGAGCCTTCAGTAGGCCTTTATTTTCATTTCTGGCACAGAACATGGTCCCTGAAAGAGTATACAATAAGAAGGAAAAGTTAACATCTGCTGAAGAGTCAACACACTCAAGTGTGTATATCCAAGGAGAGTAGCCCTATGACTGCAGAACACTTCTGAAAATGTGGCCTTTGTCCCTGTGAAGCCCAAAGGTCTTTGAAAACGAGTAACAAGGGAACAAGAGGTAATGGTTTTAAATGGGAAGAGGGGACATTTAAATTAGATAGTAGGAAGAAATTATTTCCTGTGAGGGTGATGAGGCGCTGAAACAGGTTGCCCAGAGAAGCTGTGGATGCCCCGTCCCTGGAGTTGTTCAAGGCCAGGCTGAATGGGGCTTTGAGCAACCTGGTCTGGTGGGAGGTGTCCCTGCCCATGGCAGGGGGGTTGGAACTTGATGATCTTTAAGGTCCCTTCTGCCTCTAACCGTTCTATGATTCTGTGAAAATGTGGCACTATGTGTACTGATGCATTGAATTCAGAGCAATACTGAGAAAATGCTCAGTTCACAAAGAGAAATGCTTGAGGCCAAAGGTGCATTGGACTAAAAAGGACCCTGTGAGTAAATGAGTCCCACTCCTTGCTATTGTGAGGAGCTGCGCTGTAAATCCTTACCGTAAACTCATCACACTTCAGCCTCAATGTAACTTACTGGTGGAGCTGCCCCTGATAAAAATTGTTCTAGTCCTCTGGGGGTTTGCAACCTTTGTTGAATATTCAGGCTAAATTTATTAATGGCTAGTGTCTATACATTTGTTATTGTAGCAGCAGTGTCTTTGAGTTTTTTGAGAGTTTAAATAGCTCTTAGCTTCCGCTAAAAAGGTTTATAGAAACTTAGACTGATGGATTTATAGAAGGAAGTCAGAATCTCCACAACCTTTATTCTCTTAGGCTAAACAAGCCAGCATCTTTTAACCTTATTTCAGAAGATGAATTCTTCATTTCCTCATTTATTGTAGTCCTTTTACAGACTGAATTAATCTTCCTTGCTTCTGCAGGCCCTGATCCGGGACTGCACATTGTATTCCAGATGACCTCATCATGGCCTTGTTCTCTAAAAATGCATCACAAGGGACATCTGAAACCAAATGACTTTTACAGCTATGATTGACTAATCAAGCCAGAATTTTCTTCATTTCTGTCACCTGCAGTGGGCGATCCCTAGTTTATAACAGATTTTTTCCATCAGTTTGATGGAAGACCTTTATCCTGCCTATGGGTGGTTAGGAAACAGCAAACTGTTCCTAATTTAGGTTACTTGAGCAGGTGGGCTGAAACTGCCCAAAGATGTACAGCACACATCTTGTAGTGTGTGTTGCAAAATTTAATCTCGTTCCTATGACCCAGGGCCATCTACTGTCTTGTGTGCTTCCCAGTTCCCACCATGGCAGCACAATTGCTCAATGTAGGGCAAGTGACCACTGATTGTAAAAAGGCCTTATATTGGCTTACTCTGACCATAAAACTGCATCCTTGCTTCCCTAGAATGTATATGGTTCATCTGCCTTTTCCCTTAGCATCATTATATCCTGCTTCTATTTCATATCTTTCTTTTTACAAGTTGTTATTTTTTTTTCTTTTTTTTAACATGAGTGTCTGCTTCCCTTCTTTTACTTTGGGTTATCCTGAAGTTGCGGCAGGGGAAGTTTAGATTAGATACTAGGAAACATTACTCTACTGAAAGAGTGGTCAGGCAGTGGAACAGCCTGTCCAGGGAGGTGGTTGAGTCAGCAACTCTGGAGGTATTTAAGAAACATGAAGATGTGACTTCGGGACGTGCTCTGGTGGCCGAGATTGTAGGGGTGTTTTATATATGTATGGTTGGACTTGGTGATCTCAGAGGTCCTTTCCAACCATGATGATTCTATGATTCTGTAATTGCGTTTAAACTATGAGGCAAAACGAAACTAACAGCAGAAGAACTTAAGAAATGTAGGGACTCACTTGTTCGGTTTACAGTGCTCTCCACAGCAAATGACTATACCAGCTCTATTTTTCTTACCATTTTTTACCCATTAGATCCATTCCTTAGGCATTTGTGTCTGTTCAAATACACCAGAGACTGAACAGAGGATCTTAAGACCTCAAGATCTGAGCCAGAAATCCTCCTGTATGGATAAGAACTAGAGCAGACTTAAGTTTCCTGGTGACATATGCAATATGCTGATCATTTGGTTTCAAGTGCTCATTTAAAATAAACCATGGGTTATGGACTTTGGATGGTAGCTTATCTGGTTGACAGTTTAATTGCCCTAGAGTGATCCCTTGTATGCATTTCTCTCTCTCCTTCTCACTCCTTCCACACCTCCTCTCCACTGACATGAAAGCAGGCACCTTGGAGATCCATATTTGATCACCTAGTCAAACTTCAGTGAGATGTGTTTGATTTCTTTCATGGTTTATATCTTGGGATGTTTGGCTGAAGGTAATTTTAGCTCCTTGAACCATGTTAAAGCAGGACTGGGATTTCAACTATCCTTGTAGGAACTAATTAATAGGTCATAAACATGTCATTGGAAGTAAGTGTTTACCCTTTATTTTGAAAAGAAGGTAAATTTGGAGATTTTTTTCATCCTCATAGGAGGAAAAAAAATCTGCTACACCACCAGTTCTATGTAGCTTTTAATTAGGTTATTTAATCAAGATGCTTTTGATCTGAACATTATTGTTCTGTATTGCATTCCGGAGGGATTGATCAGTCTGAGATTCAAGTTCCCATGGATAACCAGCAGCACTCAGCTGCAGAGCAGGATGATCTTTTAGACTACCTGGAAAATTCTCTTAAGAGCTGTTTCAGAACATGGGGATTAATCTAGGCTACGTATTTCAGCTCCGTTTCAATTCTTTAACCGTTTGGTTACTGGAAAATAAAATAAAACTTTACTGCCATTCTGAAGGGTTTTTATGCAGGCATCTGTGCATTTCAAGCGCATAGGAACTTATGTAGAATACAAGCTGGTGATTTAAATAGGGTTGTGGGAATAGCACTGGGAAAAGCTGAACAAATAAAATGGAACTAGTTCATTCATCATTTTAATAGCATTTAGCTTGCCTCATAAAGAAAGTGGCAGCTTTTATTGCTCATACAAGGACTTATGCCACTATTAAAGAACCATGCTTCAGCTACTTCTGCTCTAAACTGTAGAGTGTGACAAACCCCAGTAGACAGAATTCTATTTACTACTTAGCACCTAAATGCTAACTAATAAAGCAAAGTGGAAGGGTAGTGTTTGGACACAGCAATTGCATTATTTAAAACCTAGTGGCAGGGAGAAAACCAATACCTTAAACAAAAACATTTGGCTCGGCTTGTTGAGCTGTTAGATGTTACCAGATTCAGATGTTTAGACTTCATGTTGCATTAAAACAGCAAGGTGTAAGAGCGTTAAAGCTTCATCGAAACAGGACTTCTGCTCTAAAAAGATTAGGCCCTGCGATTCTCTGCCACTGTGGAGAAATCTTGCTAGATACAGTTCTAGCCCTTCCTGTGCCTGCCACTGATTTTCACCCAATCACTGCATCCAAAGATTTAGAGAAAAGTCTAGCAGCACGGAAAAACCAATTAGTCTTAATGCTGCAGAAATGAAGGATGAGGAAGAGAGGTGAAATCCCTCTTTTTGGCCAGAAGTGTCATTTCAGGAATGTTACCTTCAGAGAACTGCAGTGTAGATAGCTCTTCCATGTTTCTGCTTTGTGATATGGGTTCCCTGGTCTATTGATGTATTCCGTAGTCTATTTTTGCTCTGAATCACTGCTGTACCACATGGGAACTGTTGTTCATTAAGGGCAGATGGTATAGAAAAGTTAGCAAGACAAGGACCCAAATGACAAATCCCTGAGACACTTTGGTGCCATTTCTGACACAGAATGTTCAGTTGAGCTTGCAGTCTCAAACTGAACACCTTTAGATTACTTTTTAAATGAGAAGCTGAAGTTTGCCCTTAAAAATCTGCCACCATCTGAGAAAAAAAAAAATCCAATATCATCATTTTGGAGATCAAACATCATACTGGGTAATTTTCCACCGAAAAAGTGTTAAAATAACTTGTTTTCTACCGGTCTTACAGAAGGCCTTATAGGCTTTTATTCTCTGTGCCTACTAAGCTAACATTATCCTCTTCTGCAGAGAGCATTGTGGGTGTCTGTCTGTCCTGGACAATTTTTAAAATCATATCCAAACTCTGATCATTCTTTTTTGATACTTTTACTCATGTGTTTCCCTATCACGAATAGCTGGGGATCACACCTAACTGACTGCTGAGCCTCTTGTTATAAAAGGGGTAGCAATTTGTTAATGGGATAGGCAGAAAAGGTTGGAGCAGGAAAAGCTGTAAAAGATGGATATAAAAATATCCTGGTAAGATATCTAACCAGGAAGGAATGAAATATTAGCTGTATGTTTCTCAGATTTATTTTGGTTTCAAGGTTTAGCCTTCTGGCCTATAGGTTGCATCAGCTTACAATTTCCCAACTAAATATTTTACTGAGGCCAGTAAAACAGGAGAACTGTACTAGTCACGCCAGAGGTGCATCTCGCCTACCACCTGTTCAAGAGCAGATGCGCCCAGAGCACTGTCCATGAACAAAGCAAGCACAGAGTCACAATTTCCCAGAATATCCTCCCAGCCTCTGGCAATTCACAATTTAAGATCTTTCTTACTTGCTGGTGATACTACACCGAAGTAGTATCATTCAATCACTTTCTTGCTCTGGATGTGATTTAGATAGCTCATGGCAGGAAACTCTTTACNTTCTGACTGGGATAGAAAGTAATTTCTGTTTACTTTTTCCTTCTTGCCCATAGCTTTTCAGATGTCTTTTCCAGGATCCTAACTCTCTTCCGTTTCTTCTACAAGCTGAAGAGTCCTGTTTGTGTATTTGCTCTTTACATGGAAAGCGCTCCAAATTTTTCTCATCCTGTCTCTCTTTGCTGTATATTTTCTATTTCTCCTGTATCTTTTTTGAGATGGAGAAACCTATGCTGCATACAACAGTCACTTTACGAATGCACCATTGACTTTTACCATGTCATAATGATGTTTCTATTTTGTTCTTTAATTCTTTATAATATGCAGAATAGTTTCAAGACAGTGTTTTACTAGAGCACCTATTATAACTCAGACCCCTGAGTGGCAATAGGTAGTTCTGAATCTCTCAGGGCACATATGAAGTTAGAGCTGAGTTTATGACATGCTGTCTGTCACTGCTCAGAAACCCTTCTGCGGATTATCACAATCTCCTTCAACCCCCATGGCCCTGAGCAGCTCTCAGCAATGAGGGAATGCTCTCATTGCACCGGTCATCTGCCTTTTGCAGGTCATCTCTTAACATGCACAGGCCTGAGATCAGATTGACCCCACATTTTTCTTCATTGACAAAACTGACTATTTTTCCTTACATGTGATTTCTCACCCTTTTAATATCCCTTAAAAATAAGAAAATACTTATCTGTATCCAGCATTATCAGTTATACCATAATTTAAATTTAACCACTCATGTTTTCTCTGCCTTTTCTACATGGAACATGCGTATAAGGTACAACCAGTTTATAAAACTAATAACTTAATTGGCTTTACTCTGGTTACCAGTAAGCACTATAAGGGACACACCTTTATTTCCACAGCATATATTTCTGGTGCAAGCAATTAGAAACAATGAGTATGAAGATATGAATCTAGAGTTATCCAGTCTTTTTAGACATATAATAGTAATTTGCCATTCCCTGCACCCCTTTTTTTTTTTTTTT
>VXBW01004352.1:136517-417334 GCA_013400375.1 Thinocorus orbignyianus
TTTTTTTGAGAAATCTTATCTTTAGCTGTTGTATTCAACTTGGAAAGTGAAGGCTATGACATTGCTTTTGGATCCACCAGTCATCTGCTTAGTATCCCATTCCCCTTAAGAATGTGCGCTGCCAACTTGAAGGCTTTAATTTTCACATTTTGCTTAGTGTTTGGTTGGAGAAGAAGTAAGAATAATTGGCTGTAATAATGGACTGTTCATGCCTGCAAAGTAAAATGAACACATTCATGGGCTCACTTCCTTCTGCTGTTGGTGCAGACTGCTTTATTCAAACTGATTTGCAGTGGAAGCTTATCTCTAGGTTCTGGCTGTGAGAGGAAAAGTAAATAAGCCTAAGCAATTAGAGTAATGTTCATGCAGGTGCAAAGAGCCTGCACAAAGCTCTATTTACTCTTGCCTTCAAGCCCCATGAATCATCATTGCGGAGCTTAAGTCGTACATGAGGTTTTTGTGTGGTGCATTTCCCACATAGAGTATTTCTGTCCTTCTATTTCACTATAGAAATCCTGACATATCTGGTACCAAAATAGCTCTGAGCATCTTCTCAGTCCTTGATGGAATGAGCCACTTCAGTAAAGAGTGGACAAGCTGTACAGTCTCCAAGGTCAGTCAAAGGTTTATAGCACTGATTAATGGCAATGTAAAAATAAATAAAAATAATTCTAGTATGTGTAATTCTATAAACAATAGATGAAGACAGCAAATGTAAAAGGCTGGGAATCAAAAGACTTCTGAAAAACAGCAGCACTACCTCAGTAATTATCTGCACATCTAATGAAGTGTAAACCCCTGTGGAAATCAATATACTACTGGGATTGTCTTTTCTGTAGTTTATTATTTTGTATAATTCTTTTTCCTTTGGTAACGGAATCTCCTTTCATTTGTTTGCCCTACCGTTACTTCAAAATTGAGCAGTTAAAACTGTATTGCAAGGATTTCCCAAAAAAGCTTTATTCATGTTACTGAAATTCACAATAACTGCTTATTTCTTTCTCTTGTGGTGCATCCCAAAATACCAAAGCACAAAGTGAGTGATTTATCTATTTTGGTTTACATTAGTGGTGGCCTGAGGGGATAATTTCAGCAGAAATTCTATAATATTTTCTGCAGCAAAGCTCTTGCTTTAAGGGCAGAAAAAATCACAGGACTGTTGAACTGATACTCCTATTCTCTGGTAAACCTACAGTAAAAGGGAAATTTTAGCCCATTTATTAAGGAAAACTTTAAGTATAAGCAAATATTTCAGCAATGGGTATTTTATTTTTGGATGATGGATATGTTAAATTGACTGAGTCATAGGTTTTATGGTTTAAAGATAATGTTGAATCAGTTAATATAATCTCATCTATAAATCAGTTCATGGAATTTCAGTATTGCACTAAGAACAATAATATGTGTTGGCTGAGGAACATCTCCAGTGTATGCAAATTTGGTTGTACCTCCTGTCGAAACAATTCCTTGGGCTCTTGTGTGCATTTCTTTTTCTTTGGTGTTTTTCTCTTTCTCTTTGTTTGGGTTTCTGTTGTTGTTGGGTTTTGGTTGTTTTTGTTTTCCCCCTCCAATGCTTGATTGATCTCAGACACAGGATATAAAAGTAACTGAAAATTTTGGGCATTTATCATCATCCCTGGTCAGTTATCAGACTTTGCCCCCATCTGCTACCATATTTCTCATCAGTTTTATTCTGCTGTGAAAGTCCCTGTGTACCTGTCTTCTCCTGCCAGGCTAAAAGGATAACACATTTTTTTCTCCCAGCCGGGATATTAGAGGGAGGAGAGAGGAGAGTGACATTAGGAAGGGAGCTGGAGCCACCATCAAGCCAGTATTTTTATTCACCCTTTCACTTTGGGAATTGGAGACCAGTCTCATATCTAGTGGCAAAACTGGCCCAAGTATCTCAATGACATAGACCTTACTGGGATTTTGGAAGAACTGTAGATGATGGGGCAGAAATGACTAACGGGCTTTTCAGCAGGGATCCACACAAGGGTCTTGGGCTCCTAGACTCTTTCCCCCATTCCTTTGGAGCACGGGACTTCATCTGTCCTCACAACCATGTAGTGGACAGTCCCTATTGGTAGCATGTCACTGGTAGTTGATTCTGTGTTCTGGCCATGAGTAATATCTGAATCATTCAATACTTGCTTGAAGAGATACAGAAGGCATCTGCTACAAGGAGTGAAGGATGGTAACTACTAGCCTAAGTCACGAGACCTTTTGGCAGAGCCTTAGTTGGTCTGTATTCAATGGGTTCATGTGTTTTCCAAGTTATGTATTCATGTTGATCTGACAACTGAAATATGAGATTTACGTTACTTGCCCTTTCATTTTAGCCTATGTACAAATATATTTAAACTATCCTCTTTTTCATAGTGCAAATGTAAGATGTTTCTTGAATTATCAAGGAGAAATTAATCCTGTAGACACCTGGCTGCTTACTCTTTGAATTATTTAACTTCTACACTTGTTAAAAACTCCAAAATTATTTATTAAATCCATCAGCTACTGTTGAAAAACAACTTTGAGAGTTGTGGGGTTGGCAAACACAAGAAACTCTCCTTACCCCTCTTGGGCATTTTTCAGTCTTCATTAGGACAAAGCAAGTGTGAGTTTCAGACCTAGAGCTAGAAGATAACTGCAAGCATACAGCCAGCCACTTATGAGTAACCACTGTTATGCTTAAGAAAAGGGTAAAGGTTTTATATATAACACATTTAACAGAGGCTTAAGTACAGCACTGTCTAGTTGAAAAGTTCTGAGCAAGTTGTAATTTTATTTTGTGACCATACAGCAGCTGCAGAGGTCTGCTCGGAGAAGGAAATCTGATGGACAGGGGGAAAGGCAGAAGATACCTGAGAGAAATAAGCCTGGAGTCCCTGGAGGCCATAGGAAAACCACACATTGGACCTGATGAGTGAAGCTGTGGTTTCTTAACTCCAGTTAAGTGCTTTGCCATTCAACATCCACACTTTGAAATATCAGGAAGTACTTTGAAATGTAGCATCTCCATAAGACATACCCCTTCTCTGCAATGCATTCGGTAGTCCCTATTTATAGGAAAAGTGCTGCTGAAGACACACAGAGGATAGCAGAAGTCTCAGACTGGATTTAAGTGAAAAAACACTAAAACTCCCACGAAGTGCAAATTAATTGGAAAGAGTTTAATTGGGATCACCATTTTATGGGGAGATATCCCAGGGAACTGATTTAGTCTAATGAGAATGGATGGCAGTGCCTGCTGATTAACTGGAAGAGTGTTAGTATGCGTTGAGCTTAATGGAGAGGTTTTCAGCAAATTTCAAAGTACGTTCAAAGTTTTTCTGAGCTCAAAAAGGTAAAGTCTTCATTTGTGTTACTATTGCCAGAAGAGATTTTATTTAGGAATGAATCTCATCCAGACTGTTTTGCATACAAACTCTTCCTTCCACCAGCAGATTCTCCAACTGTGCTATGATAAAGGAAATATATATTTTTGAAAAGTCAGACCATCTGTCTTTCTACATTAAATATAATTAGAGATAGCTATAAGATACCTTAGCAGAGAGAGGAAAAGCAATTCTACTGTTGATGGACAGAAGACAAGACAGGATTTACAGATACTTCTGTTATTTTAGCAGCTATATCCCTAGACCTTTTACTCTTTCTGCCTCATTTAGGTGCTAAAAACTGATTCCTATTCTGATCAGTTCAGGGAGTTATATTTATCTAATATGCATAACTTTACTGTATTGTTGAAAGCCCAGCTACATCACGTATAAAAATTTGCCTCCAAAGTTCCTTAAAGTGCCATGTCCAAGATACATCTCTAGTCCTTCTTGCTCATACTGACTTTTCATAACATTTCCCTATGAAACAACCTGTGTTCTTCTAAAATTTTTAGCATCCCAACTAAATATAATTCAGAATTTCTTATGCAGTGTATGCTGCAATAAGGTATGCCTTAATATCTCTTGGCCTTTGGTTTCCTTTAATTGCTTGTATGAAGTCTCTTAGGTTAAGAGCTTTTACTTCAAGTTTAGACTCTCCTGGTACAATAATGTCCTGCTGAGAAGGTTTTGATTTAAGACCTCCCTCTGTTTAACCTGGCTCATGTTTAAATATTTGTACTGCTGAATTTTAATTCTTTGTACTGTACCCAGGGATTCAGGGCAGAAAAGCTTGTGTGCAACAGTAATACAAATGATTGATACAGCCACTATCAAAGTTGCCAAACTTGCTAATCTCTATATTTGCAATGTTAATGTTTTCTATAAAATTGTCAGTTAACTTGTCTATTATGGTATTAAATAATTCTGGCTGCCAGAGCCAAGCTGTGCAGAAGTCAGCTACACAGTTATTAAACACATTAAAGTAGAAGATATCAACAAAGAGCATTTTTCCTTCCTCCTGGCACCTTTCATTTGGTGCAGGTGTTTGATTGTATTTCAGGAGCTGTAGCAGAAAAATCCATGAAAACAGGTTATTCTCTGGGGTCCCATTTAACTATAAAGACAGCCGTTTATACCACAGTTCTATTTCTTCTTCATTTCTGCTGTCATTCCCTGTTACTTCTTTCTGCTTCACAATCTATTGCACACTTCCCCTGTGAGACCAAACCTCCCACTGACAAACTCTGGTCATAGAGAAACCATTCCTCTTTTCTCTCTAGCCAACATTTTCCAGCCACCGGCCTGCTCCCATGAAGGCTGTCATTTACCTGAAGACTTCTTGGACTCAATCTCCCTGTCAGGACTCAAAGCTTTCTTCCCCATCAGTGATATCCTACTCCCTCCTCAGCCCACTGTAAGCATGATTTCTTTACTTTTGTACCCACACCATCCTCTTTAGGATAATAATTGGTCCTGTTCTGTAACTGGGCATCTACAGGGCCAATTTTTTCACACTCTAGCTTCAGCTTTTTTCTGTACAGGACAGATATGCAGAATATTTTCCTGGTCTAGGGGAATGTGAAAATACAGTGTTTCCTGCTCCATAACAAGTGTAACTTTATAAGGATTTATAGACTTTTTGAGCCTATATGAACAAGTTTTATTGTCAAAAAAAACCCAACAAAACAAAAACCACCCCAAAATAAACCCTATAAGAAAAAAGCAGAAAGCAGCAACCACCTGCCAAAAGCTCCCCAACCTACTATTTTCTGCAGCAGATATATGCCAACAAAAACATTTCATACCGCAGGAGAGGTGTGGGGTGGAGCTTTGTGTTTTGAATAGAATATCATGGATCTCCTCAAAAGGAACTATCATCCAATTGCTTTGTCATTTTCAGCATGACAATGTTGCAACTAAGAGTTAACTTTGGTACCTCTGTCAGTCCCCCTGAGTTTTGGTACTGAATTCTATGGATGTAAGTTTATACTTAAAAACACCTATATAACATGTAGTCTATGAAATCTACGCTGACACTATTAAACCTGATCTTGTCATTTTTCCCTTTCAGGCGAACACTTGCTTGAAGCCCACTTGGTAGTGCAATGGCACAAACAAAAAGTCCTAAGTAAATAATTTTGAAGACAGAATCAGGAATCTTAGTCTATCCTAATAGTGAATTTTGACACCATGAGCAAGAACACCTTGCAGTATTGGAAATCTTTGCCGTATGACTTAAGGTATCTATTGTTGAAGCAAGAAGAGGGAACAAAGTCTGAGTAGGATGGGAAAGGATGTGTAGACACACTGCAGACTCATCACACAGCATAGGACGACAGTAACTCTCTTCAAAACCCAATATGCTGCTACAAAGCTGAGCTGGTCTTAATGTGTTTGGTAGAAGGAAAGTCGCACACAAAGATGGGAGCTGGTGGAGGAGCTCAGAAAATTTGTAAGAGGATCTTTGTAGACATGACCTTCCTCTAAGGTTTTCTCCAGAAGTTGAGATCTTATGAGAGAGTGATCTAAGCTCTTAGAGCTTATCAGATTTTGATTTAAAGCCCTGTTTTTAGCTTTAAGCTACAAGGACAACCTTCAGTTTGTGCAAAGCCTTTGTTCACTTTCAGTCAAATATGATCTCTCCTTTATAATGAATCAAAGTTTTTATAAACCTCTGATCTTAACTTTGCCTTAAAAGAAATTTTGAGGCAACTGGAAGAGTTAAGCCAGAAAAGAGCAAAACGTGATTTTTTTTTAACCCTACTTATCATGTAATGATATTCAGGGATTCTACTTGTACAATCACCGATACAAAACCATAACCTTTCACCCCAACGTACTACCACAGAGTTATTGACACTGAACTTAGGGAATCATGCTCAGAATGTGAGTATAATGTTTAGATAATGTATGTAAAAAGAAAATCATCTGAAACTCTCATCATAAATGCCCTAGCACTAGGTAGCTATCCGCTAATTCTGCAGTCCTCTTGGCTTAACAGAACACAGTAAATATGAAAATATTTAGAAAAGGAAGTATGTTTCAGGCTCTCGAGGAAAGCTCTGCATACTTAAATAATGATTCTTGACTTGTTTTTAATAGTTGTTCTGCTAGTCTTCCCAGTTTGATACATTATTTTTGATAAAATCAAATTTCATGGCGAAACTTTTTAATGGATTGGACTATCCTTTTTTCTACTTGAACTGTGAAGTTTTCAGTCTTTTTTTCTTCTTAAGAAGGATCCTTTTAAGTATACTGCTCTTTTAGGACATAAAGCACAGGTTTTGTCTTAAGTTCTGACTAATGCTTCTTCGTATTAGCTTTGCTGAAAATCTAGCAGGTGGCCAAGAGAGAAGCTCCTAGGTAAATAATAATAATAAAAAAAGACCTCTAGTTCACTGCACATCACATTTCCATTTTTTTTATGTAATGGCATATCAGTTTTCTTTCAATCTTCTGGAAATTTTCCATAGTTCTCAGATTTCTTAATAATGTATAGTAAAACCTCAATGCATGTTTGATATGGTCATTTCAAAACCTGAAATAGTGCTTAGAAAGAGTTGCTAAGTGAAAACTAACCACTTTTACTTATCTGTGTCTACTTTCATCCTCAATTAATGTCAAAATACAAAAACATTTGCCATTTAATGGCTTAAAATTATCTTATTTTCCTGAGCACAAAATACTCATTGACTTTTCCTCCATTATGGTACCAAAGCCACTGCACACCCCACCATGCCTAGTCGGTAAAATACCAAAGTTGTCATTTAAATTTCTTCTGGTTACATGAACTTCAGCTGCATTATTATTCCTAGTGTCTCACAAATTCTTTCCCTGTACCTTTTTGCTTCCTGTAGCTATTCTCTATATTTCAGAGCTTGTAATTGGTGTTGACTGACATCAGTTCTTCTTCCCACTTGCTACTTGTACAGTTTCCATTTTACATAGCAATTTTTACTTCCTCTCCTACAGTTTTTAATCATAGCTTTCTTCTCTTTTATTCCTAAATGTGAGAGGTGTGATTAGCAAAACAATCTGAATGGTAACTGACAATTGTTTAAAATCTTGTCACCTGGATTGTTTGGCTCAAAATAATTATCAGGTTTTGCAAGATTAGCTCTTTTTTTGCATTAAATACATATATCGTTGGTTTGGATTTTATTCTGTGTACAGACATCAAATGCAATAAATTCATGATCTCTTACCCTCGAACTACAACTAATTTTATTTTGAAGATGAGGCCCTGTATTTATCATAATGAAGGTGAAGAGAGTATTCCTTCGTATCTAATGCAGCTTTTTCATTTCAGTCGGTAAATCGTCATTATATTTTTTTTCTAAACTGCTTCTAGAGAGCTCTGTAAATGACCATAAGTACGGGTCATTAAAAGTAGAGGTGACAGCATTTTTTCCTTCTGTGGAAGGAAATAGCTGTTTATAGAGATATTGCACAACTGGCTGCAGTGTGATGGTCTGTAGCAGGCACAGACCAGCATGTGATCTGCCTCTGCCTTCTATTAATAATTTGGGAATATTCAAGACTGCTATTTTAGAGTTGCAGATCCCAAGCTCTGCAATCCCCTTGATCTATCCCAAAAAAGCTAATTTAAATTTTTTAGTTGCACAAGTCTTTCCATGAGCTTCAGTTATAGTCTGTCACATGTTGTTCCCACTCCTAATTTATTACTATTACTATTACTAATTTATTACATTTGACTGGTAGCTATCACGGCAGCTAGAGAACCTCTTTTCATACCCCTTGGTGACTGGATTAGCTTTATCCTTGGCATGCTGACTTAATGGCAAATGAGAATACTTGTTTTTTTCCTTTCAATCGCTTTCTCGTTATTTAGGTTGATGCCTGGCTGGTATAGATGGTACTTTCCTGTATGCTTTAGCAGAGGACAGCTAAACCAAACAGCTTCTTTTCCTCATAGCAAATGGATAAGGACTCCATAGAGCCAAATCCACCACCTAAAGCCACGTGCCCAGTTAGCAACTCTTTTTCTGGGCATTCTGCCAGAACGCTTCTGCTTTCTATCTTATTTGCAGACAAATTATTCTACCTCATATGCAGACACTGCATTCTGCTTTCTATCTTATTTTACTTGTAAGAGAGGGATGCTCTCTAATCAATAATTTTGTGAATGGCTCCTGCCTTTCAGCAGCCTACTGGGAACTCTTCCTCTGCAGACAACAGAGCTAGCTGGCACTAGCCCCTGTGGGGAAATCAGCAGTAAAATCCCTCATTCTAATCTCTGAGCCTTTAGAATTGTGTTAAATCAGCTTAAGGAAGAGTATATGTAGTTAAAAGGTTAGAAAAAGCAGGCAGATCCATGATCCCTTAGCACTCCCTTCCAAAAAGGCTTCTAGCCTGTATTTCTTCTTCCTCAAAGAATATATTCTCATTCATTATTTTTCATCTGTGCCTAGTCACTCAGAAGATGAATTCCTGAAAGTTGAGCAATGGAAAGCTGGGCAAGACCATGTGGTGAGGGTTTATCAAAATCTCATTGCAGCAAATAAAGCCAATTACATGTGTCACCATGGAGTAAAATAAGCCTTGTTCAAATGAAGTTTCTCCCTGTGATATTATTTTTACTGAGCTCCTGAGTCGCTGTAACTGGGAACCCTGAGATGTAGATGCATTAATATAACAGTATGAAAATTCACACAGGAGCAGAGCAGGTACTGAGGAGGCATCTAATGGGGAAATAATTCTCCAATCACTCTGGGAAGAGAAGACATCTACTGTCCTTGGAGCAGAGCGTTGCACAGGACCATTGGCATCTCTCCTCTCTACAGACTATTTCCCTCCCCAGTGCACTCTAGGAAGAAACACATAGCTGGAAAAAAACCCAGAGTGTTTAAGCAAAGACACTCAGCATGAGGAGAAAAAGTTGTGCTTTCTGTGACCTGCTGGCAGTACCCAGTGCAGGGCTTTCTCCTGCTCACAGGGAGGGCTTGCCTCAGGACTGCAGTCAAGGACACAGAGGTGTCACCACTCCCGGGGTGGCACAAGGGGAGAATTTTGCTTGCTCACCTTCCTCCTTATGTCATCGCCATAAAGCCAGATGGCTTGAGCTTTACATGTGGGAAATCTTAGCAGAGCAGGTTGACACAACTATATTTTGTACTCCCCAAATTTTCTTACTAGACTGTTTTTGAAGATCCAACACAAGTGAATCCCTCATGGAGACACCTCTTATTAGCATCTTGAGTTGGGTATTGAATGCCTGGACCCTATTAGAAGGAATTAAATGTATCCTGATAAGACAGATTTAATAATTGATAATTTAGAAACTTTTGATAGCCTTTAATCTGCTTTCATGGCATCTTGCATAGAAATTAAAGTTTCACTTTATTTGACATCTTTTTTTTCCATTCTTTGATATCTCTCCTATCTACACTAGAAATTTGAAAGAAAGATTGTTAAAATATTTAAAGAGGAAAGTACAGAATTATTGAAAGAAACCTTAAAGTATCAGATAATTTGAGAAAAAAACATGGTACTATGTTCTTTATTTGTTTCTATAACACAGAAAACTATGTTTTGTGAAAAAACAGAATCCATTACTGCTTTAACATCTCCCAACATTGGAACAAACTTTATTGAGCTTACTACAGCTGGTGCATAAAGATCCATTCAGTAAATTATGCTTTAAAAACTGCATTGAGAGACTTGGGCTAATTTTATTAGAGGTTTTAATTTTGATTCTTTGTCTAGTAGCCGGGTAACTGCAAAAGAACTATTTATTAATTTAAAGCTCATACAGCTGATTGATGCATGCTAATGCATTTTAAATTTAATAATCACATCTTCCTTAATTGAATTGTATTTGCTCAGACAGAGCATATAATTAAATCAACTCTTTTCTAATCTGTCTCATGCCAGATTATTCTATGGTACACTGGGATAGAATAGTCAAAAGTATGCACTTAGTTAATTTAAACTCACTGAAAAAATCCGTAGTCACATTGTGAATGTTTGGGACATTCATCATTTTCCAAAGAAAAGAGATGTATTTTTCCACACATATCTTCTACAATAATTAAGTGTAGAAGCAGCAAGACTGAAAATATGGCTAGGAAGGAAACAGTTTTAAGAAAATCCGGCAAATTTATACAGCAGATAGCAAAATCTGCATACAACAACCAGCAAGCTATTTCAGACAATTGCTCTCAAACGCCTTTGTGGATAAGGTAATGGTTGTATTGCTCAGGAATGTTCACTTACTATACCTATTCCTTATTATTTTGTCTTATGATGCAGAATTAAGCAAGGCTATCAGAGAGAAGACACAGAAAACAAAGCCAAGACATAGCTAAGAAATCACAGAAAAGAAGAATGGAAAAATGCTTTACTGAGATACTCTGATGTGCTTGTGGGTGCCTGGTCAGTTGTTTCCAAAATGTAATTCCAGCACCAAGGGGATTCCAAGACATAAAAGGTTAAAAAACCTGTCTTGGATGAGGGGGGAAGGTTATTTAGAGTCGGGGGGTGGGGTGGGGATTTCAGAGTTGCAAGAAGAGAAGGGTAGAGTTTAAGCATACAGAGATTTACTGCTTTAATGTTTTTCTCTGATTTCTGTGGACCTTTTGATAGAAGAAAAATACAGGAATATAATTCATAGCTGAATATTCAAGCTTGGCATTTTCTTTTTATGACAGATCAGAGGAACTGGATATGTGTATGAGCTACCAATGGATATTCTGTGTCTATAACACTTTAAAAATCTTATTCTGTAAAACAGAGTTATGGAAATAAGAAAAATATCTTTCTCTGGTAAATGATGTGTTGCCTCAAGCCTAAATTACTGACCTGATCTAATTTGTCCATCAGAATTAGATTACAGAATTTATCCTTTTTAAGAAACAACACTGGTTGATGATTAAAAAATGTCCTGCAGCAGAATCTGATTTCTCTTCTTGATTTCTGAACAGTATAATGTTATTAAACATAACATTGTGAGGCTATAGTGTCTTGTCTGAGGATTTTGATCTCACGCTCTGTGGCATTTCACTTGAAGAATGATTTGCTGTTAATATCGCATTCAACCTTGTACTGGAAAAGGTCTTCTAAAGATTTGTTTCCTTGACTACCCCATGCCACAAGCTTGAAGTGTAATTCCATAGCAGCAAGAGGAAAAAAAACATATTTCATCAGTGGTGTATAATTAATAACATATCACAGAAAAAAAATCTGGCTAGTGAAGTGCTGTCAAGGAGCTGCTTGTGAAGTAGAGGCAAGCTTCTCTTTGCAAGTGATTTGTAAAACATATGCAGGATGATTATTTGTCTTCCCAGTACAAGAAAGTACTATGGCTGGTCTTTAACGTTTCTTCATGGGGGCAAGCATGCACTGACTGAGGACAATAGAATATTGCCTTCCTAAGCAGGGTACGTCAGCTCTTATGACCTGTCACTGACAGCTATAGGGGTTTGCTCCCTGTTTGAAATAAGGCCAACCTACACAGCACACGCTGTGTAAATGGACATTTTAATAAAAACTGTTTAGATCTGCACCTCCTGCTAAAAGTCTTCTTGTCACAGTGTCATCTGGAAATAAAATCTCAGTTCAATGAACACCCCTTGTCTTACATGAGCTCAGGGTAGAGGCACCTGTTGCCTCTTATCCAGCTCTTTTGGAATGGAAATCTGAGCAGAAAATTTCAGTTATAAACAGGAATACTTTATCTAAATTCAATGACTGCAAACAAACCTGGCCCTAGGATGGGATATACTCTGCTGAGATATACTCTTTGATATAAAATATGGATGAGCAGGGTATCACTCCGCATGCTGCTTGCTCCTCTAAGCATGAATTAGCTAGCTGCTCACCTTTTTCAAGTGCTGAGGACTTTACTCCAGACACTAGATATCCTCCGGTGGCAAAAAGTTTCCTTCCAGTTTACAGCACTGAGAATCTGCTATTTATAAATTAATATAATGAGTTCATGGCCTAACCTCACTAACAGCAAGGTCAACTTGTTGGAAGCCAGAGGGATGTCTTTACTTGCCACCACCTTTCTTGGTCTCTGTCAACATTGCAGTTATCACTGAAACAGATATCTTACTTACCAGCTTATTAAAAGCCTTTCTAAACTGGCTAGTCAGCTTCACAGCTGGTACTCTTTCTACTAGCAATTTAGATGAAGTTGACAAAATGTGCTTACAGTTTTTCTGTGCACCTATCGTCTCCCACATTTCACATCCGTGGCATGCTTTGCCAGATAATAAATACTAAATAAATTATAGCTGGAGGGAATAGAGATGGTGTTGATTGATGCTAATTCCCTGAAGTGAATGTAACAGTATATTCTGAGGCTGTTAGTGACAGTAGGTTGAAAGAACAAGTGTTTGGAGAAAAAAAAAAAAGGACAAAACCATACAAGATTACATATTACATCTCTAGTGAGAAAAGAGGACTCTGCTGGAGGTTGAGGCCACTTGTGATAATAAAATTGACCAAAAATCTTACAGTGTTGATATTCTGCAACACTGTTCTGTGTGTACAAGGTATCCAACTAGAACAAGACAATATACAAATCAGACTTTCTCCGTCTCACTTTTCATTCTCTCTCCACAAATGTTATTGCCTTTTTATCTCAATTAATTCCACGTTCCCCCCTGTACAGACAAAATGACATGTTTTTGAGTTCTGTAGTTGCTAGACTATTTCCAAAAAGTAATTTTCTTTATTTAGAAATTAAGCAGATTATAGAAACAGATGACAGAAACCCCCGATAGGGACTTGGACTAAATGGACCAATACTCTACTTGTATATGCTTTTTCCCCCTAGGTTTAGTAAACCTTGTCTTTGTCATTTTCTATTTATTTTTTAAACAGAAGATAAGTAACTGGTATTGAAAATTAGATCTAAGAGAACCTAGGAAGTCCTGTGATCTTTTCTGTAGGTAGTGAATTTGGATAAAGAAGACCTAGAAGTTATTTCGAAATTTGCTCCTTGATTCTTGATGACCTTGGCCAAGACACTTTGCTCTTCCACATTCATAGATGACTTTGAAATGTTAAGTGCCTGATACAGAACACCTTTCAGGCTTATTCTTTTTCTTGCTTTCCATTTCTTTGTGGTGAACTGGCAGATAATGACAGAGGACCAAAACACTTACAAGGAAGGCACAGGTCAAAGACACTCACATTACAGAAACATTTCTATTACTTTCAGTGACTCTGAAAACAACAGTTTTCTCTGTTCCCAGCTGGTCATGATGTTAGTCCCAGAATATGTCCAGAGAGACAGAGACCAAACCATGGAGATCAGGATGAAGAAAACGAAACATCAGGTATCAGAAATGCATACTGGTGGCTGAGAGATAAGACACATGTTGAGAAGGAAAGAGTTCTGTCACCATGCAAAAGAGGCAATGCTGGAAGTGAGAAGTGTCCGTTCTCACTTCAAAGGTTCCTTAGCCTGTTCATACTTGTGGAAGATGTCCTACTAAGAGGGAGAGACAGAGTAGAAGAACAGACCCATGGCTTTAGAAAAATGAAAAGTAATTTCCAGAACAGTCTTTCGTGATGTCATATTCATCTACAGCAATTAGGAAAAGGCTGGACTGCCTTACGAGTCTTCAGGGAATAAGGATGGCCCTGCCAGCCACAAAACAGTGGGATAACAATTGGATATGAATCTCTATTCAGAGAGACAGAAAGGACTGAGGATTTCTGAAAGCCTGTTTGCTCCCATGAGGCAGAGTCATGTCCCAACCTACCCAGAAGGATTCATTTATTTGACTGCAAAACTAATGAATCTACTCAGTCTGAGGCTCTGTAGTTGCTACAGGTGTTAATGTGCTGAGGTTTAAAAGGCTGGTCCTATTGCCTACTTGGTAATATTATTTTTTTTACCTGGAAAATGAGTGTGAAAACACTTAGTGAGAGATGGACATCTTTAGCACAAAATGCCTGTAAGCATAAAAAGATGAAACCTAAAGTCCTTTTAGAAATGCATTTTTTTCTACTGCTATTTTTATAAATGACTTGTTTCTGTGGCATTTACGGTTGAACTAACCAGCCAGTATAAATTTCTCTTGAAATTCACAGCTGTCTTCACTGAATGTGAGCAAATGAGCCTGTCAGGTTGAGCTGACTAAACTTTTCTTGTCTTTGGGATGCAAATCCTTTTAAGTATATTTAGGTCATCTCTATTTGATTTTCATGGGACATACAGTGTGTGTGTGTGTAGAGCAAGTTATTCTTTACAAAGGAGTGAAAATGAAAAATACGTGCTTGAAATCACTCCAGTGAAAGTCACTGTTGAAGTCGTCATGTTCCATGCAGGAAACAGAACATGCTGGGCTCCTGCTTTCCTTAGGTTTTTGTCAGAAATAGGCTTTTTCTCCACTGCCTGCATATTTCACTTATGGTTTAAGCCATATTGGGGGGTGACTGGTAGCTATCACAGGAGACTCAGGTGCAATCTAATGATTTTCTGGTTTAAATTCCAAAGCCAAAGTGCTGGGCTCACCCTAGTCATTAGGTGCTTTTAACTCCTGACAGAAATTGTTTTTCAAATTCCTCACCACTTTCCATATTCTATACCTTCCTGGCCTGGATACCCAGCAAGCTTCTTCCTTTGAAATAACATTCCCCGACACAAAGTCTCAGAGCATCACTTAAAATTTTCCAGCTCATATTTAATTTATTTTTGGATTTTCCCAGCAGGAGATGCTTAGGTATATATTATGGCCAGCAGACTGGAAAGCTCCAGATATTCAAGAGCTGGGCAAGTAACTCTTAATAGCACAGAGCATGAAGTATTTGTTGTACCTTTTTGCTGCTTCCTCCAGCTCATAGGCAGAGGAAGAAACAGGATAAAAACCAGGGCAGTGCCCAGACAGTGCAATGTTTCAGACCTGATCGTCCTTAACAGAAATCTCTCTTTACTGCTGGTTTATATAATAATTTCTTCCAACTTTATGGCTGAGTCACTCGGTCACCCCCCAGCTTGCATTAATATAAATGAAAAATCAGGCATTAATGTAATGTTACAGTTCTTGTGATAGATGATAAAATATGGGCAGAGGGATGATGCTGGCTTTGCAGAATAGGGAACCAAAGCCCTGGTGGCCAGGGCTGTGCTGGGGAGCCTGGCAGGGCTGGCAGAGCTGGTGCTCAGCATCTCCTACACCACAGAGCAGTTACATCTTTGATGTATGACAGAATTCAGTATTGCCTACACTACTGAAAGGTCCTGAACTGGCACCAAGGGAGAAAAAGACAATTTCCTTCCTTAGAAACAGCAACCAAACTCAACAGGACTGAGGATGACACTTCGAAGAACCAAAGCTTTTGGCTTTGTTGTCAGGCTTGAGGCAGATGGGCTGGCAAATCAAGGGGTATGTTGGAGTATGGGTTTATGAAATGGGTATGTTGATTTATCAGCTGGTTCCCCTGGTCATCAGAGAGCTCTTCTCCTAACACCTTCTATATCCACCTCTGATGTTGCCTGTGTTGCATGCATTTTAGACCAAGCAAGAGTTTATGCACTGACCTCTTGGAGGACTTGTATAAGAAGTGAGCTTGTGTCATCAGGCAGTCTGTCAAACTGCTACTGTATAGTTACAAAAGACGTATTTTAGGATGTTTCTGAAGAATAAGGTTTCATGAGATCTTTGTGGCTGGATTTCTGTGATAAGTTTTCAAGAATATTCAAAACACAGATGGAGGAGGAGAAATGGGTGCGATTTTCATTAGCAGTTAGGTTTATTAGGCAGCTATTATTAGGTATCAGTTCTTTCCAAATGTAGATTAAATTAACATCTGGCTTATGAATTTAAAGGTAAAATTACAGAACTACCTGCAATCAAAAACCTTAAAATGTCAGAAGCTTTTTAAAATACATTTCTTAATTCCACTGAGGATCATATGGGAGATACAGTTGGATTGAGATCATATAAGGGATTTGTTAACATGTGGTTGGGATGACTTGCATAATCTGCTTGTAATTGCTGTTTGTGAGCAACAAGAGCACCCTCAGGAAACTCAGACAAGTGTAAGGGAAAGCGAAGACTACTGGTGACAACTGGGACTAGATAAAGTTCTTTACCTGAACAGTCCTTTAATGGAATCACAGTAAAAAATCTGCGGACCCTGCTTAGTCTTTTCCAGCATCTTAGTGGAAAAAAGAGCTATAAAGCTAAATTATTTAAGAAGACTGTCTGTATATTCCCCTGCTTAACCAGTGCTTAAAAGCCCAAACAAATCATCTCCCCAACTGTGGTAAGGAGTTTTACGAGTAGTGACAGAATTTTAGTTCTGTGCTACATCTGCCTCTGCTGTGCCACATGTTTAGCCTTGCCTAGTTTAATACAGCAAACTCTTCCCTGGTTCCAGGATTGCATTTTTTAGCTCTTAGCCAACACAGACACTGTGGTTTATATTTTATAATTTTATTTTGAGTTCTGATGTGACAGAGGTTTCAACTGGATACCACTTGCTGTGATCAGAAGTGTGCTTTCAAATATTTTTAAATATTTTATAGATTAGCAGTCAAGAGGAAGCAGAGCCGAGAAGAAAAATAACTGCTATTTCAGCTTCTTTTCTGTGACTGCTGATGAATTAATGATTATTTTTTACATCCCATATACCAGTAGCAGGCATGAAAGGCTTTAAAATTCAGGATACCCAAAAACATTAGAAGAGGGAGGCTGAGGTGGAGTCTTAAATTAGTCGTGATAAGTTGTGATGACCAGTCACTGGGAGAGGGGTGGTTGTGGGTCACCTGTAAGGGCAGGGAGAAGTGGGCTGCTGGGAGCATCACAGGTCACCTGCAGGGCTAGTGAGGGACCACTGCCCTGGGAGTCTTCTTTTCCCTACTTGTCGTATTTGGACACATTAAATGGTCAAAACTGGTACACTCAAATCTGAGTGTATACATATATGTGTGTGCATGTACACACATATGCATGTATACAGAGGGATGGGGTAGGGGATATAGGGGACAGTAAACACATGATTTATGTATTTGGATTTGTATAAAGGTAGAGAAATCAAAGGCTTTTAATTTTGGAATGACAAACTGACTAAATTATACAAGAAAATAAACACAGCTGTTCTAAGCAGGAAAGGGAGAGAAAGGTATCCAAGAGCCCAGTCCACCATAAGCTGTTGATTAACCAGACCAGCTGTTATTTAATCCAACTTTCTCTGAAGTATTGAGGGATTTTGAAGTGCCCTGAAAATCAAATGATTTGGCTTATCTAAATCAAATATGGTACTATTTTCCTCTTCTTTTTTCTTTTTTTTTTTTCTTCTTTTTCTTTTAATAGAGTTTCCATTTGATATTTGTTTGATTTTTGTTTTGAGTCTTCAGTTTCAGTGTTTCAGAAGGCAAAGCTGTCTCAAGTTAAGTGGCGTACAGAGCCTGGTTGATCTTCTTCAAGCCTCTAAAGCTACCTTCAATGACAGTCATATTAGGAGGATCAAGAAAGGTACAGTGCTCCATGGAACCAGTCTTCCTTATTTCTGTGCTATGCTCTGGAATCGTTGCTCAGGATTTGAAGTGGATGCTGAAATAGCAGTTTAAAAAGACATAACTTTGATCTAAAATACCTGATAAAAAAGTACGGATTTTCTGGAGTCCTTCTTTCTGTGTTTCTAATCTTTCCATTTCATTTATCAGTCAGAGTGCCTTTACTTTATTTATCTTTTGTAGCGCATATGTACTTAATATTATGCCACAGATGAAGACAAAATCCCAAAGTGATTTGTGTAAAAAGAAAAAGAATGTAACAAAGGAAGAGTGGAGAAAAACATCCAGTATCATGAGATCAAATGTTATTTATGCTTGTACAGTGTTTATACATATATTTATGAACAAACATCAGCTGTAACCCAGCTGTAACTTTGCCCCGTTCTCAGCCAGTTACAAAAGCATCAGTACTCTATCCCTTGTCAGCTATTTAAACAGACTTCTGAGATAAGAATGATGACATTTACAAAAAAATTTGTTTCTTGTTTATTAGTAAAGGCTGGTGTCTCTCCAATATGTTGCCCTAGTCCCTACTGACTCTCAAAGCACAATAATCTGTTCCCCTCATTCCAAGCTTCCCACCCATGCAAATGCCCCACATTTCTCTGTAAATCTCTCCTGACAGTGACTATGATTTCCCATCAGCACTAGCAATGAGCCAGGGCACTAAAGGCCTTTTTTTTTTTTTTTTTTTTTATTTTTTTTAACATCAGATTCTGAGGAATGAACAGTGCTGTGTCTTATAATATCAGTCCTAGATGTGGAGCCCATAAATGGTGCAGTGATTTCCTCACTCAGTTACTAATTGACCTGTGACAGTGACATTGACATTGCGGTTGCAGACACATGTGGATCAGAAATTAATAAACTGAGATTGATAGTTATGACAGCATGTACAAGTCAGACCATCCAAGCTCTATTAAATCACTTAATAAAAGCTGAATGAAACTATCTAAGAAGCATGAAAAAACCTCAGACTGCCTTATTTTGATTTGCTACTTAATGAAAACATAAATACTTAAAACCCATGAAGTTATTAACTAAATTAACAAGAATTATTTTAAAGATAAAATTTACTCAGCCAGATCATCAGCCAATGCAATCTCCATTTAATTTGATGGAGCTGTGCTGTCGTACACAGCTTGAGCTCTAGATCATGATGTTGATAAAGTCATGTATGTTTTTTTAGCATACTGCATTTGGAGTGTGAGGGTTATTTTGTGACAACTACATATAAGTTTGTTCCATGACTTAAGAACCGTAAAAACACATATGATATATAATAAAAAAAAAATTCACATGTTGACTTACCATTCTGTAAAGTTTATCCTCCAGATCCTGATTAATTCTTTGTAAGGCTAGGTAATTGTTTTGTATCCTAAAACAAAGATGATATCATGTAATTGAATGCATTGGTTTTTGTGTTGTCTTTTACTTGTAATTTTCACATCGGTACAAAACCTTGGCTTGCACTACTTGAAATCTATTTTCTTATCATTCCTGTTGCCAGTCAGTGGTTGCCTTTGAAATCTAACTACCACCTACTTCCTAAGCAAAACTTCTTTGTCCTGTTTGCTTACTATATTTAGTGGCAAATTCCATCAGGAAGTGAAAATACATTTGCCATTCTGCGCTTGTGTGCAGAGACGCATCACAGCGTGGGAACCTGCACAAAGAGGCTGTAGCTTTACATCAGGCTCAGGAATGATACGTTAGAAAGAAAGCTTGAGCTGTATGGTTAGAAAGTGCAATAAAAGTCTTATGGAGCTCTCTTAATAAGGAGAATTGCAGCAGAAATCTAATGACTGTAGCAAAAGCAGTGTGTGCACATCACCACATGACTTAGAAGGGAATATCCCTTCTTTTGACAGAAGTTCAAGAAATTGCCTGCTCTCAGGAGTTAAACACATCCCCTTTCTTCAGGAAATATATTTAGATAGCTTAGCCTGGAAGAAGTGGTTGTTTATTTTTATCTGCACCAAGGGATTGAATGGACTCAGAAAATGAGACTCCCCTGCTTATTCCAGAGCGATACACCAAAGAAAAGTTTCAGTCTGTTCATCTTCAGGTTACTTAGATGGTAACCTTGGTATTTCAAGGAACAAGCTGTGCAGCCTGTGGGAAAAGCATGTCTATTTTGGTAGTAGCTGTGCCTGCCTTTTCACAGAAGGCAAGGAGGGTAGTTTCTTGTTCCTGTTCATACGTATCACCTCAGCAGGATTTACAACAACTATAAAGCAATGTTAGAATCTCAGCTGTGAAAAGTTTGCCTGAATACATCTGTATGTGGGTACTTAGAGTCTTTGGTCAATAGATCAAAGATTTTTCAGTGGTGGATTGATCTTTGGTAATGGGCAGGTACATTCACTGTATGAATGCACTCAGGTGTAGTTCAGGTTCAGCAGAAAGCCACTTCCTCCAGAAGGCCTGGATCTGGATGTCATTTCTGTAATGATCAGGAAGAGACTGGGTTTAAAATAATCTCTTTGGTTTATTGTATGGTTAGGAATGCCTGTTGAAACCAGAACCGAGACCTGCATTTGAACCATGCCATGGCTGCAAATCGGGGGGTCCAGCCCATCCCTTCGCTGGCAGTGGAGTGTCTCTCCCTGCTTCTGTTGCCATGGAGATTTTCTTTCCAGTTAAATGATCAAGATTCTCTGTTGGAGGGCATGCCAGTGGCTCGTGGTGCCTCTCGTGAGGCATGCAAAGCTCCCGCTGTGTCTCCCAGCAATACCATAGCATCTGCCGCATGAACCTGGGAGGGAAGGTCTGTGCTGAGGACAGCTGCTTTGTGGGCATAAATGCTGCCATCCCCATGGGTGAAGCTCCCCAGGGTACCAAGGGTCAGCTCAGAGTCAGGGCAGCCGTTTCAACCATGTGTTGCAACCCTGGGGGAAGTTTCAGCATCATGTACTTTCTACAGAGCTGCTAAGCAGAGATTTCCTCCTTGTAAGGAGATCTGAGGTAAAGAGTGCTTACTAACGGGGTGACCCAAATGGGCTGAAAATCTGAGAGACATATACTAACTTACAGCTTGGCCATTACTCACCAGTTCTCCCAGTGTGTAAATGTCCAGGTGACTTAAAGGATTGACTGGAGTTTATGGATCTCCCTCTGCTTTGTCCATGCTCCTGTCAGATGCAGCATTTTCTGAGCCTCTGTATAGACATTTATTTGTGCAGCTCTAGGTATACTTGGAATTTTCACAGCTGTTTCACCAGAGTCAACACAACAGAGAGAAATCTCAGGGTACCCTGTACCCAGCTTTTCATGGCAAAGAGAAAGCGGAGATGATCTTGGTAAATCAGTGAAAGCAAGAAGGCTTAAACTGGTTTTGCCTGCAGACAGCTACTTAGCACAGGCAAAGCTATATTTCACTGGTAAGGTTGCATGCTGTGGTGTGAGGAACAAGGATTTAAAAAAATAAGATAGAGCCTGCTGGCTGAGATCATAAGGGCCCCAGTAACTTTTCTGTCACGGTCTATATTTTTTTTCACTAGTAAAGGAAAATAGAACAGGTTAAACTTGCTTTGCACCCCAGAAGCTCATGACTCAAGTAGGGGTGATGTAAAACCAATGTAAACTTTTAGTGCTTGCAACCTCCTGAAAAAATGCATAGATTGAAAATCATCTGCGTAAATTTCTGAAAGAAAAGGGGAAAAAATGTTGATTCAGGGCTTTTCCTAGTTCTCAGTGTAGATGCATGTGGAGAGCTCAAGGAAGACCCTTGTCCGTAACTTCGAGATGATGAATAAAACCATCAGTAATTGCTGCTTGGATAGCTGGCAATGGTGGCAATGCATCACTGGGCTTGTTCCTCAGCTTCAGTTGACGCCTTTTGTCTTGATATGGATGACTGGAAGGTTGGTTGCCTTTAACATAATTGCTCTTGGCTGATAATGCTTCCATGACATAGATGGTAGAGGGTTTTGAAAGAGCTTATCACAATCTGCTTCTCTGCTTGTAAATTCTTTTGTCCTTTGCTATAAAATTTATCCCTGTTGTATGGTTAGGAGAAACTAGTCCACAAATCCTGGTTCTCTAACACATCCATTTTGCAGTGAAAAAATCGACCACCTCCCAGTAAAATCAAATTCAATCTAAAGAAAGCATCCCCAGTAAGTAGGAAGCTGAGCTTCAAAATGTGTTTCTATTGAGAACAGTATGCAAAGGTAGTTAAAATAACCACAACACATGCACACATACACAAACACATACACATGCACATATATGCATAAAACCCAAATTGGAAATCCACTGTGCCAAAAGAAGTGTCAGCAAATGTGGGTGGCAAGGAGATAAACAGACCCAGAATTATATGGAAGAAAGTGTTATGGGATAAAAGAGGAACAGAGTAATCAAACCAATCTTGGGGCAACACTATAAAATAAAGGAGAAGTAGGGAAAATTATTCAAATTTGAAAATGATCAGATGAGCAAAACTCTGCAGAAAAAACACGCCCAAACATTTGATGCACGGTGTACAACCATAATGTATAGTGGTAATAAAGCTTTATTGTTGTGAAGTATGAAACATTTTGATGTTGTAAATCTGGCTTCTGTGTAAATAAAGCAAAGGGTAGGTCAGCTTCACTACCCTGTGAAACTGCTATAAGAATAAACTCCTGTGAATCAATGACTTATTATAATTTTTTTGTTGGCTTTTGGTGATGTTAATATTATTAGGTGATACCCTTGTGCTTCCAGGTGCATGCATGTGTATGCACTAAATGCATGTTTAGATACTTGACCAAATTACCACCCAGTGAAAAATATTCTGACCGTATTGAACATTAGGTGTCTGTGCTCTGACCTAGAAGACACCACATACACCTCTAAGCCTGCAGATCACCACTAATGAGGAAGTCTGAAAAAGCTTTAATTTCTCTGCTTGCACACAGCCTCAAGCCCTCTTAAGGCCATGTCATATATCTAAAGTAGAACACAGGTTTGGGCTGACTCTCTAAAGAAGAGAATTTCACTTAGACCACAGTTTAGCTTTGAAGAGTGACTGTTAAAATAATAACTTCTTCTTCAAAACCCCTTTTCCCTCTCTGTTATCATGAGTTACTTCGTTCTGAGTATAAGAGAATTTTTTTACCACATTTATTCCAAAACTAACATACCTATGGGATTCCTGTTCAGAACACCCCTTCAGCCCATCAAATGTTTTGCTTTTGGTGAAACAATTATGTGTGGGGGCTAGTCTCAGTGGCAAATACATGCTTGTGTGGGTTTATTTCTTGTGTCTTAAAGTAACTCTGCCTTCTGGTAAAAGCTGGGATTGGGACCTTGCTTTATCAAGGGTGAGGTCTCAAGGAGGAAACCTAACATAAAATTTGGAGTCCAGTTTCCATGCCAAGATTGGTATCTGTTTGGTTTTTTTTTTTTTTTTTCAATTTTAACTTTAAGAAGCAATGCTACTCTTGTCAGATAAGGGATCACTATGAGGTATATGAAAATCCCCCATCTCTTTTCAGTCACTTTTCAAAGCTGAACTTGTGCTTTACAGTCAATATTTTCAAGCCTATTTAGCACTGCCCAGCTTTTTCTCCCACTAGAAAGAAAGAAAAAGGCCACTTCTAAATTTAGACAGGTCAAAAACGTGACCATCGACCCACATAAGTGATCTCCTTGCTTGGATAAGAGAGAGGAGGCCAAGCAGTAACACAGGCAATTCTGGATAAATTAAAATAATAAAGGCTTTTGGAAAGGAGTAGAAAAAGATGGTCATTTCGCCTCTTGGAAAAATTTTGCACTTTACAGTAATGGAAGTTTAATAACAGAAATGTTTTCTAGTACACAAGTGGGATCTTGTTGCACAGGGCTTATTTATTACAGGGCGCTGAGTCTCTTTCCCTGTGCAGTGAATAAACCAAGAGACACACTACTGAAACTAATTCTAGTTCCTTATATTTCTCACATTGATTTTCCTCTGTGACATGTTGCTGACACGCTTTTGGATGACAGTTTTGTTTCAGACATTATCCTTCTCCAGGTTGAGAAATCTAGTTGTTCAACTTGAGGTATGCCTTGCTATTCTCAATAGAAACATTTTTAAAGCTCACCTTGTAAAATATTTTGGGCTTCCAATATGATTTGTCTTCAGGGGAGTAATCACCTGCCTGAAATATAATTTTTAATATAAGTTTTCTTCATAATATGGTACAATGTTCCATTAGAATATTGGAAAATAATTTCTACTAATCTGATGATCGGGTCTAAGGGCTGGACTTCATCATGAGCAAAGAAAGACTGTCTGGCCTGAGTTTTGAAGGGTGCTTAACTAATCAGTGCCCAATGAAGCTGATATGAGGTTTCCTTCTTGACTAGGAAGCCCCTTTGTTTTAACAGATGTGGGATGGTCAGCCCCTCTGCTGAATTATGGCAGCTGTATCTGAAATACTGCTTGAAGAGAAAAGAGCTCCAGCATTCCCTGTCCTGTAATGTGTTGGAGCAAAACTATGTCAAGAGTGAAGTTACTTTCAATAGCTCTGCTCTTAGTGAAGTGATAGGAAAAATATGGTTGGAAAGAAAACCTGTGTGTAGATATCAAGACCATAATGACCCCTGCTTATTTTAGCCTTGGTTTTAGAAGCCCCTTCATTTAGGGAAGAGTTTAATGTTATAAGACCACACTAGGATGTTTCCTAATTTGAGGTCTTACAACCTAATTCTGTATCAAATTTGCATAAAATTGTTTGGTTGACTCAGTTTGTTGATTTCTGGTTTTGTTTTGGTTTGGTTTTTGCCTTCCGCAAGGAATGAAAAATATTTCTTTGGGTATAGCCCTGGAATGATTTGTTATGAATTTCATTTTGACTCGTCCAATGAACTAAATCAAACAGTTCAATCATCTACATCAGTTTAGGGAAGTCCTCACAAGAAATGCAAATATATTCCTGCATAAATGGATAATTTTAGGTTCAGAAGTTTGGCAAACAAATAAAAAAAAAATTATATTAAGAATCACTGATAAATTTAAACCAGACCATTTTAATAAGTGCCAGGAATGTCAGGAGTGCATGTTCATTATAATTTGTCATTAACATTAACTGGGCTCCTGATTTGCAACAGCACTGTACCACAGTGTCACGGTTCAACTTCAACAATTTTAAATAATAGATTTATGGTATCATTCCATTCTTCTTGAGACTAAAAATCAAATGATTTGCTATAGCATAATGTGAAATGTCATAATATTATTTGAATTGAACATAGTTTCAACTTTGAGTGAGGAGGGCCGGATTCTGTTTTCTTGTATCAGAGCAATGTAGAGTAAAACCAGAAAATATGCAGCCAAACTCATCGGAAAACATTTATCTGTATATATACAAAATATAAATATGTATATGTAAAATATAAATATATGTGTAGTATTTTTATAACCTTTGTATGTGTAACACAATGTAGCAATAACCCACATGTATATTTACACAAAAAAATATCATATATGCACCTATATAGTTATATCTCCATTTGCATATTTACTTTCTCTACAGAGACATCTTACATATCACATGTAGATAACTTAATATGGTATGTAATACGTAGCCAGACACGTGAAAATATTTTTGTATTTTTGCTTACACGTCTTTAACACAGTCACTTGCAAATTCCTAATTACTTTGTTTATTTCAAAAAGTTAGTTACTAACCTTCTCAGTTTTTCAGTTACTTTTTCAAGTTCCTCCTGAGCACGTCTCAATTCTATTTCAAGATACTGACGTGTAGAATCAAATTCCGTTTCAAGCATTTCCAGCTTATGGGTAGTGTACGATAGACGTTTTCGTAATTCCCCCTTCTGTTCTTGCAAAGTACTAGAAAAACAAAGACCACAGCTGTAGAGTTTAGCTGCTCCCAAAAAGTGTTTTATGATCCACTCTTTGACCAGTTCCCTAGAGTATAGTTGGCATTAAGCCAGAGAAGTGTGTTTAATAACTTGTTTTCTGCACTTTGAAAATCTTCCCATTTAGACATTTGACTATCTTCCCATCTGTCCTTTCTAGCGCATTCGTTGCTAGTATCTCATTAGCCATAATGGAATATTTTGTGAAAGAATCCTCATTAAAATACAAAATACAGTCTAGAGTTTGGTTTCACGCAGGACCTTTCATTTAGCACAGTCTTAACAGACTAGGACTGAAGTAGCAGATATCTACAGGCAGCAACTCTAAACAGACTATGCAAAAATATTACTTTGCCAATAATCCTAGTTGTAACATATTTTGTGGAGGAAGAAAATTTTGTCTTCTTTGCATCAATATTAACCCCAATTGCTGGTTAGTATTTCATCCGGAGAATGGTAATCAATTAATATTATAGTAATTTTAAATATGGCTCTTTCCCCATTTCCCCCCTTATTTGGGAGAAAATGCTTCCCAACTCAAGTGTGATCTCTAATTTTTCGTAGTTCTTTCACTAATAAAGAGTTTTTGCTCTGTTTGTAAACTATCTTCAGTTTCACCCTTTGACAAAACAAAACACTAGGCACAGAATTTGGAGAGGAAGTTTTTCACTTGGTTGTTTGCTCTTTATTCAATAGATGGCATAAGGTAGTGTAAAGCCAGGAGATCCAAGCAAAGCTTTTTATCATGAACGTCAAAGTGCTGTCTGCATTCAAATAACTCCTCTGGAGATGGAGTGATGAATCTGGGGATCCATCCCCTGCTTTACTGGAGCTTGGCAGTGTGACTTCAGGCCAGTCTGCATTTGCCTCAGTTCGTATCTGCACAACAGAGATCTTTTATCCATGTCTCTTTAGTTTGTAAGCTCTTCAGTCTTCTAGCATGTTTGCCAGGTGCACAGCAAGACAGGGTTCCAGCCAGAGCTAATATCTCTGGAGACGTCTGTAACTTGGTTCAAATACTGAGAGCTCAGTATGGAGCTGATCTCTTGGCTTTAGGAGGGACATCCAAGGCACTAGGGATTTGGAGTCTGCCGTCACCTAGAGACAGAAGCGCTACCATGTGATGCACTGTGAATTGCCTTGCTTATTTTTAATCATTTGATAAAAATAATTCTTCATAACAGAATGGAAAATCTTGATTCCCTTTGATGTCAAGTGAGTACTGCCATCAGCTTCACTAGAATAATGTTCGGGGTCTTTAATTAGACAAGAGAGTTGGGAACAACACGCCGTTCTTCAAGAAACAGTTATCTGAACTGTCCTCAGTGTTACTGCCTTCTCTACAAACTGCGATAGGAGCTTCAGTAAGTTAGTGCTAAAGCTTTACAAATGCTCCTTACTTGATCCGTGCTGCTTAGAGCTGGGAATCAGTCTTATGTTTTGCCAACACAGTGCTCTATTTCAATTACATATATTGCGTGGTTACAGTTATACTTAGATTACCACTTGTAGTTACATTCTCTTAAAATAATATATTCTAATTCAGACATTAATGCAGTTCCAGTTAATGCAACCGTTTAGTTTTTATATTTCACTTGGTAATAAATCCCCCAAATTATCTAGCCGAATGAGAATCTGAACCCATGCTGCTCCTTTCTGCATGTCCTCATTTATGGTGTTACCACATCGTACCATCTTTCACTTTGCTTCTTGCTACTCATCTGTTTGTCTTGGGAAAGAAGAGTGGTCAGTTTTCCTTCCCGTAGCCTGACAACTTGGATTTTCTTCTGTGAAGTGGGAGTTACAGTGTCAAAACTGTTTAAAGTGAAAAGAGATTTGATCTGCAGCTCTAAAAATCTAACCACCAGCATTTGCAGAAAAAGTGGACAGTAGATTCTCCAGCTACGGTATTGGATAAAAATGCCCAGGCTGCTGCTCTGTGCTGGACCAGGGCAGTCAATGCAAGTTAAACCAGATCAAGGGAGGTTTCAACGTCCTGCTGTACTGGAGAACTTCGGCCACAGGCAGAGTTTGACCTCTGGGAGGAAGAGGGGTTGTAGTGCTACAAATATAATAGTAATGCTAGGGATGTTTAAATCATAAGTAGCTGGAGAACATTTAACAAAAGAGGAAAAGAAGAAAGTTAATGACCTCCAATAACTTTGTGTTCTGCTTCCTCATGTGGGTACTTTCTTGCTCTTGGTCTCAGTTGTTTGAAGATTAGGTAGGAGCAGAGCACCTGGCTCCTCAAATGAAGTTGCTTCTAAGTATACCTCTTTGCCTACACCTGCCTATGTGGGGAAATTTGGGGTTCAAAAAGTGAGTTCTGGGTAAATCTTGGTTCTCAGGTGGAAGGCAGTGCTGGTCTGAGCTACCAAGATGTGCTTTGGGATTCAGGTCCGGATAGCTTCGCACCAGGGAAAATTTTGAAGGATAAACTAGCTGCATTTTGTTTCTGCTTGCCACTTATCGGTTAATTACGAAAGTTCACTGTACAATTTTTTTACAGTTGGTTAATCAATAAATTTTATTTCATAATTTATCTTCTCTGGCTAGTCAGCCCTTGTGGTTCTTTATTATGTATCAAATACATTTTACATATATATATTAGTTATATAGTTAAAAACTAAGAAAATAATTCAGTGGGAAAAGTACAAACAGGAGAAAGGAGAGGACTTATTTGCAAATAAATAGTAGTCTTGGGAAATCTGGTGTTATTATGTCTTAGAAAACACCTGGATTTTGTGAACCTCTGATAGCTGGGAGCAATTACTGGATGCAAAATGCTGTAGACTAGGATCTTTTGCATAAGTGGTTGTCTATTTCTTCTAATGATCTCCAAAGTCCCGCTCCTATGACAACCAACTCATTACCTATTTTACTTCCTTCTAGTATTTCTCTAAAAACAATGACAGCAAGTACAACATTAAATATTTAGACTAGTGAAAGTAAACCTCTCAAGGGAAACTACTATAAAGGTCATTAAAAATAGGTCTTCAGACTTTCCCAAGAATTATATTCATCAATTAGCTGTGTTGATGCTCATTGGAAATACAAACTAGATACGAAAACATATATTGGCACAGAAATTTGTGCCCACAAACATTGTAATGCTGCCAGTAATTGCCAGGTTTGAATTCTGGAGTAACTTCTTGCTGGGGAATTTGAAATCCTTTTCCCTCAGGCAGTGCTCCTACAGGGAGACACAAAGCCTTGCTGTTTTCTGCTTCTGGAGCTGATCGTCCACAATTCAGAGGCCATTTAGGGGGATATGACCAGGTGGGAGTTAGCACTGCTCAGACTCAACATTTAGGGAAAAGGCTTCTATTTTGCATGAGAGAGATGAGAAGGCTGTGCAGGCAAGTTCAAGTACTGCCAAATATTTCTGGTACCTTCCCGACATTAAAATTTTGCCATCCTAGCGTGCACAAGGGTTGAACTTAAGACATATTTGCATTCTTGATGTCACCTCTCCCTCTCCAATAGACCTTTGTCCAAAAATGGTGGTGGGTGCCCAAAACATATGTCTTTTTTTCTAGATGTTCCCATGAGCCTGTATGTCCATCTGAGCATCGGTGCCACTCTGCACAGCTTCAGCCACAGGAGATGTTGTGCAGGTCAGTGAGAGGAACAGAGGTGGACAACGTTTGCCTATCTCAGCCTGCAGCCATTGGTTAGGATTCATCTGTAAGCTCTAGGTGAACATATCTCCACCAGAGTATTTCAGGCAAAGCTAAGATGGCTCTATTCTGAGGAAGGTGTGCTAGAAAAAAGGCAGGTTTTCACTGTACCTGTCTGATCTTCTGCCAGCTCATCTGCCTGGCAGATGGTTTGATGACACAGGAGTGCTGGCATCCAAAGTTGTGGCAGTTAGCTGCCTGAAGGCAGGAGGATTTGTAGTGCTTGTTCTCCTCAGACAGCCCATAAAGAGGATGCTCCCTGACCTGACTCCCTAAGAGACAATATCTATGGGGCTGCCCCATTTGGTGGAGCATCCACCCACATCTCCACCTGGCTAGTCAAACTGCTTCAGGAGCACTTTCACATGTGTCTGCCACACCAGGGCTTTGCTTTATAGATGGTTCTGCAATGTTTTTTTAAACTGGAGCAAAATCATACTTGCAAGTATTGAAATTCTCCCTCTGGACTGATTGTGTTCCTTCACACAACTCTAGGAGTGAGTAAAACAAAATATGATTAGTAGTGTTAGGAGGAAATTAGCAGGGAAAGGAATGCAAAATGAGGGCCAAATGGACACCTATGTCAAATATACTGAAGAAAACCATAGCAAAGGTTCTCATCTCTGGGTAGTGAAAAAGAAGTTTTAATGCAGCTTTGAAATCCTATGTCAAACTAATTGCATTTTGTGGGTAAACATCCTACCTTGTGAGAAGGGACGTGTAAGTAGGTACTAACCTGGTAGAGCGTTTGGGGCTCTAAGTGTTGTACTTGGTTTTCCCAAATGTGCCCGGTGTTACGTGGGTTGAGTGAATTAAGGCAAGACTGACCTAACCAGAAGCAGATGTCAATACTGCTGGTCAGCTCTGGATCCCATTCTTAGTTGGGCGTGATGAGCTGACACTATCAGGATGAGATTAATCTGACCTATTTTAGAAACCTACTTTTAGATGAAGTGACGCAAATCTGTTGTTCAGCCTGTCCGTTGATTACAAAAGGAATACAGTCAAGTAGCTCAAACGTAGACAACCGCATCTCATCAGATAACTCCCCCTCTTCCTGACTCAGTACTGTGTGTATGAGATGAGGTAATAGTATTCCCTTTCTTGTTTGCTTAGAGTATGTGGAGGCCCACAAAAAAAAAAAAAAAAAAAAAAAAAAAGGAAAAAAAAAAAAAAACCAAAAGGCTTTTAAAGTGGGTTTTTCAANTTTCCCCCTCAGCCCCCTTCACCCCCATGACTCAAAAAATACAAACCCCAGCAGATGTCCAAAAAAAAAAAAAAAAAAAAGAAAAGGAAAAAAAAAAGAACAGCTAAAGGCTTTTAAAGTGTGTTTATCAAATCTCTTTCATGTTTGCGATGTGTCACATTCTAAAAAAGGGCTTCGTAGGATCAGGAATTTGGGAGCACTGAAGAAAATTTAGAAAAGGTATACTCTGGAATGGAATTTCAAAAAACAATTTTTCCTCTTCCACCCTGTGGGTTTTTATGTAGGGGAAAGTGAAAAACAGCCCGGCACAGGTGCTTCTTGTGAAGGATTCTGAAGAGCAGGAAAGGGCCTCCGGGAAGGGCCAAATGACCTCTGTGTGCCCAGCTGTGCTGAGTCGACTTTGACCATGGATGACAGCCAGGAGCAGTGGTGTAGCAGGCAGCCAGAGAGGCAAGGACCAGGTTTGTGCTCCTGCTTTTCTGGATATGCTTTTCCAGTAGTGTGAGACTGTTGTGGAGCTCTGCAAAGAGATGGCCTGTTTGGCTCAAGGAGAGTCAACAGCCACAATTCCCAGTTTTGTTTCAGATCTTTGAATGGAGTCTGTCATCACAGGGATGAGGACAGCTAGTCGGGCAGGAGGCAAGGCTCTGGGGGACCTTTTCTTGATGTGTAACTCACACCCTAGGCAGTAGCAAGCTGGAGACAGAGCTCTGGGGACATTTGCAGCTAGTAGAGTTGCCAACAAGTCCTCAGTGCCACTGCATTGTCACTCAATGGAGCTGGACTACATTGCCAGCTTACTCTTGTGGCTACCATGGAATTTTGTCTTCAGCTGCTCCTGATGATCCACGGCTGGTGGTCTGGATTACCCAGGACCTCTTATTCCAGCACAGTTCCTTTGCTGGTCAACAGGAACAGTTCTGGCACAGGTCATGCTAGATACATCTGCTGCCCAGGGTGGATATGCCACAAGAAAGGTTCCCAAACCTCAGCCTAGGAAGAATAGCTTTGAGATGATATTTATGTCACTGAGTTTAACCCATCTATCAATGCTTTTAGATTTTATGTTGTTGGGAAATGAAGTCCAAGCATTTTACAAGTGTTTTCTAGATTAATAAAAGATCTTTAATGAAACAGTAATTGGATTTCTATGTTAATCAAGTTTTGATTATGTGTAACATGCTCAGGGTCACTGTTTCAAAAGGGTAGTGCCAAACCTTGCCTGCAGCTTTTTTGGCTAACCTTGTGCATACTGCATCTGATTAGGAGGGGAGTGGGATCAAGTGGCAAAGTCCAGGTTCAGATTCTGAGAACCCAACTGCAGACTTGAAAACAGTTTTATTGGGGAAATAGATTATATGGCTGTAGCTCAGACCTGGAGCCCAGTCCACAAATCCCAGTGCTCCTGCACTCCTTATTCAGCAGCTTCATTTGTACCCAAACAAATGCCTCGGCAAATGGTCTGCTATGGGCATTTTCCTGTAAGTTCAGGCTCACACCGTTCACCTCACCCATTTTTTTTTTACATTTTTCCACCAATGTCTGTGTCAGGTTTGTTTTCACTGTAGCACATCCACCGGATGTCTCCAGTGCTTTCAAAGAAGTTAGGTAAGTATTTGAAACTTTGGAGAATGAACAGTTTGCCTGTCAAATTGCATGCAGATCCTTCCTTACTATAGATATATGTACACACACATATATTTTTTTGCAAGTATTAAGCCATTTGAATTTTCTTTCCAGTACTCATTTTCAAAATAAACAACCTGAAGCTGGATTTGGATTGTGAGAGGGAAGGTCTGTACATATGCTTCAGAACAAACGTGTGGGTGATCCAAATCTGGAGCTCAGATAGTTTCCAGATGACTGACGGACACATAAAACAAGTAACAGAGTCCTTTTCTTAGTTTTCTGGCATTCTGGCAGAACTTAAACCAGAGAAGAGGGATGCTTTACCAGAAACATTAAAGAGAGTGTTTTGGAAGAGAGGTGGGAGATGTTTAGCAGTTGAGGTCTGAAGTCCCATGGCACAGATCCTTAGCACCTATTTATACCACCTGGAGAGTTGATACAGCTACCTAAAACAGAATTATTGCTGGATTTTGGGAAGCATCTTTTCTTCACTTAGGATGTGAGTATCTGACTGTTGTATAATTTGCACAATTAAAAACTCAGACCAGGAAAGAGTTATTGTATGGTAAATGTGTCTAAACTGTGCTGGGCTTATTTGTAAATGGTAGAAAAGAGAGATTTCTCCTAAAAATAAAACTGAATTATGTTTTGGTTATATTGACCTGACAGTCTTTCATTGCAGAAGGTGTGACTTCTATAACAAGTACCTGAAGCCTACAGACACTTCTATCCAACAAGAGCATTCAATACTAACCGTACTATGAGGGAATTAAGTTATGAAAATTCAGTTAAATGTTGACATACCAAAAACCCTTAGAGGACCAGCTGTCAGCAGAGTTGCCTTAAGTGACTGCCATTATTGTCTGTGGAACATGGTATGATTTTTGAAATATCTTCATAATAAAGACATACAAATTGTCCTTTATTTAAAGGTACTATCTGTCCATAACCTAAGGTGCTGAATGGATTGAATAGAAATACCACAAATAAAATTACACCTTTAAGAAATAGACACTAAAGTTGTTTTGATAATTTAAACGAAGTCTCTTCAGCAGGCAATTGTGATTCCTCCCGTGTGCTGAACATTGCAAAGTAAGAGCGAGAATCCATACCTGCATGCAGGGAGCACGTCATTGTGCAGAGTGCTAAGGAACCCAGGGTGTAGAGCAGCTCATGGAGAGGGAAGAATGTGGACTTATGAGGACAGGCTGAGAGATGGGTTGTTCAGCCTGGAGAACAGAAGGCTCCAGGGAGACCTTATAACAGCCTTCTAGTACCTAAAGGGAGCCTACAGGAGAGATGAGGAGGGACTCTTTATCAGGGAGTGAAGGGATAGGACAAAAGGCAAGGGTTTTAAACTGAAAGAGAGGAGATTTAGATTAGATATTAATTAGAAATTCTTTAGTATGAGGGTAGTGAGGCCCCGGAACAGGTTGCCCAGAGAAGCTGTGGATGCCCCATCCCTGGAGGTGTTCAAGGCCAGGCTGGGTGGGGCTTTGAGCAACCTGGTCTGGTGGGAAGTGTCAGGCAGGGGGGTTGGAACTGGATGATCTTTAAGGTCCCTTCCAACTCTAACTGTTCTGTGATTGTATGACTTACAAACCAGGATGCAGACCAGCCACCACACACAGCTACAGTGGCCAGCCCAGTGCTGCGCCTGGTACAGGGCTACACTGAGGCTGAGGACCTGAGCCAGCACTCTGAGGACTGATTTAGTACTTCTACTAGCTTGATTTGGATCTGGAATCTTCAAAATGCATTTCTTTTTCCTACTGATGAGATGACCACTTGTGCTTACGAGACACGTTTGAGATTGAATACGTGAACGTAGCTGGGCTGGCAGTATGTGAGAAATTGTTGAGCACAGTGAAAAAACAGTGCTCAAGTTCAAAGGTGACTAAAGCAGAATGATCAGTGGAAGCAGCAGAAACTGTTACCATCTCTGCCTTCTTCCAGGCTGCTCTTCTTCCTAATACCTCTGTTAGGCTCTCCCCAAAGTCTGTGGGGACTGACTGATTTCAGCTCCAGCAGGTAGACTCTTAGTAGCTTAAATGCAAATGGTTAGGATCAGTAAGTGATCCTACAGAAGTCTGAATAAAGGCTATCCCTGTTCAATTCATTTCTCTATGTTTCTAGAAAATGAAGGGATAAAGAGGTGGAATATAAGAATGAAAGAGAAGGAAAAAAGCCTGCAGTTCAAGGAGGAATACATTTTCTGACTCATTCTGTAAAAGTAGGAAGAGTATTCTTATTTTCTCACAATAATAGAAGAGTCTGCTCATGTTCATGCCCTGCTCTGCATTGTCCAGACGTTTCCTAGTGCTCTGGACAGCATCTGAAATGAGTCAGCTGGTGAAGCTGGGAGAGAAGGGAGTTAAATTCTGGCATGGCAAACTTCGGCCAGCATCTGTCCAAGAGAGGAGAAATGTAACAACCCTGATGATTCCTAGGCATGACGGGATCTTCACACTGCTTGCTGTCCGCACTCTTGACATGTCTCTGGAAGAAGGCTCATCTTTATAAGACCTGCTATTTTTTATTTTTTGGCTTTTCAGAGACCATTATGTTTGCATAAAACTTTTGGCTAGAAAAAATGGTGTGTTGCAACGTAGAGTTGGAGAGTACAAAAGGATAAGAAAAGCAGGAGAAAGAGCTGACTGCAACAAATACGTCTTGCTGTAACAAAGACTATTGGGGGGGCTGCCTCCCACAGAAAGTGATTTAAAGTTGTTGAACAGACGTTGCCTGCTTTTTAATGCCTGGCAGAGTCCTAGCAGTCTGCACTGCATCTCACGAGGGAACCCAGACAACTAAGCGGTGATGAGAAAGGAGAGAAAAAAAACAGAATGAGGTATTGAGAAATAGAGGTAGCAAAATTAGAGGTAGATTTCAATTTATGATTTGGAAACCAAAGAAAGCCCTCCAGATGACTGAGCAAGCTGCCTTTGGTTGCAGCATCTCAGCTTCAAGCGGCCAGCTTCTAGATTGCTTTGGTTTGTAGTCACGGATAAGCACTCCCTATGGAAATTACTGAAGCAGCCTGCCACATCAACTCACAAGCTCGTAGTTATATTTTAATTGTGTTATTAAACCTTTCTCACTTTAGATTTTGCCTGTTTACCTTTTTGATTTGCCTGGATCAAGCTGTGCTAAAACAATAGTGTGGTTCCTCCTGAATTGTGCTGTTTATTTGTCACAGGATATGTAACGAGAATGGGTGAAACACACTGCCCAGAAGTAAGCAGAAATTCATCTTCCTCTTTCTATTAAAGGACTGCAGTTGGAGGTGGGGTAGAGGAGTACTATTGAAATGTGCTTTAATAGCAGGGAAAGAATTTTTTTCCATTTCATTTGATATAAAGCATTCAGATATAGGCTGATGGACAGAGTTTATCACCTCTGTTCTCACCTTAGCTGTTTCCCAATCTTTTTCTCTTTCCTGTGATTTTAAATTCATCTTAGCCTCGCTCAAGGGGCTCATTTTGGTGGGCTATCTTAGCAATTCCTATCACAAAGGTTATACTAAGCAGTTAAAAAAATTAAACATATTCTTTTGGCTCCAGGATCAGTCTGATAGAATTACTGCTGGGACTGGGGGGAGGAGGAACTGCCACTGCTTTTTCCCTTTATAAGGAGTGACTATTACTTACTTTTGTGTAAATTACTGTGTTTTATTTTTATTATATTTGGCAACAGCTGCATTCTCTTTTATGACAGAATTGATACAAGACACAACCTTGTGTTGTATCTCTGACTTGAATCCGCAGGTGTTCACTTTTTAAAGCAATGCTGATGCTTGCCAGATATTATTACTAAAGAATATGGCAGATGATGCTGCTGTTGCTCAGAGACACAGTGCTGACCCCGCAGACACCTTCAGTAGCTGTCGGTGCAGTTCTACTGCAGTCTGTTCTTTAACGTTTAGTTTCCCCATCACACACAGCTGTATGACATTACTAACGAGACATGCCACAGAGGTGAGCTCCAGGGGCTTTTTGGAAGGTTTTCTGGCAGCAGAACAGATCATTGATTTGTTAACACAAGCGAACAGTTAAATTTAATAAATTAATAAATTGATTTAATGCATCAGTTAAATAATACACCTGAGCCTGCACACGCCCAACTTCTCAGCCGCGCCCGTGTAATTCAGATTCTGAGGGAAACTGTTACTACACACAGGCTTATGTATAAGGTGTTGAACAGGAACAATGAGGGCTCCTGGCTGTTACATGAATGAATTTATTTTGGCTGATTATTTCAAGATATTTTTAGTTTCCTACAACAACAAATGATCCTCAGAGCTTTGATCAACTTTGTATTACAGCAAAAGAAGAGAAGGAAAAAAAAAAAAGGAGAGAAAGGAATTGCCATCTGTCATCTTTGGCTAATTATTTCAAGCTCTACCTTGCTTCATATACTGCAGCACACTATTTTAGGACTTGTTAACTGTGAAGTCTTCTACTCTGCAAGAGCATAAATGAGTTCACCTCTAGCAAGCTCCCTACTGCTCAGTATGTTGTGCCGTCATTTCATACAACCTTCCTCCCAAGCTAGTGTCATGATTTATTAGTTCAGTCAAGTCTATTTTATCCTGCTCCCTCAGCTGAACTGGCTTTTAAGTGTAAGATTCAGTTTTCTTGCCTTTCTTTGTGGGTGTATGAGGAAGGACTTCATTCCTCCAAACTCCTGTTAGCAGGCCAGCACCTTGGCATTAGCTCTTCTGAGTGAGACACTAAATGAAGGAAGTCTCTGCAAGTGTGGAGGGATGAAATCAGGCTGCAGGTATTCGTCTAAAAATAGGCAGTATTTATGTGAAAAGCAATACCTAGCGTGCACCTTCTGAGGGCACCCGGGACCTTTCTGCTTCTATGTACTCTGTGGGTGCAGCACCCCAAACAATCATGCAGAAAGAGGAAGCAGCTTCATTTTCTACAGACTTCCCAAAAAATTCCTTTTGTGCCCTGAGATATGGACTGCTTAAACACAGAACACATCTTGTTTGCCTTAGAACTGAACTACTTTAGTATTCTGGGTGAATTGATACTTGTTTTTTTTAACTCTCCTGCTGAAATTTTTGTCGCATTCTCCTTAGTTTTCTAAAGTTTAAGGTGCATCAGGCTGGGCAAAATAGAATCTATCCTCATCTTGGAAGTGCTGACAGTTGTCATACTCACTATCTTTCATTTTCACAAACAACTATCTTTTTTTTTTTTTCTAACTTCCATCAGCAAGCTTCTGTTTTTCAATATAATTGGAAGGCAAGTTCTCAGACAAATTTTTAAAGCCTAGGTATGTTGAAACAATGTGATTAAGATGTGAGTTAATAAACAAACAAACAAACAAAAAAAGTACAATAAGCGAGCTTTCAGAAACTAATAAAATCTCTCTATAAAAATTTAGATTATTTTGAGCTTTTTAAAAAGCAGGGGGGAAATGAAATCTTTCAATGGTTAAAATGAAATGGCTAAATAACCTGAGCTGAAATCCTGGATTTATGCATTTTAAGCTTCAGTATACTTGGAGATAAACTCTGGCATTGTCCTCCATAAAGTAAGCTTATTTTCTTTCTAAAGTAAGAAGTGGACAATGATAGGAAGAAAAGAGGGTTTTTTTGAGAGCACTTTATAGAAAGACAACTAAACCTCATCCCAAGACTCTGAACTTCCTCACAGGTATCCATTTAAAAATACCACATAAAATCAAGTTCAATGATTATACTGTGGCTGTGTAAATTTGTTTTGATTTAAAAAGATTTCCAAATATCCAGCAAATTTTGAAAAACAGTTCTACATGCCCTGATATATTTCACTTTACTGGTCATCTCCTGGTTTTGAGAGGGACAAGCAGCAGAATGAAGGCATTTTTGCATCAAGCTCATTTAATCCCATGTAAGCACAGAGTGCATGTGCAGAGCCCCAGGGAACTGAAAAACAGGGATTCTAATCACTTTTCCAAGACTGTTGTTTTATTTCACTCTACCATAGAGTGTAGACTGCCAAAAAATATCGAAAGAATCTTACTTACATCTTTCCTACACTAGCAGCACTCTTAAAATGAAAATTCACCCACATTATTCAACTCAAATAAATAGACCGCAAGAAGGCAATATAAAGCTTACCCTGTCTTTATATTCTTTTTATCTAATTAAGTTCTTACAGTGAAATACATTTCGATTTTTCATATGTCATTGAAAACTATAGGATCAGTGAATGACGTTTCTTCTACATACCTGCCAATTGAAATAAATTGAAGCAATAAAGAACAAAGAGTAAATTCAAGATAAAAGTAGAAAAGAATCTAAGCAAAATATGGAAAAATGACTCATTACTTAATCTTATACTATGTGCTTCATCGGAATGTAAACTAGAATCAGTCATAGCTCCCCCATCCTTTAAACATCTGTGTATCATAGCATTGAAAAAATCCTTTCTTCAGGACACCAAAGATTAACGTAAACCTGATAAAGGAGAGAGAATAAATCCATACCAGCAATTAAGAAAGGTGAATGAACTGCCCAGATAACTATGGTATCAACAATTAAAGTCAGTGCCTCTGTATTATAAGAGCTACTTCTATCAGAAAAAAAATATTAATTGATAGTAAGCAGCTGTGGATTTTGCAGCTCCTTAAACAACTTTCAGTTTTCATACACATTAATAATAATTATTACAGGCTTGGCTGAGGCAAGCATCTAGAGTACTATAATAAACAGATTTGCTGTCATTCCACTAGTTCAGAAAACGTAGCACAACTGAATGATGAGAGACTACAGACTGACGTGAAAAAATGAAACATTTTTACAGACATCAGAAAGTCAGAAAGAAAGCATAACTTCACAAAACATCACTTTTTTAGTTACCTGTCCCAGAGAGTAGGTGAAGATTTTGCGAGCCTGCCCTGGAGAATTCTAGGTTGCCATAGGCAGGTTGGCACCCAGGAATTTCGTACCCTGCAGCATGAATAGAGGATAAACCATGGCTAGGTATGGCTCATAAGACATACGAGTGGTAACCTAGCTAGATTTGCTGCATATTAGTAAGCTATGGCATAATTTGGTACTAATTATTATTCAGGATATCTTACTTTAAAGCAGTATTGAAACTACAAAACAATGTGATGTTACAGCACACACATTTAGTGATTTTCTTATATGGCTACTGTTGGTCAGAACAAGCCTTTAGGATTGACCTTATTATGGCTGTAAATGGATGCTACTCCATCTGTTTTACTGGAGAAGCATTTGCTCTTAAGATTTGTGAATCAAGCCCTTATATTTCTGCATTGTAAAAACATCAGATTAAACAAATTTATTCTTCTTTGAAAGAGGGTCAGCAAAATTCCTTCTGAGCACCGTAGTGAGAACATATTTAACGGTTTTAATTAAGTCTGGGCTGAGGTTCAAGTTCCACATACCAGGTTCCATGCACATCTACCAGCAGCAGAACAATAGCTGCAAAATATTTGCTGGAAATGAAAAGCACGCAGAGAAGCAATCTGAACTAGCAATATAAGCTATGAATAACACACAGCAAATGCAGATCCAGAGCCCAGGAGAAGGTCAACGAGGAAGGCAAATTAGCAACGAGAACTGTTGCCCAACATTAGCATCAAGCAGTGCCGGTAAGGTTCGAAACACTCTGTTCAGTCCTTAGTCCAGCAAATTCTCATTCAAGTCAAAGGTAGTTTTTCCTGAGTAAAATCTGAGTAAGGACTATGGTGTTTGCCCACGCAGAATACCTCATACGGTACTGCTGTGTTCCTTTGCATTATCAGAAACATACCTTGAAGGATAAACTCAATAAAAGATCAGTTTTTCCTCGCTCGAGCACATTCAGATTTGTGAACTAGATTTTTTGCACAAGCTTTCCCTGTGGTCAGTGATGTCTAACCATAAGGAAAATTCTTCCTTCCAGTATTCACCATGAATTACCAGCGGGTATTGCAAAATAGGCACCTTCTGGACCTTGAACACTTCTTTACATACAGAGACACATTTGATGTGATACAGAGAGCAGAAGAGAATGACGATATTTATGGGAAGGGGGAACTCTGCTGAGTCTCTTGCTGCTGCTGTACATTCACCCTGGGACTGGCTTCATGTCAAGTTGATACTCTTTAAGGCACTCTGAGGAAAAGCACTAACTGAATTCCAGCACGTTGCTCTAGTTGTGCTACTGAGTTATTCATTTAATAAGGAAGGGACATTTAAGTATCTTTTAACTTCTTCCGCACTGTATTTAAGTATATGAAGATTCCCAGGGATGACATTAAAACTGAGATGGCCTGAGGTTTAGGTGTTTCCATCATATGAATTTAGATCAATGTTAGCTTTAAAATCAAAGTAGAAGTGAGAATAAGTCTCTGCAATCTGTAATACCTCAGTGTTGTTGCTTCTTCCCTGAACTGGCTGTATTACTTTGGATTATGTATCTCTCTCAGTCTTTCTAATGTTCTCAAACAGCAAATCTCACAATCAATAGGTGTGTACTCATTTAATATATACCAATTCTGCAGTACTTCACTATGTATTTTCATTCTTAGCTATGGGTGTCAGGAAAATTGTGGGAATATGGATCTGAAAATGGTGTCTCTCTGAGTCTCCTTTTCATAACTGCGTATTTTTAGGTACAAAAATGTGAATTTCTCCTGAAAATCAGGTCTTTGAAATCTTAATTTTGAAAAAATCAGTGAATTTAGCCATAGGTTTTTCTAGAACGGCTGGAGATTTTTCAAACCAGTGCATCTTGCATATTTATCCTCACTTTACTGTGAAACCCTACGTTAGTTGTTTTCTAATGAAATTACAAAACTTGCAAATTCTGAAGTGGATGGAATGAAAACATTGGGCTTTTCAAGCCTAAAGAAATCAGTTAAATTGGGGCTGTTGGAGCAAGGAAGCCATTTGAGCAGGGAAAAATCTCTGCTGTCTTCAGTTTCATTACCTCTTCCATGTGCTCTTTATATAATCTATCTCATACCTTTTACTGATAACTAGCAAATAGCTTCGCTATAGACAATCTTGACAAAACAATTTAATGCTATGTGGTTGTAAGATGTTTTGATAGAGAGGGGAGGTGTGTGAATTCCGCCTTAGGTATTTGCTCAGTGTTTTTCCTGAGATCTTCTCGGTAGTAAGTTCCGTGTAATTGCTCCATAAATGAGCTAATGCAGAGAAAAGCTCTAGATGTGGTGGGTCTTTCAGAAGCTCCCCAAAGGGATTTAATAACATCCTGTCTCAGATAATCAGTGTCAGTTGTAGTCAGTCTAATCACATTCTCATGTGCAAGGTTGAAAAATAATTAGTAACTGTAAGATTTGCTTATTTGCCTGATATGCAAACACAAAAAATAATTTGTCAGCTTCTGCAATTTACATGTGACATTATTTTATCACTGGCAAATCAGAAATGAGCAAAACATACATTTTGTTTAAAGGAGTTGTGCATTTTAAAGGCAAGAACACAGGAAATGCTCCCACAGTTCTGTCACTGTGTTGTCTCCCTTCTGAAACAACAGTTGTAAGTAACCTGTGAGTTTTGAAAACAGCAAACACCTTATTAAAAGAATATTGTATAGGCACAGTGTACAAATAGTATTTTACTACAGGAAAAATATCAGTCCCAAAATTTTGATGAAAAAGTGATTATCGGATTTTAAGATGACTTTTTATTATGCTGTAGCATGATGGAGTAACTCATTTTCCACTTCTTTTGTACAGAGCTTCCCTTACTCCTCACTGATATGATTGAGAAAGACTCCAGTGTCAAGTAAGGTTCGAATTTGGGCATATTCTTGTAATAGCCTGTGTTTCCTTGTCTTGTCCTAGAACATGCAGTGTGTTACTTCAAATATTGTCTGTGTCTCATCTGACAATAATCATGGAAGATGCTTACAGACCTATAGCCAGTCTGAAAACAAAAGAAAAATGGTGGATTTCTCAGTGAAACATGATCAACACTTTATTTCACTGCTTAGAGAAGAGCAACTAACAAATCATCAATTTTGGTGGCAGACGGTGATTGATCCACTGTGCCTGGACTTGCACTGCTTTGTCTGTTTAAGCAGTAATGTTATGAGAAAAGTAAACAGAATGCCCCTTATGTTCCCTTCTCTGTATGTCATAGGTGAGTAACATTTGTAGCATCTGATGCGTAAAGTTCACATGCTACTCTTCAAAAACACCACTCTTTTGATGCTAGAATATACATGGTTATTTTACAAATGACAATGCAAATCTGAGCGACTTTTCTGAAATAACGTGTTTTTTCAGAAGCTGAAGAATTTCATGGTTGCTCCTTTCTCCACTCGTGAGTAGAGGGCTTAGTGAATAGCCTTTAGCAGTCTCTAAGCAAAAGCCACCTCAAGTCTTGCACCTGTTAAAGGGAGAATGGGTTTTCTGTAGAGCAGGAAAGAATGCCTCCTGGTCTCATTTTAGCTTAAACTCGATGCTTTTTAAGACCTGAAAGGGATTTGAAAGTCACCCTTAAACTGGGTTGTGCTATTATGATTGCTGTACTTGCCCAATTTAGTTCTATTTTACCCCAGTATGAAGAAGTTAAGCACAAGAACTGCTATTTTTGCTTCTATTAGCACCCTGCAGCTATTTTAAGGATGTGCTTTCATAAACACTAATAACCTCAGATGAAACATTGACAGAGCAAGCTGGAAGAACCACAGGGACACCTTGGAACATACTGTCACGACTCTACCTCCACATCCCATCCTCACTGAAGGGGCACGTGGCAGTGATGCTGATTTAGCATCACAGACTTACAAGATGCTGTCAGCTGCGCTTGCTACCTACTTTCCTACCATGCCAATGTAGGCAACTGGCTGTCATCTCCACGGAACAAAGGCTGGAGCTAATAAAAATGTTGAAAAATCCATTTTCTGTGAGGGGGTGGCAATTCTATTCCTGGAGTTACCCAGAACTATCTGTGACCACAGCATTAAATAATCTAAAACTGCTGCAGCAACTGCAACAATATATAGTAATGGATATTTTAAATATAATTCCTTAATTGAAAAACAAGGTGCTATGGAATCATGCATCCCCCAAGGTGGGTAAATCTGCAGGGATTGGACCAGTGGCTCCGCATTGCAGACACAGATGCTAACAGAGTATCTGGGAATATAAGGAGGTTGGGTACGTCCATCAAGAAGAAAAGAGAGGAAGGGGAGACCAGTGAAGTTAATACCTGTTTTCTGATGGTATGGGAATACAGAGATGTTACTTTGCCAGCTCAGTTTACCACAGAGAGTGTTTCACTGGCAAAAGGCCTGCTGGCTTGGGAACCTCTCAGTATCTTTCTGACCAGGCACAAAAATTCACCTCTTTTCCCTCATGCTCTTTCTTGGTTGTTTTTTTGTTGGTTTTTTGGGTTTTTTTTTTTTTTTCAGACACTTTTGAATTGTGCAACTTTGAATTATTATAAAAATGTTATAGCATAAATTCTTGACACTCTGGGAAGCTCCTTGAAGTATTTTAGGTTCCAGCTCAAAATCAGACAGGTTGACGGCTTCCTAATGAAAAAAAAATAAATCATTGGCTATTTTTTTTCTCTACTCACATTTCCGAAATATCTAATATCTAATACCATAAAAACATATCACGCAGTATTCCAATTTACACAGTTAAAATTTTCCATAGTGTTAAACAATCTGTCAGTGGAAAATTTTGGGTGACCTCAGTGATCAATAGCACTACTAAGTTTTATCTACCCTACCTAGCCATTTATCTATCTATCTATATTTATCAAACCATATGGGTAGCCTTTTGTGGACTAAATGTGCATCTTTATGCACACACATATGTAGGTGTATGTACATATTTTAAATCCACTACTTGAAGAAAATGTATGTGGTAAATAGTACCTAAAGCCTTTTGAGTTAAACTTCCATGCTCAGACTATAAATATGTGAATGAATAATTACCACTGTATTAAATATGTGAATGAATAATTACCGCTGTATTAGGCATGTTGACAGAGCAGTTGCAGTAGGATTGGAACTTCTTGGAATATTTGATATTATTTGTTGATACCTTCAGTATGTGTGTAGCCAAAACACCAATCATGTTTCACTCAGACACAAGACAGCTGGTTCAACACAGGTGTATAAAAAAAATGTAAGGATTTATGACTAAATGAATTAATAAACTTTCTGTTCTCAAAATGCTGATGTCATGCCCTCTGTGAATAATGCCACAGGAGATGACACAAGCTAATCAGTTTTACATAAATTTCTAATAATTAACAAGTGGTTTAAGCTCTCAAAAGGATCTGTTGAAATAGACCACATTTTTCAAGACTTTTGCTAACTTTATTGTATTAACTGGGACTGTAGTTTGCACATGAATATCCACCGTTTGCTTGAATCTAGTTAGGTATTATAACAAAATCCAAGACTGTGTGGAGCTTTGCAAGCTTGGTGATCACTTCTCTTCATATCATTGTGGCATTTTATTGTGACTGTATGACTTCATATTTTGTCAGTCTTTAAATGCATGAAATATACTAACTGATATGAAATTTAACAGCTGGCTGAATATAATTTTACTGATGATTAGATTTTGGGGAAAAGAAACAGGTGCAGAAACACTCCATCCTGCAACTACAGAAAAATGATATGAATTAGTCATTTGGTATCTGCATGGAAATAATCATAAATTGTTTATAATATTTCATTTGGAGTCCCCAACTTGGGAAGATGATAATCTGCATATTATGAAAAGGACTGGCTAGCTTTACTGTCTTGCAGCGTATAAACTACTGCTATAGAATGAAAACAGTCACACTTTTCAGAGTTACAGATCGTCTTTGCAATATGATTCAATGACAGCTGATAGTCTGTATAGTGCTTAAATGTATTTTGTTATTTCCTGTGGGAAGAAATAGCCATAAATGCACTGTACAGGTGCCAAAATATACCTGTTGTCTGTAGGCATTTCCTATTGGAACTATACTTGCTTATCTGTTTTATGTGTCTCCTGAAGTTTCGGTGTTGGTAATGGCTCTCCAATACGGTCAATGACAATATCCAGTAGTTTCCCTGAGGCATTTATTTTGATGATGAGTTTTTTTTATTATGGCAGAGCTCAGTTTTCATGAGGAATGGTTTTCCACACACAGAAAAACAAACATCAGACTAACCTAAGGGCTGTCCTTCCCTCCTGTTCTCCTGGGCTCTTTTCTTCAGCTAGCCGAATCAGTGTTGTTTCTAACATAATTAGGCCATCACGAATCATTTCCCCCTACTTTTTTTCTATCATAAATGCTTTGCTCCAGTGTCCCATCAGCTGATCCATTTTTTTGTCCTTTTTTATGGTTTGATTTCAGGCAACCCTTACACAGCTCCAACGGCCCTCTCTGAGTGCGCTTACAAAGCTTTGTTTCAACACCAAGAACATTATGGAGTAGCTGGGGGTACATATCTGGTCAAGAAGACTTCTGTGTCTAGAAGTGATATTTTATCAATCTTAATGAGAAAAATTTGGAAAGATAATTTGGTTTCCTTAAATGGAAGTAAAGACTGGAGATGCTTAAGATAATTAAAGCTGCATAAATTAGTAATACATTAAAAGCTACCTTCCAAGTCCCTTGTTGCCAGTGTAATTCTCCCTTTTTCTCATTTTTCCAGTCTTGCTTGGAGCATCTAAGTTTGGGAGCTTTGGATAATCTCTGACTCATCTTGCCATCTAGGAATGGACTACGTAAAAGGACTTTTCTAAATATATGGATGTATTTACTGCAGACATCAACTGTGCTTGTATTTATATTTCATACCTTTTCCAAAATCTGCTGTGATGTTTTTAAGCAGGCATGTGAATGCGTGAATAAAATCATACTGAATATAGAGTAGGATTCACTTTTACTGAGAATAGCAGCTCTTTTGTGCTAAGGCTGGTCTGTGCTTGCACAGTTCCAGCAATCCATGCCTGGTGCCTCCAGAGAATCCGGAAGAACTAATAATTACACAACATCCCTGCCAAAATGGCACTTGTTTTACATGGTAAGCAGCATAAAGCTAACATTTAAGACTGATGTACACTTCTTTCACTCCAAAGAGATATCCTAAATTGTATCTGATAGCTCAATAATTTTCACTTACTCACTGAACGCATAGACTAAATATCTATTTTCTAAGTGGCTCCAGTAAACTATCATGTGAGGTGTGTCAGCAAGAGAGGGAAGTGCTGACATGCTGGAGAAAGGGCAGTGGTGTCTCTCTGGGAATGCCATGTAGAATCCCCACCACCCATTTTCAATAGAGGGATTCAGTCTCTTCTCAAGACAGAACAACATGACACTGGAAGAGACTTATACTAAGAGTAGCAGATAGAAAACCACTTAGAAGATAAAGTATGTGGCTGCTTGTAACTGCAGATAACTGTTCCAAAATGTCCATGCTCCTAAATGTCTTTTTTTTTCCTAAACTGCTTTTTCACAAAAAGTCTCCCATCAATGGATTTATTCTAACAATGGATCTCAGCCCTTCCAAATTTTACTCTCTTCACTGTTCAGTGACGTTCAAGTAAAATGTTCCTTGTGGGAGAACAGAACCGATCACCAGCTCAGTACCGACTATAACAGGAGTCAGAAATGGAAGAAGTTTCCTTGAGAAAGCCAGTGCTGAAAGTCCTACCTTTCAGAACCTTATGTGGCTAATGAATTTGTCATTTGATCTCTGCTAGCATCTCTGCATTTATCAGTCCAACACTTTCATGGTTTACAATCCAAACGCACTGCAAAAGAGCTGTTGTATTTTCAATTGAGAATAGTATGATTACAGAGGTAATATCTAGAGAAACATTCCCAGGAGATGCTTCCCAGCAGCTTAAAATCAATAGAAAATGATGAGTATTTTACATCTCTTCTGATTTTGCTTCTATTTTGTCTATATAACCCTTATCTTTTACCACTGAAGAGCATGGGTGCTTTCACTGCAGACAGATTTTTACGTTCCTTTTGCTGATAAAATTAAGCACGGAGTGATCTGCTTCAGAAATCTGCTCACTGGAGAATTGGTAAATATGCATGTAAACAACTGCCCTAGAGTATAATCTGAGCTATTTTTGTGTTGCGGTTTGGTAGGTTAGAAGAAGGAATTAATTAAAGAAAGAGAGACTAGATTTCAGTTCAGAAATTGTTTTTCTGTCTGCTCAGAAAAGCAGTCAAGTCATCCTTTCCTGTCTGCCATCATAGGTTTAGATTATTTTTGGTAAATTCTGCTCTTAGTGAAGAAGTTATTCATCACTGGCTGTACCTGTGATGAAATAATTCACTGGAATTGCCTGGGCTGTCTGGCATGGAGTTTATCCCTTGTATATCCATACAGGTTTTCTCAGTCCATCTAGCACTCTGTGGGGCTATTTGAAATTGATTCTTTCTAGTTTTATGTGTCTTCCATTATAAAGGACAGATTTTCTGTTTTCATAGGGCATACTACATTCTTTTTGAAGACAGTTATCTACGCCAGGCACTGTAACATTGGACTCTTGGGTAAACAATATGGCTCTCAATGTAGAGAAAATTGGCTCACTTAGTTCTGTCACTCGACTTGCTCTTCTACCCTTTTTCCTTCTCATTCATGTAAAGTATGGGTTCATTGAGGGAGAGGAAATCTCTTAGTATTTGGGAAGAACACCATGCAGTATAATGAGTCTTTGTCTCAGGATGGGACTTTGAGTGATAAAATGAGAGGAAGATTCTGGTGGGGTTACCTGAGTTGAGGGTCTTTTGAGAAATCAAGAAAAAGACTAGAAAAAAACAGTATCTGGGGGATGGCAGTCCTTGAGATGTAGTAAAATCATCCCAATACTCTCAGATCTGTTTGGGGTTAAATGTCAAAGTAGCTAATGTGAAGATTTGAAAATTATTTCCTTATCCTGAATACCATTTTAAAGCGGACACTCATCAATTAAAGGACTGCATCCAGAAGAAGTCAGGAACCAGAGCAGGCCCAGAGGCAAAGACAATGCAGAACTTCACCACCCTGAGAATGAGTCCTGCCAGGGGTCTGGGCAACACTGGGATGAAGAATCAGGCTTGGTGCTCCTGCTTGTGCCAGAGCAAGGGGCCATGACTGCTGCTTCTGCAAGAGGGATAAACAAGAGTTTTTAGCTTACTCATACCATCCCTTCCCTTGGCAGAAGCAGTAGCAGGTCTCTGGCAGAGGCAAAGCAGGCAGCTGCCTCAGCAACTGCATACTTTGTCTACGTCTAGAGCTGGCTCTGCAAATCCCATTCCATTTATTTAGGGCTTGAATCATATAGTATACCTGGCGCAAGGCCCATTCTATGCTTTGAAAGTGCTTTGGGGAAAAAATAAAAGTGCTGCAAAACAAAATTGCCAGGTGTGAGCAATCAGAGCACAATTAAATCTATTATGAATGGAATGAATTATCTCCTTAAAAAAATAATATTAGCTGTTGTGGAACATGTCTCATTTAGCAATTAAAAAATGTATACGTTCAGGTGAGTCTTATTACTGCCTGGTTAACTCCTGTCATGTGCTCCTTCATGCTTTCTTTTGCCAGAACTGGCTGTGTTGCAGAAAAAACTGTCTTCATCCAGATGTACACCAGTGAGTCACTGGCACAAGACTGCTTTATTCAGTATAGAGAATGTCTAACTATGATAGCAACAAACTAACGGATACTTTTAATACTAGAGAGATATGAATGCAGAATATGTTATGGTGAGAATTCAATGATACGGAACACACCTCTCAAAGGGAGGGCATCAGGATTAAAGGTGAGACAGACTCTGAAGAATTATGCGGCTGAAGTGCAGGTTCTGTTTTCAGGACACGAATACAGAAAGGTGATTCTCTCTAACCAGTCTCATATACACTTACATTGGGATTCTGGGGTGCTCTGGGAGGTAGGGCACTGGGATGCCTGGGGCTGAGTGGCCTGGCTTCCCAGCACTACTGTGACTCCTCTGTGAGGCAAGGGCTACAGGTCTATGGAGGAGCTTGTCATACTCACAGTGCTTCAAATCCGCCTAATTCTTAGGGACAGAGATACAGAGTTAGCACAGAGCCCAGTGGTGGTGGTATATAACCCACTGTTTTGGTCATCTGAGTAGAGAGCACTGATTTGTTTCAATTTGTGAAGACCTCAGACCTGTTTCTACTTTTTCTCAGAATATACCATTACTGAGTGGCTATTGGCAGAGATTTCCATGCCTTCCATTAAAACCTGGCACCGGATAACCAGCGATAAAAACTCATGAAGCCGACATTAAAAGACAAAACCTAAAAATTGGTTCTGTAGCTCTTGTTTCCTTGACTATTTGGAATTTCTTTCTTCAGTTGTTTGAGGCTCCTGGTTCAGGTGGTCTGAAAGGCTCCTCTGGAGCCAAGGATCTCTTCTTGAGGCAACGTAGTGGCTGTATTTTGTGCCCATAATACGATTTGGCTCAGATACCAGAAGAGCAAGCATGCTTGACTTTAGGTGCAGTATGCTACTGCTAACTAGGCTGTGCAAATTGAAATTTTAATACATTCCTTTCAATTTGGTTGCTAAGTGTGACTGATAGCTAACTGGGCCTGAGGTCTGTAACAGTGTTAACTTGTTATGGTACAAACATGGAAACCAGAAGGTCTGATCTGGTAGCTGTTCCCCTCAAACAAACTGAAAACACTTATAGGAAGCTAGGGCGAGGTGGAGGCACAGAATATCCAGGGGCCAAGACATGTGGAAATCTGGTTCCTATTTGTGCAAGCTTTACTGGTCATAAGCAATTAGAATCAAATTCCCACCTCAGCCAAAGGATAACATCGTAATACCTCCCTAATGTATACTGAGGCTCTGGGCTAGGCCTGAAGGAGTTGAAAAATTATCACATGGCCCATCATTTAGGGGTGCAGGGGTCAAACGAGCTCGTTAATAGCAGACTGTACTCCCTTCACTCTCATGGAATTCTGGATCCTCTGACTTTCTCACAGTCCCTACTAAAAGTTGTCATCTTCTTTGCCAGAAATGTGCTACTGCTTAGTTGCTGAGTAATGAGTTTTGTCTCTTTGTAAAATACCAGTTTCAGGCTCCTGCCAGTTCCAGACCAGAGCTGCAGCCTCTTGGCTCACAGAAGTATGAGAGGTGTTGGATTAAGTCAAGGTAGATTAAAAGGTTGTTTCTAGGTAAAATGACTACTTTGCATGGCTTTTGAAGAGGGGAAAGTATCGTGTCTGTTAAACAGACACCACAACTCAGCTAATGAAAGTGACAGGGACTGGGTAACATTTGATGAGGGAGTAAACAATCCTCCCCCATCCTAATCAGCTGTGGGGTATTTGCAGAAGCTGGTGACTACTTGATGTTTTAGGCTATAAAGGACCCCTGGGGATGTAAGAGGAAGTGTTTGTGGGGAGAAAGAAGCACCAAAAAGGTTGGTTGACTCTGTGGCCATGTTTAACGTAGTTCAGGTAAGTTCTCAATGATCAGATACTTGGTTCAGAACAGTTTTGAGTTTCTTTTTGCTGTGACACATTCTCTTTGCCTTATAGAAGGGGAATTTTTGGGACCTGAAGGGCTACCTCCTGTCAGCTTCATTGACCTTGTGCATTGCTCATTCCTAACATCCCTGTGATTTCCTCTACATAGTGAAAACTCACAGTATAAAATTAAGAGCGGTTTAACTTTCCTCTGTCCTTATATTGTATATGTACAGAAAGATCACAGAAAGCACTGAAATTTCTGTTCTGCCTGAGTAGGAGCTATTCTGCAGGAAGGGTGACAACCTTGACTGTCACCAGAGGCTGCTCTGACTCACTGCTAACCACTGCACCATTGCAACTGGTGACCATCTGAGCTCTTGGTATTAGAATTCAGAAACTTTCTTACAAGATTTTTTCCTTTATTTCTCTGCCTCTGAGCATAAATAAACAATGCATCCTGTTAGTTATTTCAATAGTTGCTTGTTACTTTGTCTCAATCCATCCACCCTCTCTTGGAAAGAAGCTACACTCTTCCATGGGTACTGGAAGGCTTAGTCTTGATGTTGGCAGCAGTTTTACACCTTTAGCTGAACAATCCTTTTGAATACTCAGAGGAGTATCCAGTTAAGTCTCTATAGCTTTTTCTGACAGATTTCTTTCTTCCTGACTCCTTTTTTTGCAGAGTGTATTTTGGGATCATCTCTGAACTTCCTACTGGCAACTACCTTTTTGCTGAGAAGTGACATCCTTTCACGGTCTAACGCCCAGTGTCTTGTTCCTGTCTTGTTTTCATGTAATCTGCTTTTAACAGCTCCAGACATCTTGGCAGGAGGGCAGAAGCATGCTCGCTACCTGTATTTCTTGGCCTTTTTCTGATGAGGCTTAAGAGTTCTTCTGCTCCCTATGGACCCTTCAATGAACATGGAAGGGGAATGCAAAATCCTACTCTCTTTCTCCCTTGCTGTGTTTAAGTGCAACAGGAATGGCAGCTGCTGCACTCCTGGGAATACAGACATGCTACGCTCGTTGGAGAGCAAGAGAATGGAAGGGTACGGGCTCAGCCCTGTTCCCTGCCTGGATCACTAGCCAACATCTGGGAGAGCTCCATGGGAGTCTAACAATGAAGCTCCACTACTTCTTTTTCACAGTATGTTTCATAAAACCACACTTTGACACTTTAGGACAAATTCCTGCCCTAGTGAAGTTAATGTTGAAGAGCCAGTGGGAATTCAGGGTTGAGTTTCTTCTGATTTCTTGTATTCCTGAGAACAGGTCTTACACTTGTGTGTAACATTTTAACAGTTAACAGTTTTGTATCTCTATATGACAAGAGCTTTATGCTCTTATGTGATTGTCTACTAATAGATTATGTATTTATACCCTGCAATAGCCATGATCTGCTACTTTCTGACTCCTGAAGACCAATCCAGACAGATGATCAGCTCTATCAAGTCATATTAATCAGACCTGGGTTAACAAAAACGCCCAGATATTAGAATGTTCTGGTATTTAGCTCCTTATTGTTTTAGATTTTTCCCCGTAAGGTATGTCAGAAACCTTTCAATCAAGCCATTTGTCTTGAACACTAGACCAAGATAAGGCTACAAAAATTGGAAACTGAGGGAGAAAAAGGAAACCTTTAATATTAGCTAGTGATGTGTTCAGTTAGCTGTGCACATTTCTGGTTAATCACATAAGTTAAAAGGAATTAGTCCATTGACTATCAGTAGTAAGAGTGGGAATAGCTCATTAAAATAAATGTGGATTTTACACTCCTTGTAGAAAGTTGTGTGACCATTTCAACCTTTACGAAACACTTCATTAAGTGTTATGGAAAATAACATTTTTATTTCTCTTTGTAAGGGGTTTACATCCTGATGTGAAAAAGACTTTCATTTCAGACAAGTTCTGTTCTCTGATTAAATCCTATAGGTAGGGTAAAAGTATTAATAGATTTTTCTAACTTCACCTCACTGATCTTCGGTCTCAGGTTCTTTCTAACCCTGCACTTTTTTTAGAGGACAGTAATTTGCTGAAGGAATTCTTAGCAAGTTGATGTCAATCTGATTACAATTAACAGTATGTTCCATTTCCCTCCTTCAAATGAAGTTGAATGATGACAGAACAAGACAGAAAAGGGATTTAAAATAAGCTGAGGTCTCTCTAGATTTCTATAAAATACAAAGTTCATTCTTTTATAGTAGATAGCAATTTCTTGTATGGATCCCACCAGCTTTCTGTTCATTTGGACCTAGCAAGGTAAATGAGTAATAAAAGAAAGGTAGATGCAGAGAAAATGCAGTTGTCTGGACTTGAGCCCCCTATGATGTTGAAATTATTTTTACTTATTTTTATAGCTATTCATTCTGTTCAGGTCTGCTAGCGTATGTCAAACATCACATAAATGAATAAAGAAACAAACGATTCTTATGTATTAATGGAAATGATGTAGTCTAAAATTAGTGTGTCTACTGCAGCACAGAATAATAGATACTGAACAACTTGTTCTCTTCTCTGTAAATTGAATTTAAATATAAATATGAAATAAAACAGCTTTTGGTTAAAATAGACAGTCCCACTAATTCAGCAGGTGGAAACCCATGGGTAGTCCTACTAGGGACATATAAGGTGCAGGTAGGTGGGCCACTGCAAGTGCTGGGGAGGTATGTTCCTAGCAGCACATGTGGCCACTAAATTGTCAGACTCTGGTGATGGCAATGGGCCACGGGAGTGCTTGGCTGGGAGTCTTGACTTGAAGGCTCGCTGGTACGGGTGGGCTGTAGACAGAAAGTTGAGTGACAGGAGGTTTACTCTCAACATTGGTTTCCTCTAGCATTTGCTGAGGATTGTCTGAAAAGCTCTTGAAAGATATTACTAGGGTTTGATAAGGCTGCAGAACAGAGGTGCCTGACACAGCTCCTTTGAGAATGTTATTAGCAACCTACATCTGTGTTACTCCTGTTGAACTGCAATGGCAAAAGGCCTGAGGAATCCCCACTTGGAGAGCCTGGACTGAAGCAGAAATGTTAAAGGACAGGAGGCAAGACATGGAAAAAGAGCACTCACTCCTTTCTCCAACAATTTACTAGATGTTTGTGCCCTCCTTGTGCACAGCAGCTGAAGTATTTCTTGCCTGGTGCAGCTGTAGCCTCACCTGCCCCCTGCAGCCTGGGAGAGGAGCAGTGAGTGTTCTCTGTCTGAAACTCAAGAACTAATGCAAGGAAGGCAAATATTAGGACCCTAAATTATGAGCAGCTTCTGACCTGTTGTTTTGCAGGAATGAGGCACAGCAATAAATGTGTAATGGACACTTAGTCGTGAATTACTTGGGTGCTGCTGCTGATGCTAAAGGTGGATGGCTTATTGCCTTAATATCCCTCTCCCTTATTGTTCAGGAGTAAAGAAAGATAAAAAGAAAGATATTGAAGGTATATCACATCTGCCTTTTATTGTGTAGTGTGAATAGACTGTGGGCTATACAGTTTAGCTCCCCCTCTGCTAGATTATCTGCCCTCCAACACTGCTTGGCCTCTGCAGTTTATATCCTTATTTCTTCTCCTGCAGCTTCACAACTAATCAAATCTCACAGACAATTCTAAACAGAAAACAAGGCACAAAAACAGTTAAAGAAGTTATCATAATTTTGACTTTATTGCAAGACAAAAACAAGTACTTTGGGCTACAGAGATGTGCTCCCTACTATTGTGTTCTAGAATCCATTTAATCAACTAAGCAAGCTTTTTCTTAAAACTGAATTAGTTTTAGTATTTAGCCTTGTTTTTATGGTTACAAATTATCTTTCAACTGTAAGACTAAACATATGCCTCTCTAGTTCGCGCTCATTTGTTTCTATACCTGTGCTGTCCTGTATTTTAAAGCATTTATCTCCCTCTCTGCTCTTTCATACCTTTTCTCTACTTTTTTCTACTTATAAAGAACAAGAAGGGGAGTGGGTTGGGGGTGTAGTGAAGCATGTAGGCAGTCAGAAAAGTTACTTAGGAATATGTGAGATTTGACAAGGAATCTCCAGGTAACTGAGGTATTTAGTTAGTTTGGAGGCTGACCTTTTCTTCCCCTTTGTCCTCCTAATAGCGTTGGCTTAAGTCACTTATATCCACTGATTTGTGACATTTGGCTGTGTGAAAGAGGAATTGCAGAAATCTAGCTGAGGGAAATGTAAGGACAACCTACAAGAGCAACTGAATTCCTCATGGGGTGAGGTTAGAGGGAACTGAGCAGGTCAGGACAGGGCGCTGGGATCAAGGAGCTGACCAAGATGCACCCTCAGTAAGTTTGTAGAAGACAGAAAGTTGAGTGGAAGTGTTGACCTGCTTGAGGGTAGAAGGGTTTGAAGAGGGATCTGGGCAGGCTGGATCAATGGTCTGAGCCCAATGGGATGAGATTCAGTAAGACCAAGAGCCAGGTCCTGCACTTGGCTCACAACAACCCCATGCAGTGCTACAGGCTTGGGGAAGAGTGGCTGGGGAGCTGCCTGGTAGAAAAGGACCTGGGAGTGCTGTCTGTCTGTTGGTTGAACATGAGCCAGCAGTGTGCCCAGGTGGCCAAGAAGGTTAACAGCATCCTGGCCTGCATCAGGAACAGCGTGAGAGTTTTGGGCCCCTTACCACATAAAAAAACCAAAACCATTGAGGTGCTGGAGCAGGTCCAGAGAAGGGCAACGAAGATGGTGAAGGGTCTGGAGAGTAAGTCTTATGAGGAGATGTTGGGATTTTTCAATCCAGAGAAAAGGAGGCTGAGGGGGGACCTTGTCGGTCTCTACAACTATCTGAAGGGAGATTGTAGAGAGGTGAGGGTTGGTTTCTTCTCCCATCACAGGTGATAGAACAAGAGGAAAGAGTCTCAAGTTGTGCCAGGAAAGATTCAGATTGGATATCAGGAACCCTTTCAGTGTCAAAAGTTATCAAGCATTGGAATGGGCTGCCCAGGGAATTAGTTGAATCACCACCCCTGGAGGTATTTAAAAGACAGGTAGACCTAGTGCTTAGTGACATGATTTAGTGATGAGTTTGTTTTTTTTGTTGTTGTTGGGGTTTTTTTTTGTTTTTTTTTCTTATTTTTTTAATCAGAGTTAGGTTGATGGTTGGACTAGATGATCTTAAAGGTCCCTTCCAACCTAGACAAGAATTGTGTGAGGTGAAGAGTGCTTGCTCGGTTTCTATCTTGAAGACTGATCTCTTCTATTTGAGCTCTGGATGTTTGCTGTTGTGGCCAAAGCAGTTTCATAATTTCAATAAATATCAGATGCTTATTTTGGTAGTTTTTTTAAGGAGGGCTTGCTGACTGCTGCTGTTGGCAGCCTGCTTCCTGCATTCCCCATACTGCTTCCCAACTTCAGAGTGCCTTTATCACAACAGTAACAACGCAATAAGGTTTTCAATGCATTGCTTCTCGTGGTAAAGATGAGAGTACTGAGCCAAAGAGACTGAGGGTCAAGGACCTGTGTCAGAGCTAGAATGGGAGCTAAGATCTTCCTGCCCCTGAGTTCTCTGTGCCATGCTGATATGCCCCTTTCCCCAGATGTCCACATGTTCTGTAGGCAGGCCTGGGTAGGGGATGTTGAAATTAAAACAGTTTAATAGGAAATCATTCCTCTGAAGCAGTAACATGTTTCCTGCATAAGGAGGCTGCAAGCTCCCCTGCAAAGAGAAGAATCCATCCCTTAGCTTAAGCTAAGGTGCTTCCAAGGAAGAAGCCTGCTCTATGGCAGAAACACACATGTTTTTAACGTCAAATTCCTTGAATATTTGCATTTTGCTGTGACATTTGTAGCACAGACTACAACTTTTTCATTCAAGTAATACATTCTGGCTGGAGAGCTGATAAGGAGACTCTGAGATTTATTTATTTTTTTTCCTACCTTGCAGATACTTTTTGTGTGGCTTAATCCCTTCCAGTTGTAAGGATGTTGTAAATTGATGTTTTCATGTATTCTCATGAGCTGCACAAAATAATCCCAAATACTTTTTTGGTATTGTGACCTTCTTTGTTAATATTAACTTTCCTGTCTTTGCTGGTCAAGTGAAGTTCTTCAGGGCAAGTTCAAAATTCTGGCAGTGGATGGCTGTATTATTTTGCTCTGAGTGATCCCATTGAGTGCTAGCCTCAGTGACACAACCCTCCTTCCCACTGCTGCCTGTGATTTATTTTTTTTTTTTCCAGGTTGCTCTCTGATCTTCATTATGGCTTGTTTTTAATAGCACACTCTGTCCTCTTGCAGGTCTTTTTATAGTGCTCTGACCAAGTAACCTTCTTGTAGGGTGAATCCAGTACTGGGGTGTTCACAGACTGAAAATGTGTGGCTTTGCATACTGGCGAAACACTATTTTTGTGAGGTCACAGAGTAAACAGGAGTCTTCATTAAACTAAATGTACACTAAAGACTTTCCTCCTTCAAAACAGCCTGAAACATGCTGGCTGTGGTTATGGGATCTTGAGCAGAGATGTTTAAGATTTCCTCACAATACTAAATCAATATAGGTTGCTGTAAGATCTTTTTAGGCAGAGGTTGAAGCCTCTGGCTTTCCAAATAGCTGCTCCTTATAAACTGAAATTCATATGGAAAACTTACAGTGAGAAAAGGGTAAGAAGGTACAGTGAAGGACAGGCTGACTACACTATACTGGAAGACCTATTGATTGGGCAGTACGTCCAGTTCAGCGTGTTTAATCGTTTTCCACTTTGTGCAGGTTGCTTTATAGCCCTGAGTTGGCACGGTACTTGCCCGCACATGTGGGCAATGGAATAAAAGCAAAGGGCTCCGAGGGATTCTTGAACTCGAAGAAACATCATGTACTGCAAGTAATAATCTGTTCTGGGTAGGTGTGTACAGCTTGGTAGCACGTTTTTTATTGTTATTTTGTTTTGCAGCATCAGGCACTCAAAATCTGTGCCTGAAACCACACCATTCACATCCCTGTTGTAAAATATGACTGCCTTGTATTAGTAGTAATGATAGTGCCTTAGCAGTACTAGCAGAGGTGATTGGAAAAGGTGTCTGTGTTAATATGAAGAATGCCACTGTTCAGTTTCAAGCAAAAAACCAATGTTATTCAACTGCGTGCCACACAGTAATTAATATTCTCCCTAGCTCTGAGCTGTAGCTAATCTATTTGCAGCATACCTATTACTGCAACATTTAGACATTTTCATATTTGGGTTTAGAAGTGTCTGATGTTTATTTAACTAATTGGAGAAAATACACGCTATCCACTTCCATAAATGAAAAAAACAAAAATTAATCAAAAAGTAACCTCATCATTCTGAAGTACTAGACAAACTAAGTTAAAATGGAGTTCCACAGTAAGATTAATTATGCTCTGTGCTTCCTGTTGTGTAATTATGTTCAATAAAAATATTTCTGTAGAGCTCAGTACAAGCTGCCATTTCAGTGAGTGGTGTGTAATGGGCTGAGATGCGCACTCTGTGTTTTACACAAGAGATTTCCTCGAGTTTGTTTCATTTTGTCTCTGGGAAAGGACTTCTGCATGTTCAGGGGAAATGTGGGGTCTGGCTTGCCTGGTTCTTTAGCAACAAACATGCCCAGCAGTGGTGCTTTTCCAGCAGCTGGAAAAGCACTTCTCCCTGAGCGGGGGCTGTCAAATGGAGGATTTCTTTTCCTCTGCCATGTACGTGCATCCTGATGCAGTGGGTGTGCTTAGGGACTGGGAATTATGCTGAGAAAATACTGGGAGAGATAGTAATGTCAGGGATGGGACAGAAGGATTCTTGTAAGGCACTGTGATGAGCAGGAACAAGGGGAAATTTTGACTTTCAGCAGCTTCTTGGGCATTTACGGTTGTGACAATTTCCTGTCATTGGTTGGCACAGAAGGACATAGAATGGGGTACGCTCCAAGCTGTCTGGCTGGAGCAGCATCCTCTCTGAGGCTCCAAGTTTGATCCTGTTGTCTGTTCTCTACTCTGTTCCTTGCTATTTTCTCTAAAGCTCCCCGGATCTAGTTGTTAGATGAGAAAGCATCCCACAGATTGTGTCAGAGAATATATTTCCCTTATTATGGACATATGTTAACCCCCATACTTCATCTTGTCATCTTAAACACCTTCTTTCCCAAAACTGCAGTTGCAGGGGCACTCTCTTGACTTTTTTCCTCAAGAGATAGTTATCTTTGATGAAGAAAAGATTCATAAATTTTTTTCTAAATGTTTCAAAACTTATTGCCCTTTAATTAGTTAACATAAGATGGACAAAAGACAAAAGGGTTGCCGAGCATCGGAGCAAGCTGCCCAGGAAAGTGGTTAAGTCACCATCCCTGGAGATATTTAAAAGACATAGATGTGGCACCTGGGGACATGGTTTAGTGGTGGACTTGGCAGCCCTAGGTTAACAGCTGGATTCAATCTTAAGGGTCTTTTCCAACCTAAATGGTTAACATGTACATGCACCTGCACACTTCCTTTTGGTTTCCCAAAGTTCTGGAAAAGATTTTTCTAAGCTGTCTGAGACTATTCCTTTCCCTTATTGAATTAATCTCAATTACAAACACTCTGTTGAAACCAGACAAGTTCTTTGTTAGCTGAGGCCTCCTGCAATGGGAGGGTGCTGCCCAAAGTATTTACCTGACCTTCCTGCTGCTTTTTGCTTTGACTCTAATCTGAGCAACAACTGGGCAGTGCTTTTGGCCAGCAAACCACTGGCCAAAAAATGGTCTGTTGTCCCTGCAAATCCCTTCAGATACTGTGATGTTTACTGATAAATGTAATAAAAGTATGAGGAGTCCTACCAAAATGCATCCAAACAGACTGCATTCAACTGTGTTATAACTTTGTGTAGTTGATTTGTTAAGCAACACATATTCTGATGTCTGGAGTGATTAAAACTTTTCTATAGGTCTTATGGTGTTTACTTGCCAGGTTTATATTCTGGCTCTCAGTTATATTCTTACATTGTATTGACTTCAATAGGGCTCTAGTTACATTGCAGATGTCAGATGTTTTTGTTTTTTCATTTTTAAAATGATGAGTAACTTCATCAGGTAAAACAGCACACCAGACTTTACGCATGAGCATAAGGATGTGCAGAGCATTAGTACATGCAGCTGTGGAATGAGTCACCGAACTGACCCACAACTACAAGCACAAACACAATGTGTGTATCTGCACATGAGAAGTGAGTGTGTGTGTCCATGCCTGCCTACCACCACCCACAACTTAAAATTATAGAAGAAAAGGCAACAAGGGAACTTGCCATGGTCATTTCTGGATGGAAACACTTTGGCTCTTTTTTAGTAAACACTTTTCTTTACATGAAATAGAGTTGTAAAATCACCTAATTATAATTGATTGAGCTGGATGTTTATCAGAAAGTACTCTGCTGGATGGCATCTTTCACTGGGGTGGGGAAGTAATTACTAATGTCCTTAAATTGAACCATGTAAAAGAAAATCTACTGAAATGAAGTACTTCTACAATTGATAAAGATGTTGCCCTTCAAACTCTAGTTCCCTCCAGTGGGAATTCCAGTGTACAAAGGACCTGGGCTGGGGATATATAGAATCACAAAATTAGGGTGGAAGGTGCTTCTGGAGGCCGTGTGGTCCAATATCTTGTTAAAAGCAGACTCAGTCAAAGGGCCTTGCCCAGTTAAATTTTGAGTATCTTCAGGGATGGACATCTCAAAACACTTAGATCACCCTTTCTCTCCCCTATGGTCTAGTCTCAAGTTGTTGACAAAGGCATAATTAAATCTGACCAAAATGCATACCATAGAAAGAATATTCTATTTAAAGAAAAACAAAATCAAACTAACAGTCACACAAATTTTTTCAGTAACAGTGTAGGAACATCATTATCGAAACCTGGGGAAGGGAGAAGAGGGTTTGATAATGAAGCGCTGAATGTATTCTAACACTTTCTAAATTCTAATTCTCTAGAATTTTAGACTCAGGACTGCCTTGCAATTTCTAGTGGAAAGTTTTTGTTGGACTAATTCTTCTTTAGCCTTGAGTGTAGACATAGAATCATAGATCAGTTTCATTGGAAGGGACCTTGAAATGCCAGCTAGTCCAACCCCCTGCAATAATCAGAGACATCTTCAACTAGATCAGGTTGCTCAGTCCCATCCAACCTGACCTTGGAATATTTCAAGGGACGGGGCGTCTACCACCTCTCTGGGTAACCTCTTCCAGTGTTTCACCACCCTCAGTGTAAAAAATATCTTCCTTATACCTACTTTAAATCTACCTTCCTATAGTTTAAAACCATTATTCCTTGTCCCGTCACCACAGGCCCTGCTAAAAAGCCTGTACCCATCTCTCCTGTACTCTCCTTTTCAGTACTGAAAGGTCACAATAAGGTCTCCCTGGGGCCTTCTATTCTCCAGGCTGAACAGCCCCAACTCTCTCAGGAGAGGTGTTGCAGCCTTCTGATAATTTTCATGGCACTCCTCCGGACCCACTCCAATGGAGCATGCTCAACCTATGACTTTTTGAGGAGATGCAACCTTCCAGAATAACTTATCTATCTGGTCTTTAGATTGTTTCTTGCTTTCTCCTCTGACAGTCTGAATAGTTTCTGCCAGGGTTACACCTCTTTTTCCCTAGAGAGGGGAGGACAGCAACTTTCCTATCATAGGACCCCAGTGCAAATGGTCCTTCTATTGCGTGATGGGGTAGTTGCTGGGATTGAACAATGCATGCGTTAATGGGAGCACTACTGGAACAGGAATAGGAAAGAAAGAAGAAAAAGAGAATGCTTGCCTTTCTGTGCCTTTAAGAGCTGCTGCATAGTGAAAGGCTAGACATCTCTTTCATTTAAGGTAAAATTTCTTCTCTGAAATCAAAATTTCTTCTCTGAAATCAAAATAAATACACTGAATTAATGAGGAGGAATATTTGTAGCATGCAGTAGATAATCTGGCTTTGTTCTTGTGCTTTAGTATTATCCCTGGTGTGATTGCAGGAATGGTCAAGAAGACAGTACTTCTCCCAGTTGTGTGATTTTTTTTTTTTTAATTTTATTTTATTTTTTTTTTAGCCAACTCTTCCCAGTGCAGCTGCAGCACTTATTCATTCTCATTCCAATCTTGTCTCCTTCGATATCTTTTTTAATTGGATGCATGACACCTCTGCTACAGCAAAATGCCACAAGCAGACAAGGTGCTCACTTGTAAGGAAAAGCAGGCTGATCTGCAAATCATTTTCTCCAACACCACATAGATTTATTTCTTTTTTTCTTGCCCCCTATTTCCATTCTCTCAGTTGGAAGGATAAGGCTTACTGCTGGCATTGCAGAGTGCAAGCTGCTCTGGCATAGCATTATTTTCAGGAAGAACGTTATCAGGTACATTTTAGAAAGATTCCAGTGGTAGTTAGAAATGGATGTGTGTATAAGCACATGTATATATTTACAAGATACTCAAGCCCATCGCTTGAATAGATACAGAGCTGGGATGGTGTCCCCCTGAAACCACAAGAAGCTTGGGCTGTCCCTTTGGGAGCCACAGGTACAGAAGGGAAGTGAGTGCCTTAGAAAGCAGAGCTGAAAGCTTCAACTATAGGGAAGGACCTGGAGTGTAGGGTTTCTGTTGCTGAACCCTGGGGCCAAGTGGTGTCATGGGCTGTCCGATGGCTATGAGCTTGGAACTGTCATCCCACAGGCTCTATATGCTGGGCTAGGGGAGCTGCAGTTGCTGAGTTTATTCATGTAAGTGCTGAATGTTTTGTTTCAAATTACATGCTTAAAATGTCCATTTGTTCCCATTTGAATACACTCCATTCAAACTTGCCAAGATTTATGTTCTAAAATGGGAACTGATGTCCCATTCTTTACAATCACTGTATTAGCACTCAAATAGTCTTTCTACGCAGCTGGAGAGTCCTTTGAACAATCAGAGCACCTAAATATGGGAGATCCATATCAAGAATGCAGTTTATAATGCACAACTTTAAGTCCAAACAGTACTTCTGAGAATGGGAGAAAAAGATACAAGGGTCAAAAAAAGTAGAATGCACTGTTTCTTTCCAAGACAAGGAAAAAGTATAATGTCAAATGTGAAGAAGTACACAGAAAGCGCGATAGTACTGTATTTATCTAATGAAGACTGAAGTAACTCATGAACTTTAAATGACATGGCATCAAATAGCAAATATGAACTCATTATGCAATGACTCTTCTGCAGATCTGAATCTTCCTCTGATGTAGTACTAATCAATAAACTCCTATGCCCTACCCACACCTATATTTGAATTAGATCACCACTTTATGGAGATGCCTCTTAGTTTTCTATATGCTTAATTCATGTTTTCCTTTTAAACTGGCAAAGAGTTCTGTCATCCCCATTTTACAGATTAAAACAGAGGCACAAAAATAGTAAAGGTGAGATCCATAGAGTCATTTGAATCTTGAATCCCCTTTGAGATGTTTGCAGTATATTTTCACGTTCTGAGGCAAAGTAAATTTCTTAAATTTGTCTATTTCAAGAATTTGCCTGGAAAGATGCTTCCAGCTTGGCTATAAAGTTCCGTCTTACTAAACACACCCCTTGATCTCTTTAACCTTTGCCTTTTGGACCTGTAAGGAGGAGTCTGTGTGGGGTACCCTATGGCACCAGCAGTTTTCTGCCAACAGCCATTGCCGTGCTGCTGTCCCTCCTGCCTGGGTGCACCACTTGTTACCCGCAGTGATGGGGCAGCAAAAATGCCTCAGGTTTTCCCATGTGGCAGAAGGCTCTCTGTTACATCCCTCTAAATGCCTCCTCTAGGGGTCTATGCAAGAAAAGGATCTGAAAGTCTCTGTGATTGATATCTCAATCTATCTTTTGATTTCTCCTGCTGCCTCTTTCACCTAGCTTCTGTCACTGATAATTTGCTTTTAAATGTAATGGATAAGCTTCCAAACCATCAATCTCCTCCTTTAACCGCAACTTTTTTTCAGTGCATTAATGACTGAAAAGTTACATTTTCATTTAATGTGAATCTGCAAAGAAACCTTTAGATAATAGGCAGCTCTAATATTCTGACATCGCTGAAGCGATTTATTAAAAGAATAAATCAAAAGAAAATTCTCCTGCTGCTGCCTGAGCAAAATGGGGAGAAGGATAGGGCAGAGGCCCCAGTACCATGATGCTACACAACAGCAATTATCTTAAGTTGAAAAGGGCACAGGAATGGTAGCTATAGTTGAGCCTCTCTCTCTAAAGCTGAGAGGCATCAGGAAGTGTGGGGGAGAGGGGGGACACGGACCCGCTATTGAAACTGAAGTCATGTTAATTGCCTTCATCTCACACTATGTTTTTCACTCCCTATTGGCTGACTTTTTTCTCATGCCCAGGAAAATATCAGAATAAATCAAAGATATTACCTGTAGAAAGTGAAGTAACTATTTTCATCTGAATGCAGTCGAGTCCACTCACACTGGTGGTGGATTTAGGTCTCAAAGCTACTGGTAGTAGCACTTCGCTTGCAAGAATCAGTGATGCTTATCCAGTAACACTAAGTGATGTTAAAAGCCTGTATCTGTGCAATGAGTAGCACTGTTTTTGTGATGATTATTTACGTGTGGGGACAAGTTGGGGACAAATTCAGGACAAGTTGGTGTATCTGTATCCTCCCTCATAAGGAGTCTAGGCTACCATGCTGTGGAGTGGAAATAACAATGGGGAGAAAAACCGTCACAAATTAGTTGTGAAAGTATTCGTGAAACAGGGAATAAGCAAGCAGTACCATACATGTTTTGATTTTACTGAAAGATGTTCTGCTTTAGAACTTGTCCCTCTTCCTTGGCTGAATGAAACTACTCATTTCAGAAATAGTTATTCTGTTCCTGGAGCAAGAACTTAATTTTCTTTCTCTGTTCTCTTGGTCTTAAAAGTAATAACTTGCGTGTCTGTCTTGGTTTTGACAAAAGCCCTTCAAAGAACTTGGAGAAATCACTTAACCATTCTCAGTCTCACCTTTAAGAAGAGAATAATGCTTGCAGGAGCCACAGAGGGTTTCTGAGACTTGGTTGACATCTAGAAGTGCAAATGCTCCTTTGTTGGCCAAACAAACCTACACAGTGCAGAGGCAGAAAGCGATGATTTCAGATTTTTCTCTCTGTTATGCTTCTGCTCCTTGCTCAAGGAAGGGTAGGCAAAAAAGACATGCTTTATATTTCCTTTACATTACTAAAACATTTACAATTTTAATGCTTTACGTGCTTTGTGTTTTGGGGTCGTTTTTTATGTGACTGACACTCAAGCACTTTAATGATTACTTGCATCATTCTCATTATGCACGTAGCAATGTATTTACCTTTCCAGTACAGCCAATGCTATACAGCTGATGAGGCTCCAGAATCAATTAGTAACTTGACCTTCCTGTCTGATTCATGCTTATGAATCTAATAATAAATAATCACACGTGGAAGAGTCAATAGAGAAATAATGTAACACACTTCTTTTAGTACCCTAATTCAGCAGAATAAACCATGACAAGCATTTCAGTAATTTACTATAGTAAGTGCTCTCAGCAGCTTCTGTATTTCAGCCGTTTGGTGCTCCAGCATGAAGATAATTATCTTGGTAATTAGTTATATTGTTATTTAATAGTCCCAAGACAATATTCTATTTTTTGATGGAACAGGCCTTTCCTTCCATATCTTCCTCCCCCATTACGGAAAATGTTTATCTATGAATCTTTCCCTTTGCCAAATCTTCTTTTTTTTTTTTTTCTGTTTACTACTTTCTCCAAAAAGATCCCTGTTATTGAAAGGCAGTTTCTGCTTAGCAGCTGCATTGATGGAGCCACAGGAGACTCCCTCCTCTTGTGTTTCTTTGAGAAAGCCACGGGAACCACTCCTGAGCAAACAGGGCAGGCAAGAGAGTGCAGGTGAGGGAAGAGCAGCCATCAGCAGCGCTGCAGACTGAGAGCACAGACTTGCTCTCTAAAACCTCGGTTTTTCCTCATCTGGGCTTCTAGAGAAACAGGTGAAGTGAGAGGACTGATGAAGTGGCATTGAGGAGAATAGTGAACATTGGTCTCTGGTGTTTGATGAAAGTTATTCTTTGTTACAATTGCATCCCCTTAGGCAGTGAGTTCTTAACTGTTCCTGGAGTAACAGTGGTGAAAAACAACAGTCTGAGGGAAGAAACCAGGACGAGGAAGAGTGAATTACTTCCTGGGAGGACTCAAGCTTGGATAACTTTGATAACTGATTAATCTTCCAAAAGTTGCTGGGAAAGGTCCGAGGTCTGCCAATTGTCAGCTCAAGCTGCTGTTTAGGGAGGGGAAGAGGTGGAGCTGTTGATGGAGCACAAAGGAGAATCCCTTCAGAAGATGAAGGGGTGGCAACACCTGACAAAAAGACATAAGGCTAGGGAGAGGTGGGGGAAAAGGCTGGAGACTTTTGAATTCGAGTGTAGGTGGTTATGACCTCAATAAAAAGACACTTCCCCCAGTGTCACCCTCCCTCTCAAAGTGATTTTTATTCCTCCTCAGAGGAACAGACTGTCGTCTCTATTTTTTTTTCTCCTTTTTTTCTTCAGTCTCACATCACTCCCTCTATGATATTACTTTTTACAGCCATAGCAGGAAACAGCTTGTTTGCATACACCTCTTATAACAAACAACATAGCTTCTAGCTTATTTAATGCCTCTAGACTTTGTGCTTTCTGGGTACTGGCCTTGTTGCAGTTGCCTTTTCAAACAACTCCAGTTCTAAGAAGCCAAGTTTTTCTCTAACTTTTTGACTGTACAAAAGATGGTCTTTTTTTTTTTTTTTCCTCTTTTAAAATCATTTAGTGACTCAAACTCCACAAAGTACCATTCCTGCTTTTTACCAGCTGGTGGTCCATATGCCACTGCATCTCTACTCTCGTAAATACAAGTTTGAAGTCATGCTCACAGATCAGACTTTTGGTGGTTAATATGGCAATATGTTAAAATGTCAAATGATGCAGAGAGAGTGAGTCAGGGGGGTGAAAAAATCCCAGCAGTATTCTGCACATTTATAAAATATTTCTTCTAAGGGGCTCCCAGTGGTTTGCTGATGTCAGGGGATTTGAACAAGCCTGACAGGGTCAGCACAGGCCTAGGATTTGGGATCCACAGTATCTTGAGAGAAGCATCTGCGAGAGCCAGTGGTTCCCAGCTTCTCAGTGTTGTCTACCAACACGTTTAAGCTCTAAATTAGGAACAAAAAATACAGTTTGGCACCTTGCCCATGAAAGATTGCCAGCTTCTAGCTGAAACTCTTCATTACTCTAGAAAGGGTGCTAAGTGCTCTGTTGAGGAGGCAGAATTTTGTGATTTATACAGTGCTCAAAAAAAAGGGGGGGGAGGAAAAAAAAAAGAAGAAAATCCTTTGAACCTTGACAGTGCTTTTGAGAGAGTCCTAATGGCTGTGGCTGTGACCCAGGTCTGCAGAGAAGACTGTCAGATCCTTCAAAGCTTTAGACCACTGTCCATGTTTTCAACTTGATAAAGGCAGCACCTTCATCAACTGCATTTCAAGCAGCTCTACAATCTCTGACCTGTTATAGTTCCTTTTTCCATTGCATAATTGCCCTTAATTTCAGCAATCAGGGCATTACTCTGCAAGCCAATGCCCTAAATTCTAGTGCTGAAGAAAATAGTCAGGGTAAGAATAGAAAATACAACCAATAGCTTTCTGTAAAAGAGCTGCCACAAGCAAAGAGACAACAGCTTTTGTTGATTTTTACTGATTCTGCTGTTAAAAAAGAATGCCTTCTGAATCATGGAAGTTGCAGTTAACTAGTCTCCAGTTCACTGGCTCATAGCAAAGTTATAAGGAAACAAGTTCTAAGTGGATTTGGAAAACCTTGAAAAAGGCTTAGTAGCTTTGTGCTGTGAATGCTTGCTGTAGGTGTATGCCAGCTATGGTTCCAATCAATGCAGGCTTGTAGCAGGCAACGTTCTAGATATGAGTGACAGTAGAATCATGTGAAAGCTCTGTTCTCCACATGAATGTGAAAAGAGTATAAATAACATTACCTTTTACATAAAAGGATATGTTGCTTTGTCGAGTCTCTTTCTGATTCCATTTATCTCTGCAAAACTGTAGTTAACAGTTTTCAGCTTCTGTGTGGTCTGTGCAAACCAGTACATAATATAACTAATCTATGCATAATGAGGTAGATAGCACTCAAAAAGGAGTTGTAGTTCTGGGGAAAAACTGGAGTCCTCCAAGGATGCAGTAATGGATTCATTCAGTTACTTAGAATTCAGCATGCAACCGTGTCTATGCCTATTTATATCCTAAGATGCTTTCCCAATGTTGTGTATATAGAGATGATGAATAAGGAGATGGGATGCTCTAGAAATCCAGGCTGGCAATTTAATTGGAACTATCTGCTCGGCGTTCCATGATAATTAGTAGTTCAATGTTATAGGAAACTTAAGATAAAAATCCTGATAAACTTTGTGTTTACTATGTGGTAGGATTTGGAGAGCTCTTCAGGGGATGGAGATGAGAATGCAAAGCAACTGCAAAACCACAGAAGAGTAGTCCAATCTACATTTTACTACCAGTAAAATACTCATTACTATCAAAACTACAAATGAATTTTTCCATGTTCCTTGAATCCAGGTAACATGTAGCTGTTCCCATTTATTTGCTACATGTTCCTAGGTTACAATAAAAATTGTTTTCCATAATGGACCATGGTAGGGTTGTCACCATGTTAAAAATGTGCTTTTAGATGAGAAGAAATGTTTTTCAAAGCAAAATATATTAAGCAAGACTGGTTAAGTTAGCTTTGTTTCTCTCAAATGGCTTCAAGTGCACTGTGTGCTGGAATTAATGGGACATCTCTCTCAGAGGTTTTTGTCTTTTAGGTTTAGATGATATTCAGTCCTGGTTTGTAAAGAAAACCCTCTAGAAACTCACAGCATGTGAAACCCATCAGTTCTAGTAACTGAATCTACTGGGGGAAGCAAGTTGAAGTCTACAGTTACTGTAAATATCTGCGTCAGCAGCTTTTTCAAGGTGAAGAAAAAATAATGTTTCTGTTGTCAGGAGCTTCCTGTTATCTGGAACTATTTGTATCATACACAGTAGATGAGACAGCTTTACTCCTCTAAACTGGCATTTGTTAGCAGACTATCTGCTTAGTGTTATAATTTCTTGTACTTTTAATTTCTCAGAAAAATTTTTCCATGACTTATGTGATTTCTCTTGTGGACTGGGGAAGGCGGGGGGTTGGAGGGTGAAGGTGCTCTGTTAACAAACAGTAGGTCAGCTAAATTTGGCCTGAAGAAACTCGTGTCAGTTGTCTTTACCTATGACTCATTTCTTCCCTCTCCTGCCCATATGCTCTGTTGCCAGAGCTACCCAATGAGTTATACAAAGGGATAATAACCTTCCTCACAGAAAAGCCATGACTGTTGAATTTGGTTATTCCTTCACATGGGACTGGGCAGAACTGTGTGCCTCCTAGAGCTTTCCTGTTCTTGGTTCCTCCAGTAATGAAAGAGTTAAATAGAGAACATTTGATATAAAGACAATGCACAAACTGGCTGCATCTTCTGAAGAAATAAAACAAGACCAAAGAAACATGAACGCATACTTCAGGGGACTCCACAAGTGGAAATATCATTTTAGCAAGGGGTCTCTGGCACCTACTACAGCAGCTCCAGCTGCAGGACAAGGGGACCACTTTGCCTTCCACAAGTGGGAAAATAGAAGCAAAGTGAATGATGGTACTTTCTTGATCTTTACACTTCTTTACCCACTCCCAAACTTGCCAGATATCTAGTGGCTCCAGAGCAAAGACTGGCATTAACTGGACTGTCCTAGACAGCACCAGCTGAAAATCTCTTCAGGATCTTGCCTGTCATGCTCGTGACACTTGGTGACATTGCTACAGAAAGCTTGTGAGGGGCCAGAAATGAAGTGTAAATGCCGAGGCTGATATTTGGCAGGGTCATACTGCTGATGTGGGTTGAGAAACCAGGCACTTCCCTGCATGACTCTGCCTGACACTGTTTGTGAGGCTGTAAGGCAGCAGAGTTGGGGGTACTAGGGCCAGCTGCTCTGCAGTTTTGGGCAAAAATAAGCCAGATCACTCATGCACCTTTTTTAGCAAGAGCCTGTCTATAAATTCAGGATTGGAAAGGGCCTATTTGAACTAGTGTGAAAACCTCTTGCTCTGTTTTTTCAAATTTTCCAGTGTGTTGAGCTATGGTATTGCTTTCCAAGTGATTTACTTAAATATCATTGCTGCTCTGTCTTTCTGCACCCTACTTACATTGCTTTGGGCTAGTTTGCAGGGTTTCTTATTTTGAACTTATTTTTGACTCACTTGATGTTTCACTGTCTGTCCTTTATCTATCAGATGTCTCTCATTAGAATGCAAATACAAATAAAAACATCATAGCTATTCATCAGCTGAGAGTCAAAACTGAATGTACAATTCATTTTGCGCTCAAATAGAACTGTTCTAAGGCTGTAGATTGTTTGTATGCAGCCTCAGAATCTTTATTTCCCTATAGAAAGCAGTACTTTCCTCATCATGAAGGATGTGTCCCTGTCTGTGAATGCACTTTGTTACTAGTTCCCTGCTGAGTTGTTAAGAATATTGGGTAGAGCTGCAAAACATTTATTTTTCAGCCACTCATGGATCTCCATTAAGTCTTGGAATATATTTAGTACATGTTGGTCTGGACTGTTTCTGATTAACTCCCTGGAAATACTACTTCCTTGTTACAGGGCAGAGATTGGAATCATATCAAGAGGAAATAATATTTCAAAGGGCAAGGGACCCAGCAGTTACAAACTTACTTAAATATGCATATGCAAAGTCATTTGCCATGCATTTAGTGCTACTTAAATGTCATTTCAAGCACCTACATCTGTAGGACTTCTTGGCAGTAAGACCAATTATACAGATATATAGACAATCTCTTTTTCCATCTGTAGACTGCTCTGTACAGGCAAAGCATTGAAAACTGTTAATTTGTGCAGTACCTTTGGTTAAGCCAACATCCCTGAGTCAAATAGCAGCACAAAGATTTAACACTTCTTAAACAGAAATGCACAGAAAAGAGGTGTGCTGATTGCTTATCTCTTTAAATTGCCTACTGCAAGAATGAACTCTTGGGGGATGGTGAGGGAAAAGACCAAGTTGACATTCATTGCTGGGAATTCCAGTATAGCTCTTGGAAGGCCTTAAAAACAGAGCAGCTCCTTAAACTGATTCTCTTGTCTAAATGGCAATTACAGTTAACAGAAACACAAAGTGAGCTTGTTTGTTTGACCTGATTTGTATGGAAACTTCAAAGGTAAGGTCCTTTGCTCTGACATGGATATAAAACTTGGTCTTGTCGAACAGAGGGCAGCAATTTGGAGCTGTTGAGCCATGAAAGCTTCTTGTGAACATGAAGTTCTTTGTAGCACTGCAGGGACCCCCTAAAGAGCTTAGTGGCTTCCATAAACAAGTTTGAAGCTCCTCTTTTCTTCTGGGATACCCTATTTCTCTTTCTCCCCCCTCTTTTAAAGATGGGCAAAATTAAGCTGCATTGGTAAAAAAATTATATTTTGTTATGAGTAGCTGAAACGGTACTGATGTAGTCATGATGTCCTAGTAGGTCATGTCAGTCACTCAGCTACTGCTTTGCCAAAAATATTCCTCTCAAATACTGTTTGTCCTCCTAGATGTAAGTCTGCTGCATGAGGTGTGTGTATATTCTCTCATACAGTTTCGCAGCTATAGTTTTGCTGACACGGTGACAGCTGGGCAAGCTCAGGATGAACACTAGATTTCTCAATACTTTTCAGAGTTTTGAAAATGTATATATGAAGAAAGTCAGGCTCTAAGAGGCAAAATAACTGCATGTGATACAGAGGCCCTTTTTAACTCCAGTATAAACATGACTACAAGCCAAGCAATGAGCAGGGACTCTCTGCAACTGTTCAATGAGGTGGATCTTGTTATTCCTGGAAGAGTTGAATAACAAGAGTTGTGCAGTTCGTGTGAGCGGTAGGACAGTCATATGCATCAGAGAAATCCAGTAAGGAGCTACAGGCACTTATTATCTTGCTATCCTGCTTGAGGGCTCTGTAAATTATACAACCCTCATATTCATGAATTCCAAACCGCATGATTATAGCTCACTATCTACTGCCTATTTTTCAGCACATTGTACTTCATGCTAAGCTGGCTCTAGGTCATCATTAAAACATTAAGACAATTCAACCCCTTCAATTTTTTTTAATGTGAACAACTTAATAGTTTTGATATATCTCAGATGCTTTTGATTTTTAAAGAACATTGAATCAGATGCGGTGATACAGTTTTTAGTTGAATGCTTTCTAAAGTTGCTTGTGTGTAAATCAAAGAATTGATTGGTAAATTAAATTGCCTAAGCCATGCCAGCAGCAGCAGAGCTGGCAATTGCAAAAGCCTGTAATAAAGTGTTGCAGACAAGTTATCTCCTTCCTTTCATCAGTCTGTGCACTGTAGTAGAGGCAAGCATTCAAATTGTACTTGATTTCACCACAGAGCATACTTAAGTGTGGTTCACAAACTATACTGCCCTTGAACCATCTGGGGTTTGCAGCTTGGAACCTCTTATACTCTTCAGCTTATTAAGATTGTTTTGTTACTGCTGCAGTCATTGCCACAGTTTGCTTTGTAGTCGCTGCTTTTACTGTTCAGCACACATCCCTCGACAGCTTTGGTCAGGGAGCTTACATAAGCCAGAGTCTAGTTGCTGATAGCAATAGAGAGGATACAAACAACATCCAGTTCTCCCATCTTTGAATTTTCTGACCATCAAGCATTGATGCATCTTTGTGGGGTGCAGGGTGGGGAGGTGGGTGGAAGAAAAGGTCCAAGAGAAACCCAACAAAAAACCCATCTGTTCTGGAATCTCTATTCACTGTGACACAAAGTTTTTGAACTAATATCTAACACTGTAAGAAATGGACCTTTCCCCCCGCCCCTGCCATTCCTTAAATATTTGGTCAAAATATCCCTTCCTCTTTATTTTCCTGAGCAGTCTATAGTATTGCTCAGTGATGCACTTTGCCCTTCAAGAAAGGGGTAGGCAGTGCATTATCTGTAAGCTTGATATCACCCAGGTCCAGCCTCTTCCCCATGACTCACTGCAGCTCCCAGTTGATGGCATGGCTCATCTCCTCCTACCTATCTCCTTGGTCTCTTCAGATGTTTGCTGAGCTCCCACTTGTCCCTGCAGGCCACTTTACATAGCTATACCTGGTTTCATTCAACTTGGATCTATTCTGATTTCTGTTCCTGTCACGTTTCTTGTTTGCTGGATGCTTTTACTCCACTGAACATTTACCTGGAGCTAAAAGATGTAACACAACACTTGTTACAGCAGGTGACTGGAAATGATTCCTTCCATACAGGCATCCCTTCGTTTTAGATCATTCTTCCAGGCAGCAGACAGCAGTTGGGGCACAGAGTTGTAGGACAACATAACAGTAACCCTATTGCTTCAGTTGTGTAGTGCTAATTTGACTGACTAGCACAGATAATAGTAGTAGTGGAAATGAAGTGAGATGGACTTCAGTATAAGCTACACAATCATACTGTGCCCCTGGCGGCACTAATAAAATTCCCAGATGTGCCAGTGTAGGTAGGTGGGCATGGCTCTGTGCCCCAAATGTTCCCAGTTATTAGGCTACAGTTCCCCTGGGGGCTGTGGATATATCTTTGTGTGTCCGTTGCTCCTGTTGCTATGGTTGATAACCACCAAACTTAATGCTGCGTGTAGTCCCTTGGGGGTAGAGAGGTGTGGTCTAGCTGTGCTGCAGTCACACCTTGGATGGCAGCATGAACAAACCAGATGTGCCGAAAACAGCACTGCAGGGCTGTCACTGCTGCTGGGACTGCCTGGGAGATGAAAACATCTTGCAAAGCAGAGAAAAATAAAAACCTGCGTTACCTGTTTGAATATAAGTAGGCAGCTCTCTTTTCCTTTTTTAACTCCCTCTTTCAAAATGGACCCAACATTCACCCAGCTGGGTGACTTTTCTACCGTAATATGTAACAACCCCAGACTCACAGTCCTTTCACCCTGTGCCCTGTTGCTTCTGAGCTTGCCCTGTGCCATCTCTTCACCTGTCTCCTCAGCTGTGGTTTGAAGTCCCAGCATCAGCTCGAGCCTGCAGCCACTGCCGAACAGATGCTGGAGCTGCTGCTCACACAGCACTGCTGCTATCCCATGGAATCGTGCCTCTTGTGCGAGGCAGTGACTCCCAGCACAGCAGCTGTGGGTGTCAAGACAAGACCCAGGGTAAAGTAAACCATGTTTGTTGGTTAAGTAACTATGGTGAAATTAATGTAGACACAGGCTGAGAGAAGGAAAAAGGGCAAGGTGGGGATGACAGGAAATTGCACCATGTTCATTAGCATATGAAGAGGGCTATATTTATACCAAGTGCATGGAAGGCTGGATGATCTAGCGGGCATTTAGGAAGGTATTCACAATTTCACTGAACGGCTGCAGAGGCTCGTCCCTAGGACTGAACATGCCTCTGATGTTGCTTTTTAAGAGACTGATATTCCTTCCTTACTGCAGACGAACTCAAGCATGCTTTGAGAAAAGTCCAAGTCTGAAAATTCAAGAGGCTTGGATTGAGCTGCTGACTTACTACCAGCTGTGTGTGCAAAATAAATCACTCTCATACGCTCTGAAACAAGTACCACAGTGTAATAGATGTGTTGCCTCACAGGTTCCTTTAGACATGGATCACTTTTATCAGAGATTCTTGGATGATTAGTATGGTGCCACTACTGATGCTACCAAAATAAAGTAATCCTCAGATGAGGAACACCACGGTTACATCACAAAGCAGAAAGTCAGCCTTCTTACAGGCACTAATTGTGTGAGCCTGGCAGTTGATGGTGGTGGTGATGTGCCTTGTTTTCTGTATTTTCAGATACACAGCACTAAGAATATTGATTTATAGAGTTTCTGAATTGTCACTGAAATTTTAGGAGTGTATTTAAAAAAAAAAAAGCTTCTACTGAACAATATCTGTCACCTTAACTGGCATTTCCTGTGGAGTAAGATACTCTTCGATGTAAGAAACACTGAGAGTCTGGTCAATATTTCTGTACAAAAATATATCTGGAGGTCTCTTATGCCAAAGCTTACAACATTTTCACTTGAAAGGTTGAATGTTATGACCCGTATTTCAAGTTGGATTAAATGGAAGCAAAGAAAAAGCTACCAGGAGTTTATACAGAAGTCGCATAACTGGTTGTAGAACTGATCTTTCATTTGTACATCTAGCCATGCTATGGATTTGATCTGACTTAAAGGAGCAGTTTCCAGAGTACCAGAATGTAATTTTGTATGCCAGCCACCACAGATTTGCACGGCCTCAGACTTGGAAGGCATGTACTTCTGTGTGCCAAAGATAGCACAAGAGTCAAAATAAGATAGTATAGGTATATTTGAAATTTACTTTACTTAACTAAGATTTTCAGTCCCTGTTTATAGACATGAAGAAGAACCAGATCCAAAAATCTGTATTTAAATGGTTGTAGTCAGAAGTAATTAATGTTTAAAGTGACTATATAACCATGCACAGCCAACCTACATAAGTGCAAATCCTCAAGAGGTTTGTGATTACTGGTTCACCTTACTTCCTGCCTTAATATATTGGTACCTTGAGATGTTATAAACACCATGTACTGCTAAGAATTGTTCACAGTGTGAAGGTTTCATTACAGCAACTGATTCTTCTAGCCAAAGTTTTAGTGCAAAATAGCACGTTTCCACTTCTAGAGGAAGTCATCCCTGTGTCAGGCTAAATACTGACAACCTCCCACCTTTACTTCCTATTGCTCCTTTCATCTGTAATGCTGTCATGGCAAGATCCCACTGAGAAGGAGAGGATGTGATGTTGCAGGTCACAACAGCTCCTAGGACTGCAAGGGGAACTAAGGAGATAAATTGCCTCTTCCCAGCTAGACTCTGGGTGAAGGAATGTAACTCCAAGAGGTGTGTTAGTTCTCCACACCACTGCTTGTGCTATTCTGGCTCAGTGAATTCATGGCTGATTAAAGCATGGGGCATCACTGGATCAATTCTGTGGGCTCCTTCATTTGCCCCTCTGTCTGAATGGGTCTGGCCACCTCGTTCCTTGAGCATGCCCCAGATGCACTGAACTGGAGAATGTGCAAAGCTCACCCAAAGGCTTCCAGAACTGCCTTTTTAAAATGTTTGGCCACATGGGCTCCCAAGGACTGTCAGTGTGGAGCAACTCCTCTGAAAAGTGTGATTGTTAGTACCTATTCTTCATATTTTCAAGGCTTTCTAGGCTTGAAGTGCACTATGGAATGCAAACATGGATTTCTCTAACGCTGAGGGTTCTCAGCCTAGTTATCCTGTGGATATTCACCTTGCTCCTCTTCTCCTGTTTCTCCAACAAGGCTTTGGTTTGTTTCCTTTTTGCTAATTACTCTTTCTTTTGCAAGAACCTTATATCCTCTGCACACCCCGGCCCTGCAGCTGGTGCGGGTTCACCCTCTAGTTCTTGGGCCAGCACCCTCCCAGCCAAAGGCACATCGTCAGCTGGTTTGCAGAAAGAGAGCGAGGAAGGAGCTGGACCCTTCAAATATAGGGCAGAACAAATTCAAGTGTTATGTGGGAATGGCTTCTTCTGTGATGTTACACCAGTTTCTACAAAAAACAAAAAACGCCTCTTTCCTCCTGGACAGTCCTTCTCCCACTTGTTTCTTTCTTCCTTCCCCTGGCTTCAGGCTATCTCACTTCACAGTCTCTCTGAAGCCACCGTGCTCAAAAGACATGGTAATCTGTTTTTTCATCTGGGTACCAGACATGGATAGGTTTAGGAAAAACCTAGTTCTCTCAGGGCTGTGGGTTCACCAGCATTTAAAATAATGACTCCATAACTGATTACTGTTTCCTTAAACTGCAGAGGGTTCTGCCAGCTAGCATCTAAGATGATGATGACAGAGGGAGCCTGGAAAAGTTTAGGATAGAGCAGTTCAGCTCCTGCTCCGGGTCCTGCTGGAGCTCCCCCAGCCCAGCTCGCTGCTCCAGTCGGGAGCCCAGGGAGCCTTTGCACTGGTGTTGCACCTGCTTGGGTGATGGGAATAAACGTCAATCAGAAGCAACTTTTATACACAAGAATTGTAAACAGAAAACTTAATTAACAAACTCCTGACACAGCCTGACCCTCTTGTTGGAGTTAATAGCTAACCTCCCCCTGCCTTCAGTAGGGCTCTATGGGCTTTTCCATGTATAGAGTGCTCAAGGAGTACTGAGGAAAGGACTCCTGCTTGCCTGACAGCTGCAAAACTAGGGTGCAAGGAAAACGGAGCCTTATGCTCGTTTACTCTTGTCATAACAAACTCTTTCAATACATTCTTGAGCTCATTCTCCTGGGCTCTGCAGCCCATTATTGCAAATGTAGCAGGAACTTGTGTACTGAAACCAGAGGCCAAGGCATGCTCAGGGAAGCATTACAAGTATTGTATTGTGTTTGTGCACATATGCTTATCAAGCAAACACATAAATATATATTTTCTTGCATCTTCTGACAGAGTTATTCATGACATGAGTGTGTTTATGCCATAGATGATCTTGTTTGGAATTTTTACTAAATGCAGGACCCCACACGGAAAAGCATTCTCAGTCATTACTCAGGAAAAACTCACAGCTTTGACGTTAGAGTACTTGTATATATGCATAGCCAGAATACATCACACAGTGTTTTTCTTTCAGCTCAAAAATCATAACGCTTTCATTGTCACGAGACACCACAAAAAATATACAACTGAAGCACATTATAAATAATTTCTATTAGAAACTTTTGGACATGCATCTTCAAGTCCACTGTAAGAGACTTAATCTCTTCCTTCTCAAATGAAAACCAAGTTTTTTTTCCAGCCCAGAATTCATTAAACACTTGGTCGGATCTCTGTTCTTTCACATTTGCCACTTCTTCCCCAGTTATTTCTGGATTTGCGGAACTTTACTGCATTTCTAGTAACTCAGGATAGCCATTCCAAACTCCAAAAAGTTGTGCTTGGACAATAGCTGTCACTAACCGAACTGAGTCACCAGGTTCGTAGAAGGAATTTGGGCTCATCCAATAAAACCAGATAAGAGCATGGCCAATGTTTTGGGTTCTTAAAATAAAATCCATAAAGTATCTAAAAGGTAGTAAAAAGTTCAGCTTTTACCCATCACTTTGATAATACCTGGGGATTTTATTAACAGACAATCTTGGAATATTTTTAAAATTTATTATTTTAAAAAGGGCTAGAATGCTTTCTTCTTTCTTTTTCTTTCTTAACAGCATACAAAAAAGCAATATCCCCCAAAGCAGACTTGCACTCAGACATGAGATGAAAAACTTATGTTCGTAAAAGCCATCTCCTTTTGCTTAAAGCAGAGAGATGTGCTGAGAAACTGGTACAGTATGACAACATTTTAAACACAGAGGAGACAAGATTATCTGGCTGGTATACAATATAAAACAAAAATCGAACACCAATGTTACAGCATTATATTGAAACAAACCACAGTAATTAGATGCTTTGAAGTCAAGCCTATATTTTCTTCAGCTTTTTCATGAATTATTGATCCACTTTTCTCATTAAATGGAATGGCAGGCTCTTGCAGTAAATGGACAAGTGACTACAACATTTATATAATCAAATATCCCCTGCATCTGGCAATAAAACATGTTTGTGAGTAAAACATCCTTTCTGAATTGACATCCCCACAAAATAGATTACTAGAATAACCACATTCCTTTTCTTTTGTCTCTAAAACACAGCTTCCCTTGCATTATCATGCAATCCAGTCTTTTACACTGATCGTATTAAGCAAAATATTTTCCAAGAGCCTGTATCGTCCATTGTGCAACAGAACATTTCTTCTCTATAATGAGATGTAAATAAACTGTCTCACTTACCTTATTTTCTCCATCTCTGCCGCAGAGGCCTACAAGAAATCAAATAATAGGAACAAGTGAATGAAAGAAAACATTCACTCTGCAGATTTATGCATAGTTAAGGCTTTCCAAATGGTTTTCGACAAGTGTCTACAAAGCGATGGCAAGCGAACCCCACATCTGCATTAGCTGAAAATAACATTGACAGATGAACTGGGGAATAATGCAGCACGCTGCAGGAGCACTGTATACCCACGAGCCATGGGCAACAGAATGACTCAGTTGTAGCGCTGAGGCAGAAAATGGGGAGGGAAGGAAAAAAAAAAAAAACCAGAAGCAAGCAGCAGCAAGTAACAGGTTACTGTGCCTCCTGGGTTTCGGAGGAAAAGTTGAAATGCGGTGCTCCCCTCTGCTCGGTGGGCATGGCAGCAGTGCTCTGCTGGCGGGGAAACGACAGTGACTTCATCACACGTGAGTTTTGAGTTCTATTCATCATCTTTCACAGAGCCCGACAGATGGAAGGGACACAAGCTTGCCTTCTTAGTGGGAGTTGCGAGTAATCAAATTACTTTCCTGAAGTAATACACTATATTGAAAAATTAGCATCTCAATACATGAAGGCTTTTCATTAACCCTTTTGTTGCTACTTACCCGGACTGTAGCTCACAACTCCAGTAACTCCTCTGGTCCTGCTGCTGCAGCCAGGCTCCCATTAACCCTTAGACAGCAGCTCAGAACTCCCATAGCCCCGAATCTTTACATCCCGGCAGAGCTGTAGGTGGTTGTTTCATTAATCTGTCTGCTTGCTTTTTACCCTACAGATGCTGTAAATCCCTACTTATCTGTAGCACGGAGACTCATTAATCTCTTCTGGCAGTACTTATATCAAAAGCACAGTCTTATTAACCCTTTGGGTTCTTTTCATCATTATCTCTCACAGATCCTTAATAGCTGCTTCCATTTCATTTTATCACACTGCTGGCGCAGAATCTCATCAATCCTCCTGGTCCCGCTTTACTGTAACTAAGGAATGAGCACTCAGAGCAATCCTGCAATCGCTAGAGCCAGATAAATCCCAGCATCACAGAATCTCTTATTTATACCAAAGGAATTACCCATTAATCATGAGCACTTTAAACCTTATTGATTAATGGCTAACAATCATATTTGAGTATAAAATAAATCAAAGATTAAAAATAGGCAAATGTAAATTTAATCAGTTCATCATCAGGAAATTTGTCAAACTGCCTAGTAAAACATCCCAAATGACAAATTGTTGGTTCTTCACTGGGTCACTCATCTTCCCTTCTTCTCATTTACTTCTGATTTGCTCATTAGGTAAGTTGTTGGTCAGGTTGGTGTTTGTATGATAATTTCTGATCATATGCATTAAGGATTTAAGGCATTCACTATAACTTAGTACGCGAGAAGCCAGCTACAGGAAAAGCCCTCCTCAGCTTCCCAGTAATGGGTATAATACATGTTTATGTGATCCCTGCATATCTGTTGGAAGCACGGGGTTGCCCATGATAAATCCCAGATTTTGAGATTCAAAATCTAATGTAGGAACTGATAATTGCTTTCTCTAATTTATTTCTATCCATTGAATCCATGAAGGAAATAGTTTAAACATTGCTCACCAGAAAATGAACCATTGGGGTGTTGTTCCTGGGGATGGGAAGCTACTGGTAGCCTCATGGGCTTCCCAGTTTGATTTTCTGGAGACGTACTCTCAAAAACTGCCCTATTCATCAAGTTCCTGTTGTTTTGGGCAGGTGGGACATAGTTTTCCCTGAGACCACTCACTGCTGTTTTGCCTTGAACTGTGGGAGTGACCCATGAAGACAGAATACTCGAAATATCTATGTTGTTGGAATATATTGAAATATATGCTTGGAATATCTATGTACTTGGAATATATGTTTCGGTGCTTCTATTACAGGAATATGTCAATATAAACAGACATAAGGGGAAGCTGCCTTGCTTTTGCCTAGTGATTCGAATATTGCTGTACTTACGAGTTTGGAGTGGGGGTTGTTTTGTGTGATAAAGGAGCAGGATGGAAAAGAGAAGCTGTAGGCTGGCTTTCTGGCTATACTCATCTGTGATTGCAGGTGAGTCATTGGCTGCCAATCCCGACAGGAAATTAGTAGGGAAAAAAGGCACAGCAAATGCCTGACACCAAAACAAACCAGAAAACTAAACCAAGCTGCAATTACTTCCATTTGAACTATTCACCTTTCTTTCTTTTATTTTTATTTTTCTTAATTTTTTTTTCTCCCCACAATAGGGCTTTTTTTTAACCTCCTTACAGTAAAAGCTACTTGTTCAGTGGAACGTGGCCAATTTTCCTTTGGGCCAACGTGGATGTTGTCCTCTGCCTTTCTCTGACAGCCTGTGTGGCAAAGAGAGGGCTCCTCTCTGATGTGGGAGCGATGGGTTCAGCTCGGTCCTCCTCAAGGTGCATGTTCTGACCCAGGTTAGAGCCCTTTCTCGGCTGCAGCATCGCAACACTTTGTTACTTCTTTTGATGGGGATACACTTTGAGCAAATAGATAGGAGCAGACCAAAGGACTGGGGCCCAGCTGTTTTTCAGGGGAATGTCCTAGCTTTAAGGCTAAAGAGTCAAATGATCACATTGGAACTTGAGATGGTAAAGACAAGGATAAGAGCATGCCCCATCCCTGGAAGTGTTCAAGGCCAGGCTGGATGGGGCTTTGAGCAACCTGCTCTAGGGAGAGGTGTCCCTGCCCATGGCAGGGGGGTTGGAACTCTGACCATTCTATGATTCTATGATCTGTAGAAAGGACCTTTAATCCCAAGCAGTTTATTTTTTCAGATAATTGTGCTCCTTAGGAAGATCTTTTTCCCATCCTTTTTCTTCTCCCTTTTCTTCTTCTGTTTCTTCTGCTTCTTGCTTTTTAATTTTTTTCTTAATTCCTTTCCCCCAAGAAAAGCCTCAGCATCTCAATATTATTTCAGAAGTCAGTGGTTTTCTGAAACAACTCTGTTTTCGCAAGGTGACATTTTCACTAAGGCAAAATTGTTGTTTTCTAGCCAGATCCCTGCCATTGATATAGCCTGTGGAAGTTTAGAGGCTGTATCATCCTCCCACTGCTCTCTATGAAGGCTCCTATCTGAAATATCCTACTGAATTGATTTTAAAATATATTCTAAACAGCTCTGAATTGGGCACTTTTAGAACCAATCTTGTCCTGAAAGTCTTGTGGGACTTTCAAGCAGAACGGCTGAAGTAAATGTTTGTATGAGAATGTCCTTTATGGTATGTCATTTATAAGTTGCTGCTTGCTAATGGGTTGATTTATTTCAAGTGCTTCTTGATCCCTGAACTGAGAAGTGTGATTGAAGCTGTGTGATTATTTTTTTTTTTAAATAAAATATTTTTAATTAAGTTCAGTAATTACCTTTAATTACAGAAATATCAGATGTGATTTAAATACTTTTTTTTTCCCTCCAAATATATCAACGCAGTACACTAAAGAATTTAATTAATCAGCCTAAAATTTTTACTTTTAACAAAAATGTTGGCTGTGGTAATTCAATATCCTACATTTCCATATACAGTCTAATACTTAAAATACTGAGACTAATTTGAGACTGATTTTCCTTTATACAGAAGTACTTAGTGTGGCAAATTTGCCCGGAAGCACTTTCAGGCAGTGCCTAAGAGAATGAGTAGAAACTTGACTTGTTTGCAAGTATTTGAAGAAAGCAAGTGTAAAACAGAACAACTGACAAGACTTTTCTGGAAGTACTGAGCCTTTGAAAGTCCATTTTGGAGCGGGTATTTAAAAGACAAATCAGGTTTGTTGTTTTGCCTTTTGTGGGTTGTTTTGTTTTGTTTTTCTTTTTTTTTTTTTTTAAATCACCCACTCCCTGCCTGCATATTCTAGATTGCAAGACGATATTCTTTGAGAAAAAAGTAATTTACTAGCTCGGATCAAAGCAGGAATGCTGTTAATGGAAAATCCAGGAAATTGTACTGTGGCTTTTTTCCCTTTAGAATATCATTACTGTTTCAGACACATGACAACATCTCAGTTGTTTTCAATTTAGAAGAGCAAATGAAAAATACTGTGATCCCCTAATGATCAAATTATTTTATATTTTTGTTATATGATGGATACCTGAAGTGTTGATTATTGAACCAAAATTTTTAAAATTAAAAAATTCTATTCAACTCACCTAGGGTTTTTTTGTTTGTTTGTTTGTTTGTTTGTTTTAGTTTGGCAATAGATGTTTTGTTGTAGAGGGAGGGACAGGACCCAAAGTCTGGCTTATTGCTCACTTGTCTTCCCATCAAGTGCAGTGGACTTTAGTTTGGCACGTTGGCTAGTTGCTGTCAGATGTATAAGAAAAGAAAGAGTAGCATCACTACCACTCATTAATTCTGTTATGACTTTGACTTGTTTAGTATTGTGGGAGTTGTTGTGGTGAGTAGTGCTGTAAATAAGAGTTCACTCATAACTAATATTGTCTGGACTTCTGGCACATTTGTAACCTACCACATGTTTTCAATCACATTTCCCTTCAGCATTTCTTTTGTGCTCACAGTTATACTAACGTTTTATTGATAGGAACTCCTGTGGACAGTTTCCTTTTTTTCCATATAGGGTACAAGAGTAAAAGATTTGGTTTAATAAAATTTACGGACTACATAATTTGATAGGATCAATCTTTAATTAGACTATTAATCAATTTTTAGAGATTTCTTTGTAGAGGTTTTAAAGTACCACTTAAGTGATGCTGGAAGAATGAATAAAATTTAATCTACAGAAACTTTAGTAGAGCTGGAGGAAGTGTCTGGCTGCATTTGATTTATCATCATATATTGAATGTATCTAATTGGTGTTTATGAAAGAAGAATCTTTCTCTAAAAATTTTGCCTGAAATTGTCATGGAAATATAAAGAAAATTGAGTTCAGTTCTCCACAGTTACCGCTGTAATAGATATTTTATTAAGAAAGCACCTCCTCCAAGCATATCTCCACACCATGGGTCATAAAATACCTCCAGTTTTCTCAGACCATCTGAATACAGTTCATATATAAAAGGTGAAAAGGTTTAACACTGAGGGAAGAATGCAGAAGAGGTCAAGACTGACGTTTTACATCCCTGCAATACTAAAGAACTTGTTGGGACCACTGAACATTTTCCCCTGGAAAGAGGAACATCACACATACTAGAACCCATGGGAGGGTTTCATTAAGCTGTGGGGTTTTTACATATGTGGATTGAGGAAAAACGTCTGACGATCAGTTTAGACATAAGTAGCCATAAGTAAGATATATCAAATCTCTCTACACCTCCAAGAGTAGCACTCCACCTTCTCAGTATCCCTTCCCTACCCGGGACCGACTTCTGATGTGCCTTAGGGCGAAAGAAATCCTCCACAGCAAAATCAGATGGTTGGGACTAACTGCATACAACAAAGATATGGTGTAAACGGACCCAACTCAGTGAAGAAATAGATAAATTGTCTTTTTAATTCTTAGAGCAGATTACTAAGTTCAACACACAAAATGTTCACATCACACTTGAATGAGTATTTCCAGAACATTATTACTCTGTCATGTAATGTTCATAACACTGCTGGGCTCCACCTTGAAAGAGTTAATTTTTTTTTCCCCCTATGTGTTCCCAAACACTACAAAACTGATTGAAACCAGGGAGTGTTTCCAACTATGTTAAACTCTGTATGACCAGTTTATCTCTGTCTGATCTTGTACCAATTTTATGTTTAAAGATTATTACTCCCACCATTTTTAAATTCCCATATGCATTTTTGAAGAGATGTCTTATTTGAAAGGGAAAACCAGACGCTATTCTTCGGCTGCTCTCAGAAAATTATGCTCCTTTTCCTCAGTCATTTCAGTATCCCTTCTCTGGGTCTATTCAAAATTGACTTAAATCTGATTTGAAAGTGGGTGATCGGAGCTGTGTACCATGTACAAAACACCTTGGCAGTATCTTGTACAATAATATCAGTGCTTCAGTGACTCTAAAGGAAATATATCTGCTGTGCATCTTAGGCTTGTCTCAGATTTCCTGTGGTCCTGTCACAATGGAGGTTCGTAGTTCTTTCGCAGTCTAACAGTACACCTGGAGTTCCATTTCTCTGCTGCTTCCAAATGATGAGCCTCACTACCTGAAGTCTTTGTGTGGATGGCTTTGTGTTAAATTTCATCCTGCTTCTATTATTCTGCTTATAAATAAAACAGTTCTTATATGAGCTTCCTGAGTGTTGTCAATTCCTCCAAATAGCTTTATTATTTAGGCAAACCTGCTTATTGATTCAAAATCCCAGAAGATTGGTCCAAAACCTTCTTCAAGGGTTCCAATAACCTTTTCGCAACCCAACAGATTTCCTTTCTAATATGCTTCTTTTTTTTTTTTTTTTTTACTTTTTTAAATACAACTTTCTCTCCATTATATTACTTTCAGACAGTAATTCTCAGCTGAGCACTTTATGAACTGCTTCATGCAAATCTAGATAGATCATGACATGCTCCTGAGTATGAAACTGATCCTTTTAACAGAAAGTTACTTTTGCTAAAACTGTTGTGTTTTATACCACTTCTCCGCATCCTTGATTGCTCAGCTAGCTTGACCATGAAGCCTTTGCTCCCTTTCATGTTACATTTTCTCTTTACCAGCTAGAATACAAATTTTGAACCAAGGCACACAGTGAAAAGCTTTGTTTCTGACCTTGCAGCTTCATGTGTCAATCGATCAGGATTTTGGGCTGGGGATTACCACAGGATTCCTGATACCAACAGGGCGAATGGGATTGGTTTGCTCCTACCTTAATTATCGTGGTTTCTGTTAAACTTTCCTCATTATTAATCAGGTGCGCTACAGTTATTCCCTTGTTCACTGTACTTCTTATTGAAAGGTGAGGCAAAATATCCCTTTAATAATTGGATCACATCTAAGTTATCCTGAACTTATGTCTGACCTTCAGCATACAAAAGGTCTCCCTTTTTTTCTTTTTCTGTCTGTATGGTTGAAGATCTCTTCAGCCCTAGTCGTGAAAAAATCCTTAGCAAGGTCGAACTTCACTGAAATTTTGGCTGAAAGAAACCAAGGAATAATAACAACAGAAATAAGATGAAAAGAAAGCTAGGGCATTTTTCTTACAATAGGTCTTTAAGTCCTCTGTGGCATATACTGCATGTGTGAACATGTATCAAATAACCACAAATTAAATTGAAACTATAACCTACAGGCTTCTCTTTTGCATGCTTGGGAAAACATAGCATTCTCAAGCTGTTTTATTTTCTAATATTTTAGGATCTTTGTTTTGCTTCCTTAGTTCCATTTTCACTCTGTAAAGTCACAGCACCAGATTCCCAACAGGGGTAAATTAGCAGAGCTCCAGTGAAGTCAAGCCTTGCTGATTTATACCGCTAGAGGGTCTGCTCTTAAATGGCTGTTTCGGTGAGTCAAGCTGATTTCTGTCATACCCAGTACTCTCAGCTAGCATGAAATGCCACAGTCCCTCTCAAAAAAAAGTCCCAAAAGAACCCACACCTCTTCTCTGTATCGCTTGGCAAACCATCCAATGAAACCTGAACAAAGATTATCAAAAACAGGAGGCTTCCTGTCTTAAAATGACAGCTAAGACTCCACTTGAAATCTTCAGTATGTTTTTTCTCAATCAGATGATTTGAACCTGTGTATATAATTAATGTGATTAAAGTGCTTATTTGTGGTAAAACAGACCTTGTAGCCATCAGCAGAGATGAGGATCCATGGTGCTAGGAGCTGTGCAAACTCGTCAAATGAAGACGAAAGGCTTTTCCAGACAATTTAACCAAATAAAATAGAGAAAGATACTTGTAGTATTTTTGTTTCCTTTATGATGCAGAGACACAGCAGCACTTTTGTCTTCTGAGAATGGATGAATGAACTATGTTTTTTTTTACAGTTGTCCAGCATCATATGATGCCATAGAATTACAAAGGGTTAAAATAGTGAGGCAAAGCCACGCTGCTTGCTCTATAGACTTTACCTCCAGATAGTTTGACTCCAGCATGAACCCACCAGCTCTGGTACAACTGTAAATACTGTAAGTGAGTGGAGACTGAGGAGCCAGAGGAAAATGCAATCCAATTGACTAACTGGAGTCTGTCTCTCTTAAACTAATACATGGCACTATTGAGTGCACATTGTCAATATACTTATGTGGGTGTCTATATTACAGGCATTGGTAACTTTAATTATAGGCATTACATTAAAGTATTTAGCCACAAGAGTTGCTGTTTAAAAAGTCCCTGTTTGTCAAAGTGGTATCTGAGACAGTCAGGATTAACTGCAATATCCTGGAGCACTGACTCCTGACTTGTTAAGGGCAACCATGTACTGAGTGGGCCCAAAGCCTGCGGTGTCATGAGCCAGGGTGGCATATGAATTCTAACATAGCTGATCCTGTGCATTTCTGTGTTTGTATCTTTATATTTCTACATATGTCTCTACATACTGGTGGTGTTTTGTTCGTGAATGTTGGTGACGGGAAGTGTGAGAAAGAGATGAGAGGAGGGGCAGAACTGTAAAATTCCTACGTCCTACACTTGTAAAGCCCTGTTTGTTACAAAATATGCATTTTCTTTTCTAAATACATCTACATCTATTTAGGGGATAGGAGTAATCACCTGTGGTCCTTTTAAACAAAGCTTCACCTTTTATTTTTCTTATTGTGGTTCCTAGCTTTGTGGCTTGTTCTCAGCACCACCCCTAAAGGAATGGTTCAGAGGAAGGCAACCAGGATACTAAGAGAGATAGAAAACTCATCCTAGCAAAACCAAGACTGAAATAAGTAAAGATAATTGTATTCAAGCAAGGAAGACATAGATGTAAAGATAAAGGAAATCAATCATTTTCCAAGTTCATTGATTTGAATAGGGAATAATGTGTTCAAAGCCAAAAGTTTTAGGGAAAATGTTAGGGGGAATATTTTAATCACAGAGATAGTTATCTACTGAGGGGATTCCCATAATAGCTATGGGATGTCGTATAAAGTTTGGAAGGTTTTACACACAACTGTCCTGTCTGAGGGCAGGAGGACAAACTAGACACCTTTCAGAGTCCTTTCTGACTCTTCTGACCGTGACTACTCGCCCACAAAGAAAGGTCAACACAAAGCAGAGCAAACATTTCTTCCAACAAAAGGAATTTGCTCTCTGCTTTACTGCCTTCAACAGAAGTCAGCTCCTAAGGCACCATCACTTCTCTGGGACCCATGTGCTGGGGAGCTGACCAAGTCACCTAAAAATAGAACATTTGTGTTCATGCCTTTTGTCAATTATGAACTCGTCTGTGGACAAGGAAGAGTTATATAAATAAGGTGCAGTGCTATACCCAGACAATGTCATAGGTACTTCCCTGAAAAGAAAGCCATACTTCAAAGCTTTCACTTCTGTCTTACAGCACTGGTGGAAAACAATGTCTGTTTATTGATTCACCTTATTTTTTAATCCTATTTCCAACCAACATGTGTGGTGCTTCAAAGACATAATGGTGGGGCTCTATCTATTTCTGGAGCAAAGGTTATTCCAGTCAATAGAGCCATGGCCTATGATAGATCATTTGGATCTGTGCCTGTAATTGTTTAAGAACAGAACTTTACTTAAGCAATAAAAGAATGAGGCCAGAGAATAATGTAAAGGAGATCTTTGATCTTCCTCCTTTAAATCAGTCTCTCTCTTCACCAAAGGAATAGGATCTTTTTAATAATATTATGGGTGAGATAAAAAAAATATCTCCAAACCCACAGCAGACTAGAAGGGAATTAGCATGTTACTTGAATCAAAGGAACTGGTTCTAATCACGACTTCAGCCAGAAAAATTCAAGTATGGGGAAGAAAAGAGGAAATTATATTCCTAGAAGTGCTGTTGGTTGATGCTGGTTTCCTTTTTGCCACAAGTCACCAATGTAAAGCCTACTCTGTACATTCTAGCCCTCAGTGGTAGGATACATGCAAAATATGCATTTGTAGAATAGGCTTAAAAAGTTGTATGCTTCAGTCCTTCACAGTTAAAGTGGTAAAGTGTCTTCTGCTATCTACCTGGAGGTCAAGAGGTGATGAGGTCTACTCTCTTTTAATTTGAAATCCTTAACTGTCATCCTTTCACTACATGCCCTGATAAAAAGTCTCTCCCCAGCTTTCCTGTGGGCTGTGAGCCCCATTTAAGTACTGGAAGGCTGCTATAAGGTCTTTTTGGAGCCCTCTCTTTTCCAGGCTGAACAACCCCATTTCTCTTAGCCTGTCTTCAGAGGAGAGGTGCTCCAGCCCTCTAATTGTCTTTGTGGTCCTCCTCTGGATTCACTGGCCATGCTTATATCTAAATAAGATGTAGATACATTTATGTGGATAACTCACTGAGAGCCTCAAGATGGTGCATATTAATTACTATCAAATTAATCTGTGAGATAAGATAGGGTTTAGAGAGGTACCTATTTTACAGAGAGCTGGATTTGTTCAAGGGATTCTCAAGGTCAGATGATGATGTTAAAATGTAGAAGAGACTTGAACCTTACAGTTCCAAGACTTCAACTATATTGTGAACTACCTTATCTGCCTCTTTCTTCACCTCTTTTTAGACAGGGTAAGAAAGTAAAAAAAGTTCCTTTTGTCTGCTCCTATATGCAGTCCTGCATAAGAGCCAGCCACATTCTCACTCCACTATTGTCTAGTAAATAAGGTAATATATTGCCTAAGCTGCAGTGATTTTGGTTTCTGCAAAGCCACAGTGTTTCTGGTGTCTGTCAGCATTGCTGAGTCCAGTTGTGTAATTGTCATAATAAGTATAAGGGGACTTCTATGCTGGACTTGCATGGTGTCTTAATTGCTACAGGGTCATAAGAGGTCTGTTCTTTTCATATTCACCGCGTTGTGTATTAGCATTCTTCTCAGGGCTTCTTTTCTGCGAGTTTAAAGAATGTTCTTACTCCTACACAAAACGTGGAATTGTTAGGCTTTACTGTGGAGACATTAAATCAGACTCTGGAGATTCCTTTGTCAAAAGGGAAGCTGCATTGTTAAAATTACATCTGGCTTTTGCACGTGTCATATTTCACAGGAGCATTGAGCCCGTATTATCTAGTGGTTTTGCTTGCAGTCTTTTTTCATGCAGTGCTATTTTTAGATTTTCATCCTGTTGGAATTCAATAGTCTAGTTGTCAAGGCAAGCAAGGGAAGATAGCTAAGGTTGGATTTGTCAATGATTCAGCCATGTTTGTTGTTACTATTACTATATAATCTTGCCGTAGTGGGGGACAAATACTGCTTTCAGGGCTTATAATTGCATGGAACTGCCAGGTTTTAGATTGAAATTATAAAGTGCTTAAATATAATTACAAAACAGGTTTGAATCATTACAAAATAAGGAAGTTTATCAAAAGACCCTGAGGGAAGTTGTAGTTTTCCTGAAAGGAATGGCAGTGTCCCACACTTTGACTTCAGCTAGGATTTTACCCTCTTTCCCTCTCTACTGCCCTGTATGTCTCCATGGGCATTTTTTTTCATATCCCTTCACTGTCATATACAGGAGAAAAGAGTTTGGCTGTTATGTTAGATGGTGGTGTTAGTGAATGATCAGATCAGAACATTACCCTATCCTGGTATATGATAAGAAGTAAAGGCATTAGCAGTTAAGAAGAATCAGGCTCAAAATCCATGAAAAGACTGACTCCAGTGGGCTACAGACCGAGTTGTAGTACTGTGACATTACACTGAACAACTGAAAAGCCATGAATGAGAAAATAGATGTAATTTTTCATAGGTGATTATCTTTGTAATGTATATTTATTTAAACAGCACTAAAGGCAATGATCCAGCAAAGCAAAACCCTTATGCAGCTCTGATCACAAGTGTTATTTCACTGAAAATAGTGTGCACTTGTCCTTTTGGGTCAAAAAGAATACAGAATTTCAAACATCACAAAACTACAGCATTCAGTGATTTCCAAGATTCTTACTGTGCCCTCTCAGACACTGAAACAAAACCATTCTGATTTAGAAGATATGGGATATTTTCTTTAAGGAAATTAAAATTAGCCAATGCAGCCCACGTGGCACAAATTCCACAACGGCATCCCTGTCCCCGGGAGGATGTATCTCGAGGTGTTTAGGTGCTGGGGTGACAAAGGGACTTGCTGTTCCTGTAGCTGTAAGCTGGGTGACCCCAAAGGTGCAGGGAGCTGCAGGTGGTGAAGGTGCTGGTTTGAGGTTTCTCGGGGTGCAGACCATGTGCCTGTATGGGAGGAGATGATAGGCCCAGGAATGACAGAACTCTCACGGAGAGTTCTTAACGGAGCACAACACTTTCTATGCTGGCTGAAACCTGCCAGCACACTGAAACTGAGTTTCTAGATATCAGACACCCAAGGTATTATTGATTAAAAAAGGATGTTAGAGTGACACATTATAGATGCAAAGTAAAATACCTGCTTGGAGATATCCGACAACTCTTAGATTTTCCTGTTCTACAAATTTAAAGTTAAATCACAAAATTTAAACAATAAAGCATAAACTTCAGTTGTTAGAGTGCTGTCTGGCATGGAAACCTGACTATTACTAGTTTGTTCTTTGCAGTGTGGAAGATTTGCAGGACTGAACTACCAGTTTCCTAGCAACCACAGATCCTCTAAGAATCTTCTCTTTGATAGTCCCTAAAATATGTTAATGCCACTAGATATTGCAAAATAAAACACTGGGGCCCACACTTAATGAAATAAGGAATTTTGATTTATATCTTCAGTCCAGAACAACAATGCACTAGACTGTAACTGTAGCACAGTTCTGACAGTGACTCAACCCAGTTTGGGTTGCTAACCATTTTTGTTTTGTTTAATTAGATTCTCATTACTAAATCCCAGTAGTGCAAATGCTTATACACATAACTGTGTATGTGAGTAGTCCCAGTGAACTTCATGTGACTATTTATGTTTTTAATTACTTGCTGGACTAAAGATTTACTGTCTAAATTTTAGCAGACAGTATTTTAAAGGTACTGCTCCTCTCTCTTCCCCTGGTTATCTACAGGCATCTTATTAGAAGTTTGTTCTCTGACAATCTGTCATACATATGCCGAGAAATAGAGAATTTAAATCTTGAAAGCAAGTTCAAAGCTCACATCCTCATGGGAGATTTTGATTCAGCAATTATGTTGTCCTCAGAACATCCCCAGAGTGCCTCATGCCTCCAAAGTGCAATAAATCTTTCAGGGTGCCACCCTGAGACCAGAAGGGAAAGAAAAAAGGAGCAAGCATGTTAATCAATTCAAATGCCTACTACAAGGGACAGCTGCAGTGGTGTGCCAAGAGAAATCAAAAGGGCTACATGGATGTAAGCCAGCCCAGGATGCAAGACTGTGCATTTAATGTAGAATCCCAAAGGATATATTCAGGCTGCTGCATTGCTATTTTTAATGAATGAAGCAGGAAGGACCATAGTGCCGTACAGAACTTGGTGGAAGGGACTGAAATTCCAGATTTCTGAAGAATAAGACAGAGAGTTCACAAATGTTTTTTAAAAAGGATTTTTGCCCCTGAACTGTGGTTTTCTGAAGAGACAAAAATGTTCAGAGAGAAAAACTATGAAACAGGTCCTCAGGAATCTTGGAATTAGCAAAACGGATTTTCCCATATGGAGCTGTGCCATAAAGAGCCCATGTTTGCTAAGTCTCTGTGGGGTAGTTGTGGTAATTACACAAAGGGTAACATTTCTACTGACTATTTTTGAGTGCCATAGAATATCATTAGTTTGGTCTTTATTGCATTCATTGTAGAGGCTTCACCACGAAGAAAACGGCTTGCCCTTGTTATTTTTATAGGCAAAAGACAACTGATCATTTTGTGTCAGAATATCCAATTGGTTTCTTTCAGAGGGAAAAAAAAGAGATGATAGAACAGAAACGAGGCATATAAGAGGCAGTGTCATGTCTGTCTCCTCCAGAGCAGCCCTGCCCAAGCTCTCGAGTGCAAGAAGGAAGGGAACTTTCCTTCTATTTAAAGCACTTCTATTTGTAGCATATTGAAAAGAGCTGGCACTAATTTCTATGCATGTAATCAGTAAGCAAATCTACAGTAAAGTGGAGGGGGATCCTCCAGGTAATGAAGTCCTCTGTAACTGAGGACTGTGGCCTTTTTGGAATAATTATAAACAGGTACTTCTAGATCCTTCAGATTTCTGAAAGCGCTAAGCAATATTGCAGACATCTGATTGTGTGCTTGTATGGAGCTTTGACGTTCAGTATCTTTTTTGAAGTTACTGCAAAGGCAAGGAAATTTCTTTCTGTGAGTTCTTTGGTGTGTGCTGTCAGTGGACACAGCCAGTCAGCTGATTACTGCAATCGTCCAAAAGGAAAGCTTTTTACAAAGTGGATTTAACAGTGAAAAATAGAGATTGTAAACAGGCCTAAATGTTTCTCTATTTTTATCCCACTGCTTAACTAGCAAAAAACAATGATGGAATTTCATGACCGCAAAGAAATATCTTTTTTCTCTATTCAACAACATTATTTCTTTCTTAATGCCTACATCACTATTTAGCACAATAGCAAAATTTGCCCCTGAGTATCTGAATACAGATTGTTCTCGGTTTTGGCCCCAAATGATTTCTGATCCGCAGACCATATGCGAAACAGTGCTATTGATGAAGGTCAGTCAGTCTTCTGTTAGCATCCCAGGTGGCTGTCACTGAGGCAAGAAAAAGGAATGAAACATAAGGAGAGCTTACCAAAAGGTTATAGAGAGGAAAAGAATGGGGAGGTATCAAGTAACAGCCTACACCTGCAAACACATCATACTGTACTGATGATATTTGGAAAAGAAGTATTATTGCCTTAATAATGGGTTCTCCAGTGCTTTGCTAGGCTAATGGTTTTCTGATGAATACCTGGCAAAGATCGGTGGGGAACAGAGAGTTTCTGAGCTTTCCCAAGCTGAAGAACGTTAAAGAACTGTTCTCTTTCACCAGAGGTCAATAGAAAGTCACTGGACTCTGAGTGTTGGTAGAAGAAATGTTTTTAATACAGGCTAGGAAAGGTTCTCTTTTGCAAAGTGGCAATGAAAGAGGCAGAGCAGGGCAGATCAAAGGGAGTTCAGCCAGGGTGTCCTTGTTAAATACTCAGAAAAAGCTTCTGAGGAGATAACAAATGGAAAGACAGTGAGAGTCAAAGGGAATTTCCTCCATTGCCATCAGAACTGCTGTTTTAAGAGCAGGATTTTTAATATGTTATTATTTCAAAGAGGCTGGGCATCTTTAGAACTGTTATGTCGATCACTCCTGGGAGAATGGCAGGATCGGGCATCAGGAAGACAGATAAACAGGGGCAGTCACTTGCAGTGAGTCAAGGATATTGCACGAGTTTGGAGAAACAAGGAATGTTTGCGTAGGACCCTAATAAATTAATGAGCATTGCTCTATAAATAGTGTCACCAGATGCTGGCTTTCCAGTCAAGGTTAAATGAAAATATAGTGACTTTCTTTTAAGATGTCAGCTAAAAAGGGAGCTAGTGTTCCAAACAGCAAAGGGGATGTTAACAATCTGGGTTCAATTCTTTCATCTCAAGCACCTGTCCTATGAGGACAGGCTAGAGAGTTGGATTGTTCAGCCTGGAAAAGAGAAGGCTTTGAGGAGGACCTTATTGTGGTCTTTCAGTACTTAAAGGGGGCATATAGGAGTGATGAGGATAGGCTTTTTAGCAGGGCCTGTTGCAATAAGACAAGGGGCAATAGATTTAAACTCAAAGAGAGAAGATACAGACTAGGTGTAAGGAAGACATTTTTTACACTGAGAGTGATGAAACACTGGAAGAGGTTGCACAGAGAAGTGGTAGATGCCCCATCCTTGGAAATATTCAAGGTCAGGTTGGATGTGGTTCTGAGCAACCTGATCTAGTTGATGTCCCTGCTCATTGCAGGGATAGCTGCAGTAGAAGACCTTTCAAAGTCCCTTCAAACCCAAACTATTCTATGTTCTACCTATCATTTCCTTTGCGACTTTCAGTTAGCCTGTTGAACCCTATTCTCGCAAAAATAGCCAACTGTACTCACATGTGGATGTTTTGGGTTTAAACACCCATCTATCCTGTAGCATGCAGTGTACCTGCACTACAAATATCACAATTCATGCAATGACAATTGCAATCCTAATCCAATTTCAGTTAGGAGAGCTTTATTATTACTGTAATGATTTGACAAAAAAGGCAAGGAAAATACAACTGATAAAGATTCAACTTGTTAATAACTATACACTGAAATATATTTAGTGTCTGTAAAATCTTTTGTTTTCCATTTAAACTGAATTTCTCTATCAAAGAAGGAAGATGTTGCTGTGCTTCAAGACTCCATTTCATCTAGCTTCACAAATCTTGCTTTTCAACTCATTCTTTCTGTGACAATGAAACTATTCAGGAGATAGATTTGTGCCTCACTGTCTCAGTATTGATATCTGTAAAACAAAAGCTGTAAACAGTGCTTCCTAATATCACAAATATGTAGAGAGAAGAAAAGAACCAAGGACTGTAAAATCTGCAGAGACAAAAGGAGCTGGACGCAGTAAAAGAATAACAGGCAGTCTCATATCTGTAAAACACTTATGCCTGACTAAGGCAAGGAAACAGGGCATTAAATAGGTATAAATTAAACTGAAGGCACATTTATATTGGTAGTGATCTTTGGCATGACAATAAAGTTGTGAATATCAAGCAGTGAAACAACTGCTCGCGCACAGAAATAAACAAAGGGAGGCTGTGTGTTTGCCAAATGCTTTGTAGCAAAGTAAATGGGATTTTAATGCTGAAAATCTGCTTGAGAAATTAATCAGCCTGATAAACTGTAAAGGATATAAGCAACTACAAAGTATGCAAGAGCATTTTCTTAAAATAGCTTTCTGGATGTCCAAAAAAGAAAGAGTCACAGTAAGAATTTTTGATATTTCTTCTTTGAACAGTGTAAACATGAGACACTGGGGGAAGAGAACCAAGGGAAGAAGCATTGTCACCAGTGTGGTAGAATAAAGAATCCTTAAAACTAAAAAATTCATATGAAGTATAAAATCAAAAGGATTTGAGATAACTGACTAAAATAGGCTTAAAAAGGACATCGAGATGGACAATATGCTGGGCAATCTTGTCCACACCATGCTTTTGCCAAGCGAGGTTAGCTCAGATGACCCTTGAGGTCCCTCCTAACCTTGTATTCTATGATTTTATGACATATCTAGAAAAAGTAGGAGTAAATGGAAACTAAAAGGCTCAGCATTAAAAATAGAAATTTTAGTATATAATATTAATATATCTGTATAATTATAGCCAGCATGCCAGGAGCCTTTTTTTCACATACTCTGTAAGAAAGTGCCTGAGCCAGTTGGAGAAAGCTCATCCTCTGATGTCCTTTTTCAACTGGGAAAGGATCTAAATTTATAGACTGAAATTCTGGCTCTATTGATCTCTCTGTGAATTTTGCTATTTGATTTTACTGTTTCCAGAGTTTCACCCAACAGGCATATTCTCTGGGGTAGAAAATTCAATTTAACTTCCAATTTGATATTATTATTTATCAGAGGGAGTATGCCATCACTCTTCTCTCTCTTAAACCAAAGGGGATAGCAAAAATTTACCTGTAAGCATGTACTTCAGCTGTCTCTAGAAAGGGCTGTCAGGGTCATCTCCTCTTTAGGCTACAATGAGGTCAGCCTAGCAGCCTGGCTATGACTGCAGAGCCAAATGAACGCTCAGATAGAAATATTTCATACTGTCAGGTCATTCTTTCAAAAAGCAAGGCTGCTTTTTTTTTTTTTTTTTTTTTCCTCTTTAGAGCAATAACCGACACATATGAAAGGAGCTAGTCAAGTTTTATAGGGAGAATTAATGCTTTTTATTACACCAGTTGGTACAATCTGAGAAACAAACAAAAAAAGCCATAATGCTCCTGAAATTTTATTTGGAAGGAAAAAAGGTTTAAACACATGAAGAGACTTTGTTGTTGTTTTCTTCCCTCATCTGTATCACTTAGCCCAATAGAATTCTTCTTGCCCTGCAAATTTTGCCTGTTTATATTCTTACATTTTCAGAGCTGGGGTAGACCTGCACAAATGTGTGGTATGGATATCGTGTATCCTTCCATATTTGGCTACCACTTTATAGGGTTCTCTTCAGCTTGGTGATGTCCTAAACAATGCCCTCTGTCTTAATCTTCCACATCATTGGTCTCCAGAGGTGTATTTTAGAATTTATGGTTCCTTCTGTCATACCATCTAAACTTAAGGTCTTATCCTTAATGTTTCCCAAGAAAACGTACGAAGTGACATATTGAGTGATTACGGAATAACCTGTAAGCAGGAACTAACTTTCTAACTCCTGTCAGGTAGGGATTATATCTTACTGCCTGAGGTTTTATATATCTTCAGATAAATGTCTAACTTTACTCTGATTCTTATTGATCTTTTAGACCTTCAGATTGTTTTGCAACAATGAACTCCATATGCAATGCTCTGTGTTCAAAAATCACTTCTTTTGATCAGTTTTGAATTTATTGCCTTTCTGTGTCATTTTAGTCTTTCATTCTTGCATTATGAAGGTGGAAACTGGAGCATCTGACAATCATTTTTCTATCCATGGTTTTGTATATATTTCTCATAAACTTACTCTATTCTTTTTGCTCTCTCCTCCTAAAGAAGTCTTTTAACTTCTTTCAATTGCCCTTTCCTGAAAACTTTCTGTTTCAGCTTGGTGTTGGCAAGATGAAGATCAGAAATTTTTTTGGTACTCTAGACTGGAGTTATATAGTCACAAAAAAATTTTTTTTTTACCTACTTTTTTGACTAAAGCAGTGTTCAGAAAATCTTCCTGCAGGGTTTTCCATGAGGGTTTTTTGTTCTGTTTCTGTCTTTTCCCTCACAATAAATTTAGATTTCTTGCCACCAAGCGCACTTGGATTTGTCAGTACTGAATTTTGCCTTCCCTTGTGCTATACTTTCATCCGGTTCTGATAGTCCTCCTTGAAATGTATCATCTCTTGATTTTCCTGAATAAGTTTGTGCCATCTTTAAGGTTTTTTTCCTTCACTCTTTATTTGCTTTTTCTACATTATTGCTAAAGAATGACTCACTAGACAGACACAGTGTTAACTATCATTAAACGTTACCTCTTATTAACCTTTTGGACCACTTAGTCTTACAGTTTCTTTTTCTCAGCTTGTTTTGAATGACAACAAAACTTGACTTCTCTCACTCCTTTCTGACTTCTTGTTTCAGCAAATAGGAGCTCTCCTCCTATGCAGAGCTCCCCAGGACCTAGTAAAGGTAGCATATGCAATCTTCTGGAATGACTCGGAGAACACTAATTTTAAGAAGCCTTTCAGAAAGAGATGTTGGAGAATTACACATCAGTCAACTTTGCCCTTAAGCCTGGAATGACCATGGAGCATACTTTCTTTGAATCCATTTCAATGCAAGGGAATTTATTATGGTGCAGCAAAATTCTCGACTCTCTCTTCTATGCCACCCTTGATTTTTCTGTCAGTCTTTCTAACATTGATCTTGTCTATCCTGTGTGCAGAGGCAAAGATGCCTTTTCAACTTTCCTATCCCTCTAGTTTTAAATCCAAGGTTGTGTTGTCTTCTTTTCGGCTATATATTCAGAGCTCCTTGACCTTCAACACAGTCTCTTTTACAATCTTCCAGTCTAAAAGTATGAACTTTCTGTCTTACACCTAGATGTATTATTTTCTCAATGACTATATTAAGGTTCTTTCAAAAAGTTAAAAGTGAGATCATTTTGTTTGCTCTGATTTCATCATTATTTACCACACTGTGAATGTTTGCATTATTCATAAATGAATCATAATTTAAAAAGTTTTCCTTGCAATCACCAATGAAAAGGCTTAATATTGTTAGGCCTGGTTTCTGAGATTCTTGTAAGGTGATTTGCTTTGAAGCAACATTTTAGAGAGCTGTTAGTCAGTTTTGTATTCACTGAAAAACTGGTTTATTGCTATTGTACAGCTCTGTACATTTTTTAAAGGAAATCATGTCGTATATTGAAAGGCATCATGTCGTATTAAACCAAATATCATTAAAAGACCATTACAGATGCTCTTTTAAACTCATCAGGCCTTGGGGCATGTCGGCCAGAGTGTGAAGCTAACATTGTCTATAGGGATAGTTTAATTCCTTCCTTCCAACCTGCTGTGATTATGTAGGACTCAGACTGAGAAATCAGTTGTTTCAATTACTTAGCAGAATAAATGGAGACTCAGGCTCTGTGAAGACTATGCACTGCTTTTGGGGGTGTCCTTTGGTCCTGGTTCCTGTCTGTTCATATTTGGATCTGCGTGAAGTACGCTATTGCTTCCTTCTGGAATGGGCATCTGGATTTTTCCTCCCATAAAAAGCAATGGGCAATGACAGGAGAGAGAGTGCAATCTTAAGTCTCATGTGACACAGAATCAGGATTATTTGGGACTTGTACGTGGGCACAGAAGCATGGGAATTTGCCTGAAACTGACATCAGGAAAGAGAAGACATAAATTTTTCTACTTAAGTATATGGCTAATGCAGAAGGAAGAGCAGGCTGGGGAAGGAAATGCAAAAATAAATAATGGAAATGTGTTATCAGGTAAATAGCCTGAAGGTAAAACACTATTAAGGAAGTACTACTGAAATTCTGTTCAGAATTCTTGAGAAATTTATGCTAACTTAAAATAAAAAAGTATTTTTAAAGTACAAACAAGGTAAAAAAAGAAAAGGTGCAGCAAGATTTTTTTAAACATTTTTCATTTTTTAAACCACCTATACCAAAAGACTACAAGTCACTTCAAATTAATAACTTACATAGATAGAGTTTTAAATGAGCTGTTGCTTTGAAGACATTCTTACCTCTATTCTATGTAGCTTAGCTAAATAAATGATCAAATATAAGGCTGTGAAGTTCTGAACATTTATCAAAATGTTTCAAATCAGTGCTGGGTAAACTATTAATAACCAAAGTCATAGGAGCAAGCTATTTTTAACTAAAGGGAGTTCTTAACATTCATTATCATCAGAAATTAGAGCATCTAATTCTTGGTGAAATTATGCAAATCATGTTGTTTACAAAGGTAGTTAGCAGTGCTACATTTTCTCTCATGGCTCCAGAATGGAAAATCCACATCATCCCTTCCCATTGAGAAATTAAAGACCTGGATAAATAATGACCTCCACGGCATGTGCCCTGCTCTCTGGTTCCTCTATAAACTTTCTCCATGTCCACAACGAGCTTAACTGGACAGTTCTCAAGGCACTTCAGGACTGAGTAGCTCAAGTGCAGTGCTCGTGCTGATGAGTTAGGCAGGAGGGTGTCTGGCAGCAGAGGTTTAGGGTGATCTGAATCTACCTCCAAGGGAAAGACAATCTTGCACAGGATGCTGCAAGCTTACCAGGCTACCAGGCTGAGCAGCTCATATGTGATGACATCCCAGGGAAGCCACCATCATTTACCTCCCGGGAATCAGTCCCAAAGCTACTCCCCTCTTACCTCCAAGCAATACCTGCCACATGCATCTCGTCTAGTTTTAGTATACAACCCAAAGAATAAGGAGGAGTGATGACTCCAAGCGCACACAAGTACTTGCCATCCCGAATTTGTTTCATTGCCTAACAGGTCAGAAAGCACAATGTCCCACAGTGAGTGTTTGTGAGGCCACCCTCCCAAACACTACTGCTTTGTCTTTGACATCATGTCTCAGAAATGAGCAGTTCCACAGTGGACATAATGTGTCATATATTCATAATAACAGCACAAGTATCATTAGTCTTTCCTACTTATGGTATCTGTGATAATCCTCAAACCATATTTTTCCACAAGTAAATAAAACCCAGTGTGAAGATAATTTCAGGCTTTTATGCCAGAAGCACATGAAACGCTATAACTCTTTTACCACTTGTTTCTTTTTTAATCTGAGTTCTCCTTTTTGTTTCCTGCTTTTGATATTTTGAGAGGTAAAGTGTTAATATAAAACACCAACATTGCTGTGATCTGTCAAGTGGAAACGCTTTATCAAATAAAGAGAATTTACGTGAAGCATTGTAGGCCTAAAATGATCATGGAGCACCCCGTTGCACCAACCGTGAATAAAAAATACAGAAAGTATAAAGAGAAGCAGAACTGTGCAAAGTTCTGCTAGATCAGATATTTTTGGAAAAAACTGAAGACAACTGGAAAATGTTTTAATGGCGCACCTATCATCTGTGAAAATAACAGATGACAATGGAAAGCAAGATAATCAAAAGGTAGATTTATTTCTGACAGTAGCAAGTCCTGCTACACTTTTACTGAAGTTAATACTTTCCAGTTAATCCAGACACAGTAATTTAACTGTAAAACTGCATTACAGGGATTTGAGTGCTGTACTTGACATAGAAACGTAAGATATTTTTAACTTTGAGCTATAAAAGGAAAGTGCAAATATAGAAAGTCTGTGACTGAACTAACTCTGAACTGCATCAGCCTCACAACTCAGAGAGGCTGTGAGTCCTGGGATGTGGCTGGCAAAAGTGGTACTGACTGCTGGAAGACTCAGGACAAAATTTGACAACGCAGTTAAATTTGGAACATCATGCAGTCATTCCATGTAGATCAACATTTTCAGGGGTCTATGGTGCACTGACATTATAGATGGATTTGATTTATTTATTTTTTTTTACGACCCAACTGGAGTTACCTAAGCACAAAGGAATACTTTATTCGAGGAGAGAAATTTAGATGGCATACATGGGGGTTAATATATTCATAGATTTAGTTCCCCTTAAAACACTAATGCAGACAGCATTGCAGATACATTTGTCAACAGAAATGCTCCTAAGCAGCTCAGATCAAGTACTTTGGTTTTATATTTGGTAAGTGTCACAAGGGTATAGGAAAAATTTCAAGCATGCATTAGCATAAAGACTTCTCAAACTACGCAGATAAGGGAATCACTTGATCATTCTATGAGTGAATTCCTTCAACTTGCTAAGATGTATTTTTATAACACATCCATTTTATGAGAGGATTTTAAAAGACTGCACAAAACTGATTAAGATTTCTTCTTCTTTTTTTACACAGGGGAAACTGAGGCAGTGCCAAGACGAGCCTTCACCCAAAGTTACACAAGAAGCCAGTGGAGACAATTGTAAGAAAGGTTAGTATTATCCCCTCCCTCCTGTTGACTGCCTCAGGAAGGCTTTCATTTGTCTCAGCAGCTTCCATTATTGTCCAAATTTAATAGAAGGGTCTCATACCTTATACAATAAACCCTATAAATCTATGTCAAATTTTACCTACATTTTGCAGCAATGTTTATCTGGGAAGTAGCTGCAGTTCAGAAACAACAATCAGCACCAGAGTAGTTGTGGCATTGGCAGTTGTTCAACAGAAAGTAAGGATTTAAAAGGGATTTGTCAGCTAGTTCTTCCTGATGAATTAGAGCAGTGCACATACACCTCCATAAAATTCCATTAGGCTTAGAGGGCACTTTAATATTTATTATAGCTATTAGGCTTCATAGTTTTGAGAAATGCAAGAATCAAGCTATTGATCTGTGGTACTAAAATAACTGAGTTACTAGAAGAGCTACCTGTTGTTTTTCGTCTGATGATAGAAGTCCAGTAAGAGTGGAAAACACTTAATCCCCAGTTGTCATGATGTTTAGCTAATTATTGTGTTATTAAATAGTGACTCAGCCAGAAGGGTTCATTTGTTTCTTCCTTCTCAAAGAACTGGAGAGGTTATGCATAGAGTAAGTGAAAGCTCAAACTTTCTTCTCAGCACTCTGCTCTTTGGCACTAGCGTTTCCCAACACAGGGGAGAGATTTATTTCCTTCAAGGAAGGAAGGAACACTTAAGATGTGAATGAATACAAGAAAAGCAGGAAACCAACCGTGGCTGTCAATACACAATTTATAGAGCTGTAACACTGCTGCGGTAATATCAGACAGAGACACAATAACCTGTAAAAATGATTGCTGCAGATCTGAGCTCGGAAATGAAGCAGTTAGCTATGTTAGTACCCAGCATTTGTTCCGAAGGCCTGGTGTTTGAAGAACAAAGTCTCTTCCCTTCCCAGGTTTCTTCCTGCAATGTTAGCTCCTACACTCCAAAATGGTTATGAGCAAGGTACAAAAAAGCTGTCAGTAGCTTGTGAGGTGAACAGTCTCACTTCTTTCTGCCCTTGCCTATTTCTAACATAAATAAACAGACAAATAATAATTTGCCAACAGCTTCCCCCTTGCTGTAGGGGAATGTTTCACATTTTGTTGGAATAATTAACAGTTGGTTGGGTTTTTTTTTTATTATTATTTTCTACCACCATATGCTTCTTTACTGCTCTGTATCTGCAATTCCTCAGTCCAGCTCCCAGTTTTGCAGCACTGGGAGCTGAAGGGCAGACAGGCTCAGGAAGATGGGGAAGGTGGGGAAGGGCGGATTACACACACCCTATCACTGGAATAAGACCTTGGAGCTGCTGTAGCTATCAGTGAAGTAAAAAGCCATTTACTTTTAACTGGGGACCGACTGGCTCAAGAAAAGAGCCAAACTAATTTTGTTTTAATTATTTATTGTGTTCCAATTCTCATTACTGTTTCTGTTTTAATTGTATCTTTAATTAACTGCATTGATTATAACAGACTGTACACTTCCCTCATGCAACTTTGCAGACTGGTTTAGCATCCATTTTGGTTTACTACAACATCAAAAAAAGAATCAAGAAAAAAACCCTCAAAATACTGAAAAGTGGAGAAGACGCGCATATCCAAGGAAAATAAATGGTCTTTTCTGTGTTTTACTTATGTGGGCACCCATGAAGAAAATTGTAGCAGTTTTTGGCTACCAATTCGTTACTCCATGTAAATTCCTTATGATGATTGAGTAACTCTGACCTTTTCTAGCATGCAGTGTGGTGATTCTGTTTCTTCTTTGCGATAATCTCTCATGTGTTGAGCAATATTTTGTCTTCCACTGCTTCTTGTGGATTGGCTCTGCTGGAGTGGGAGGACGTGAGTACTTCCATCCACGCTGTGTTTGTGAGCCCCATTGTGGGGCCGGGGACAGCCTGGGGTCTGTCAGGGTCTGTTGTCCCATCATCCCAGCCAGGAGGAGGGCAGCCAGAGGGCAATGGGGGAAGCCCCAACCCTGGAGATTTGGCTGGGATGGGATATGGGCCTGCAGGTGGGTGACTTTTGTCAGGAAGTGTAGTGACAGGACAAGGGGTGATGGTTTTAAATTGGAAGAGGGGAGATTTAGATTAGATATTAGGAAGAAATTCTTTCCCGTGAGGGTGGTAAGGCACTGGAACAGCTTGCCCAGAGAAGTTGTGGATGCCCCATCCCTAGAAGTGTTCAAGGCCAGGCTGGATGGGGCTTGGAGCAACCTGGTCTAGTGGTAGGTGTCCCTGCCCATGGCAGATGGGTTGGAACTCAATGATCTTTAAGGTCCCTTCCAACTCTAACCATTCTGTGATTCTATGATAGCTTGATGGGCCCATGACCAGGCAGGGCAGGGCTGTGGGAAGCTGAGACCAGACAGGCTGCCACCTCACTGGGGCAGGGACTCATGGCCCTGAGGAGCTGATGTGGTGTCCTGAGCTGTGGGCGAGGTAGGGGACACCTCAGATAGTCAGGGACATTAAGACCTATTGGTGTCCTCCAGCCTCTGGCTGTTCATCAGCCGTTGTTGCTGTTTTGTTTCCTCCGGCTGGCTTACAGGCAGTCCTGGTTTTCTTGTTGCAAGACTATGATTCAGCTCCGAGTCTCCAGAAATAGGACATGTCTGGTACTTTCTGTGAGCTCGCAGCGCAGCAGAGCAAGTGCTGCGAAGGTCTGGCTGGCTGCTGTAGAAATAAGTGGTTGTGAACCAGTTTTTGAAACCTTAATAGCTGCTCATTTTAATCGTGTTCACAGAGCAGGTTTTTGTTACTACAGTTATCTAGGGAATAGCCGTTCTTTGGGGGAAATGTCTGTTTCTTTTCAAGAGAACAAATGTTGCTGTACGAATAGACATAGTATTTATTCCTCATTTTCTTTTGTTTAAAATTTTTTCACTATGCGAGCAGAGAGCAGGAGGCAGAGACTACCATATCACTGACCATTCTTGCCCAACGTACATCAAATATTAATGCAAACAGTTCATAAGATGGATGGATACAGATGTACATTTAAATAATTTTAGTTTATCTCTGCAGGTATTAAATTTACCATCAGAAATTGAGGGCTGGTGGCCAAGAGGGTTGTAATAGAAGGCTTTAGAGACTATAGTCTATGAGATAGCTGTTCAGCAATAAACAGATACCCCAATGCTGTTGTATCCAGCTTACTTGACTTTTTTCAATGTTAAGATCCTAACATGTTCTGTAATATCTTTTTGGTAGTAAAAAAACAAAGTAAATTTAGTTGTAGATACAATTCTGATTTCAAGGATGGGGGACACAAAGAGATGTTTAACCAGCTTCTGTCCACTCTAGCTACCAAATACATTTTGTACTATTTAAAAAAAAAAGACTCGAAGACTTTTCCACCTATGCTAATTTTCAGAAATGGGAAAGCTTTCTTTAAATTTGACAAGTATCTGCTTATTGTTGAAGAGTCAGCATTTTAGAAATTTCACAAGCATCCTCTCAAGACTATTACACAGGGGTATAAATGTGCTCTTGTAGTTTCCAAATCAGAAAAATGAGCAGAATTGCATGTTCTGTTTACTCTTTATAGATAGGCAGCAATGGTATCTCAAAGTAAATGCATCAGCTTTTTAATAACAAATAGTATTTGTCCCCCTGAGACCCCACTCACAACTGAGTATTATGAACTACTCTCTCAATAAGATTTTCCAGTCAATTTTGCCTCTACCTTTTACTACTTTTTTCCCATATTTTCCTGGCTTTCTTCTGAGAATATCATGGGAGACTGGTTTAAAGCCAAGATTTATGGCATTTACTGCTTCTTTCTTATCCACAAGATGTGTTTTCCTGTCATCTAAAACTGCTGGCACTGAAGAGTTTCATCTGAGAAGGTCAAATTTAAGCCCCTTTCCAAAGAGGAAGTCATTGAAAAAAAAGTCTGAGCTGGTCTGTGAAAATGCAATTTTTTAGAGGTATATGAAAAGCCATGTATTTTATAAATATAGAACAGCTTCCAAAATGAGGTTCTGTTTGTCCTTATCAGACCTGAGGTCAAAGTCAGCAGTTGCTGATATTCTGAGACCTGATTCATGGTGTTGGGGCTGTTGTTTGAGGCCAACACTTAGTGTAAACCACTCTAATCCATCCTATAACTCATAAAAGTTTCTGCTTTTGAAATCTGTCAGTCTCAAAGTTCTAATGCTATAGTTTTTGATATGAGACTAAAACCCATGCTGCTCCAAGACCTACAGAGAAAACAGAGTATTCCAAGGGCAGCTTTTGCAGGGTAATGTAATACTGACTCCCTCTTTTCTGTCTCCAAAACATATGCTGTGGTAGGCGCATATTAAGAAGTGAACTTCTATTTCACTCAGATTAGATGTTAGAGCAGCGTGGGGAAAGGAGAAAGGTTACATCTGTACTCCTATTTGTTGCATGCAGCATGCCAGTGAGCAGAATTTAATAGAGCCAAACACCTTCGAATGAGTGGTGCAAAAATGTCAATCACTCACAAACGAAAAATAATCCAGAGCAACCTCTGGCGTTGGGCAGTGCCTTGTACTTGAATCTTGTCTTGGTAGAATTCAAAGGTTTTCACTATGTTGACCAGAGAAAATCACTGTGTTAATTATTGTGCATGTCTGTGGGCGAGAGTCTCTGCATACTGAGGTCTTCTGCTTCTGTGATATACCAAGACCATGCTATGGCAGGGCAAAAACTGTATTTCATAAACATGACAAACACACACTGCAGGCTGAAGGAAGAAATGAAAAATAGGTTGAAACATCTTTAAAATCTGTTGTCATATATTACACAGAAAGGCTTTTAGACCAAATCTGGGCCAGAGAAGAAAGATCTATTGGTCTTTTCTGTCTTTTGTTCTCCCATGTCTGCCTTTGCAGTTTTCAGGCATGTCTACTGATGGTAATTGTTATAAGCCTGTTTTAGCTTCCATTACTCTGAAAGTACTATTTCTTTCTGAAGTCACCTAAAGATAGAGAGTGCAATTGAGAAGTGATTTTCAAACTCAAAGGAAGAGGAAAAATCATGTTAACAAAAATCACTGCTAAAGAAACAGTAAACATTTTTTATTCCCTATTTTGCTTTCCTGTGACCAGTGCCAAGACATATCAAAATCAAGGTGAACATGCGCTCGTTTTTCTCTGGCTGAGTAGCTGCCCCTCTGAAGACAAATAGTAGATTTGGCTGGAAAATGGTTTTGTGTTCTGGATGGAGCCCTGAATCCTGTGCAGAAAATTCACCATTATAATTATGTCTGTTCCTTTATCCAAACATATCCCTCCCAACTCACTTGCTGCTCCTCTTCATCTCTAAAAATGGGGATGGGGGGACAAGGAGGGTGGACAACCCAAGTGTAAACCCTAAATTCAAAAATTGCAGGCTTTATGCTGAGATACTTCATTTCATCAAAGACACATTCTTTCTATTGTCGAGCAGCTCAGACCGTCTTTATTTTATCCTGTTTTTATCCTGTCTTGAATAAATACCTTACTCTTTTGAGTACTGGCTTATAGATGTCTATGTTCTGGAAAGAAGATTTTGATCTAATTTGTATTTGATGAGCTGAGAAGCTGTAAATGACCATATGCGTCATCTTGGGAACATTGTAGCTTTATGCACTGTGTTCGACTAGACGAAGGATCCATTAGTGACCCAATGGAGGTGTTTTAGAGCAGGCAAGGAGAACTCTCTAAACACCATCTGCTCATACTGTTGCTTGTAAAACGATGTCACATCTGCTGCTCTAAAAACATTATGCTGATCTCTCCTACAGCACATGGCTGCTGCACTCCTCTGAGCAGTGGGAAAAGAAGTCAATGCCACATTATTGGGACAAGAGGTGTTAACTATAGATGAAATTGCACATGACCTTCTTGGCTTCCTGTATCTTGTGACTCTACCATAAACGTCACAAACAAAATGAAGGAGAGGATTCAGCATTCTATATTTAACTGGTGAAGCTGGGCAAATATTGTTAGTCTTTGCTGAGCACCATCTTGCCCCAGCTTGGCTGCTGCTGGTACAACTACGTGCTTCAAACCTAAGTCCTCTCAGAGACTGAGGAGATATTTAAGAGAGCTTGGTTAGTGGAAAATGAGGTTTGTCTTTGATTTCAAATGGAGTAAGGTTCAGAAAGCACCATCATTTCTTTTATACATCAGATTTTACAGCTTAGAGTATTTGGCTGCCTAACACCTATGAGGTGTTATAAAGCTAAGTTACCAACCCTGGAAGCTCCAAATGTACACATCTGCATGCATTTTCAGTACTATTCATTCCTACTGTACCCAGAGTGACAATTTAATAGTGGGTATAGAATTAGAAAAACAGTCAGTGCTGGTTTCAGAAAGAGAGATGTTCTAAGGACGCAGTAGGAATCCTTGGAATTACAAATGAACTGCAGCATCAGTCAAACAAAGATGTGGTACTTGGCTTTCCACACCCAAAATCAATTGTTTTTGACCTGTTATTTTTATACAGTATTACCAGACACAGAGACTGTTTTCAGGGATCTGCAGAAGAAATAAAAACAGAAGTGAAGTTGTTATGGTTTATGTTGCTACCAGCTCAGTGGCTAAGGTCACTTTGTGTGATAATGAGTTTAAAGCTAGGAAGTCTGAAAATTGCAGGATTTAATGTCTCTGAATGGTGAAAAGAAGTGACCAATATCTTCTCTCAATCAAGTTTTTGGTAAAAGAACTAAGCCACATATTTTAATATCTATTTTAACAAAACATTTTTAGACTACTGAAAACCTGATGGTCATCTCCAATTTGCAAGGCAGAGGGGAGCAAACCTCTAAGCAGTCATGAGGGATAACATGGCAAGAGAGAAGGCAGGATACCAATAAAGGTGGCCAGGTAGCATTTTCCATTGTCATACGAGGCCTCAATGATACGATCTGTTATGTGCATGTCATGGGCTAAAAAACTGAAGCATCTGATATAGTTCTCTTTCTTACCTTCCTCTAGTAACCTCGAGTTACCGAAGCTGTGGGTCAGAGCTTCAGTATTTCTGCTACTGAGGGTAGTTCTACTTTGTTCTGCCTGCCTGAAGGAGTAGGAACAGACCAGAAAAACTGGACAACGGGAGGCTTTTCAGTCTTGTGCTCTGCTGCTCGCTTGGTCACCGAGATGGGCAAAATCACTTCACGTCTCTGTGCTTCTGATGCCACCTCTTACTATTTATCTTGGAGCATACTGCATGCATGAGTCAGTGAAATAATAGATACTTTGCATTATAACGTATCTGAACCCAAATCTTACTTGTAAACATCACTGTACTGTAAATCGAAATGAAAGATTTGGCATTCATCCAAGAACAAAGCAATTGCCTGCTTTTACAGCATGGTAGCAGGCTGGAAGGGTTGACAGAGGACTTGTATAAAAGAGCTTTGGCCTAAAGCAACAAAAATCACCATCTTGTGTGCTGTTTTAGTGAGATTCTGTTAGAACTCAAGTGTCCTAGAAACTGGGTTTCTTTAGAAATGGAAGATTAGCTGCATTTTCTACTGTTCTGACGTTCTACCACAGCCTTTGTGGGACAGTTTTATTCAACCTTGAGTTCCTTCACGCCTGGGAAGTTCTGGTGTCTGATGTACAATTTTCAGGGATGCCTCTGCACCTTCAGGGAGCCATCCCAAAGTGCCGTTATCCCAACCCAAGCTTGATTATGAAGACATTCGCTGCAGTGAACTGGAACATTGTATTTCTAGCAACTAGGTAGGGGTATTGCAACTTATTAAGTTGTATGTATTGATCAGGCTTGACCTTGCTTATTTTGTGTAATGAGATACAAGTGCACAATTCTTTAGGATATGAATGCATGCAGTTGCAATGATAAGGTTAGTGATTAAATGCTTCTAAGACCTCTTTCACACAGAATGTACTACTGATAGCTTCTCATAATATGCAAAGATACAGCTCTTCTAAGAAAGAAACAAGGCTGCTTCCCTGTGATCGAGAAAAATCAAGGTCTAATATAGCATTTTATGGTCTCGTGTGCAGGTGAAATAGATATATAAAGATGAGATCTAGTTGGAAAGTTGAGCCTCATTCATGTATGACTAAAATTAACTGTGATGTAATATTCAGGTTGATTCAAATCTCCAGATGCTGAACACTATCTCAGGTCTGAATTCAGGCTCCTGTTTGGTTATTTAAGAACCAAATTTTTACTCGTATTTTCTTCCTGGAACAATAGCAGTTTTATACAAGTATATTTAAGATAAATTGCATATTAAAAGACACAGACCAGTCTCCTCTCGTGCCTGGATTTCTTTGAAAGATACCCTGGATCTGAGGAAAATACGTACTGATTGGATCCATCAGCATTTTTCTTTGTGTTGATACGTCCTTTGACAGACACTGACTGGCATGTGTTCCCAGTTCTGAGATACTCTGCATGGTGTACAAACCTTTTCAGACTTCTCCTGAATTTTTCAGCCTGCTGAACTGGTCATTTCACTTCAGCCTGGAAGTATGATCTAGTCTCAAATTGTGCACCCTTCCTTTACATTGGTGTGGATTCAGAGCCTTGATTTCATCTAGTTAAATCATTTTTGCTTTCCTGCTTATTTATCCAGTGACTCTAAATTAAATCAATATGGAGAAATGAGAAGTAATTCCATCCTGATGGCCAGGTTGCTAAAATATTTAGACAATAGCAATCTTGTGTCCATAGTATTTTATAATTGCTTTCTACCTATCGGATCTCCCTTCAACTTCAGTCACTAAACAGAGCATCCTTTTTGATTCTGCCAGCTGTCTGGAAATTCTTCTGCATCTATCTACAGCAAAGGTGGTTTCTTTGTGAGATTTCATTTCAGTGGCAGCTGTTTTCAAACCGATAAATACTTGCTGCAGAAATGTCCCTGAACGTTTTGACCAGTTCTCAGAAGTCTGCAAGTTGAAAATCACTTTAGTGGGTCTGAATAGACTATAGACACATCAAATATAGTACAGACACAGTTGTGGACACCTCAAGGGTCTTAAGAAAACATAACAGACAGGAGGCAATGTCATATATTTCATTTTCTAAGTCACTTTTTTTATTAGATGCAGCTTTCTTATCTCAAACTTTCAAGCATGTTCTTTCATGCTCTTCAGGATGTGTGCTGTTATACCTCTGCTATCCTGGTTTTTTATTTAAGTCAATGTAACAGGATCCATTTCTTTCACTCAACGATTATCTTCTACATATGAATAATAACTTGGCAACTAAAACATGAAACAGTTTTAGGCGATGTTCTTTATGTGTATTCAGACAAACATTACATAACCAAGTACTTTTTAAATAACTTTACAATAATGGCACCTGAGACCGTACAATTATCCTTTTGCTTCTCACTAGACAGGCTTCAGGTGAGGACTTACACTAAATAAATTGCATTGAAGTCCAAATTTTTGCTTGTAAGAGACACGAATCTATAGATGTGGCTGAATGTGTTTTGCTTTTCCTCTTTTTGCCCTGCTACTCCTTTCTTTTTTCACGTTCAGCTCTGCAATCTGAGGCATTGTTTGTTGAGGTAAAATGCTTGGTAACTACTGTGTTTAATTTAAATGACTAGATTTAGAGCAGGCTGATGCTTAATTTGGAGTAGACTGATGGCTACATTAACTGAGTGGAATTACAGAGCACTTGGGAGTGTTTAGTCAGTTAGTACTCAATCGGTTGGATGTTCCAATATGTACAGTATGAGCAAGTCCACTGGAAAAGATGGTCTGACAGATGGCTAATTGAAATGTGAAAAAAGCATATCCTGCCACAGGCTCAGGCTGGAGCTTCCTGACCCCTATTGTGGAGCTGTGACACAACACAGTGAGCAAATTCTCCCCATGTTTCATTATCTTTCACCTCTTCTCTTCTCCCTCTGGACATCTTTGATAGGTGATAATTAAAACATCTAAGGACATCCTATAAAATCCTAAGCATGATTTGCTAAAGATTGCATGAAATTCTTAAGACCAGGATGTTCTTCCACTTCCTACAGTCCTCTGTGAAAACAGACAACCTTTTGTTTCTTCATTTTTAAATTTGAATAGACTTTTTAAAGAATAAGGAAGCTGTAGCAGCTCCCATCCTAGCAACATCTGTGTACATGTGTATAATGTTAAACAACAGCTCCTGGACCTTTATTGTTTTAACAGGATTACAGCTACTGCTCCAGAGACGTAACAGCATAATGTATCAATTCAAGGTTTGGCAGCTCAGGATTCCCGATGATGCCATGCAAGCAAAGAACAACAATTTCCTTTTCTCTCCTCCATAGGCATAAATAGCTCTTCTTTAACTAACTTTAACTAACTTAAGAAAAAATTAAAAATGTAAATTTATTTGATCAGAACATAGAAGAAAATTCCAGCCTTCTTTACTTTCTTTTTCACTTCTTAGGGTGTTTTTTGGGGGGTTGGGTTTGGTTGTTTTTGGTTTTGGTTTGGTTTTTTTTCCAGAAAAATCAGGAAAGAAATTATTGATCTGGATGTATTAACTTCAGACACACAAAGCTTAGCCACATTTCCAGAATGCCAGAGATCTCACTAGTGCTTAAACACACTGAGCATACCTGTTTAATGTAGAGATACCCAAGCAAGTTCTAAGCTAGTGAGCTTGACTACCTAAGTAATCTCTCACATTACCTTCTTCACCCTTTTCTGAGGGTGCCTTGACTGCTCACGTCGACCTGGCCTGGTTATAAATATATGTTTCATTGCAGTGCAGGAATGCTTTTCCTGTTTGATCTTGTAAAGTCTTCCTTTAAGACACCAAACTAAAAAGACTATGGAGTTGTAGCCTGTCTTTCCTTCCTCCCATACCTCTAGAGCTGGTTTCTTCAGCTACTGAAAATAAACCCTCCATACCTTTTCCACCCTGAAATAGGTTTTTGTACACAGTAAAAGCCCACCCAGGAAGACAGAAACACTTCCAAAACAGTCATGTTAATCCACAAACACTTGTCACATATCACATAAAGAAGTGATTTGAGAGAGAGCTCACCATGCTTGTACTTCTAGGCAGAGATGCAGATTTTGTGGCTGGCATTTCTTTGCTTGGAGAAATCATAATTTCTACAGGCAAGCCAGATCTCATTCTGCATGAGGCACCGTTATCAAGTGATCTGAGAGAGGGACTTGTATCCAGGGACAAGGATTTCTCTAATTTGCGTGTTCGTGTTCCAGCCACAATGTCGTCACTTCTCAGGCTCTCTGCGTCTACTTCTTCATGGGTTTTCCCATCTGTAGTGTTCTCTTTCCAGCTTTCTGGAGACTTTCTCTTAATATGCAAATCATCTAGACTTCTCACACTGGATGTAAAGGTATTTTTCAGTTTAGCAGCTCGGTATGCCCTCAGGCTCATGGGATCAAGCACTCTGAAAGTAACTTCATTAATAAATTGAGAGAATTTGAGTTTAGCTTCTATTTTTTCTTCCACAACAGACAATGAACTTGATGATCCTTGACTCACCAAGCTCAAATCAGATGCAGAGGAACTGCTTTTCTTGTGAGTCGTCTTCTGCCTCTGGAGCTTTTGGCTTGTGTTTCCCACTTCTGCTGGATGTAGAGAAGAGTGTTCCAGTCCATGGGTTTTTTCACCCCCTTTCTGACAGTGCTTTGATCGATGTGGTCGATAGCCTTCATCCTTATTTTTGCTTTTAACAAAGCTTTTAGTTTCTGACCTTGTACTACCCTGTAACTCAAAGCTATCCTCACTGGAGCTGCAGCGTTTTGAGTAACTGTTCATTGTCAAATCTCCAGAGAGATTCCTCTCCACATCAGCTCCTACTCCTGGTGCACATGTGGCAGTGGATGCACTGCATGCTCTTTCTTCAGTCACCCTGCCAACCCCCTCTTGCTTGGCCGGTCTTCCAGGCACAGCACCCTCTAGCTTAACAGGGGAAATGGAGCCCTTTATCAGTGACTCCATTTATTTTTGTGTCTGTATGTCAGTTGGCATCAGTGAAAGTGGCATTCCCACAAATCCTTCGCTGTCTTGTAAGACAACAGGCATGACTTTCAAAGGTATAGCAGTGCAGCCACCACGTTTTATCCCATCTACATCCCAAATTATGTATATGTTTCATAATTAGATCAATAGCACATTCTCATTGTTTTAATTAGCCATGCTAATGAATAGAATCTATAGGACATGCAAATTTTCCAGGGTATTGAGTGTTTAGTGGATGAGCATGGGCTTTCATTGATCCAAAGCAGCATATGATATATTCCTGTCTGTTGAACTGGAAACCGAACTACCATGATGTAGATCAATTCTCACTAAGTAAAGTCTGGGGTGGTTCTGTCTCAGGGCTTTTTAAAATCCAATAGTAGAGAAGGTCAAGCTGTATTGTCCTAACGCTACTAGTGTTTGCTATTCTGTTAGAAAGCTTAGTGACAGATCTGCCAGACTCAGAAAGGCAAAAAAAAAAAAATAGTGATTCTCACCTTCTTCCTATTTTTTGTTGCCACAATTTTCATTCTAATTTTTAAAGGTTTGAATCCAAAATGAGGTGCCATGTTTCAGCATTGTAAATGAGACTGGAATAGTAAAGATGGGTTCTTCCAATATCCTGCATGTGAAGCTCCTCTCATTCTTTTCTGTCTTTATAGACAGGCAAGTTGGAACTGTGAAGTGTGGAATTTCTATTTTTGCTTTGCATACATGGGAATCTAAAGGCTAGTTTAAGTGAGGTTAAGGCCTAGAGTCTGGCTTTATAATCAGTGCGAAGATTTGGAGTCTCCCCATGATGTGCTGCCACAGGAACTGACTGAATAATGACTTGTCTGATAAACTCGAAAATGTTTTTTTGCATCTCCTTACTTTAGTATAAGAGTGAAAGCAAGTCATTTAACCCTTTTTGTATGATGTGAATCAAACTGTGCTTACATCACTGTTCATTGACACCACCGTAAATTTCCAACTGATGAAATGCAGTAGGCAGAGAAAGAAAAGAGAAGTGAATCACAAGCAGAAACCTGAGTAACCTCCCTTAAACACTGCGGCAGGGCAACATGAGGGGGATCCCTGGAAGGGACTGAGCAGTAGGAGAAGGTGTCAAGGAAAGGGAAAAAGGTCAGCAAAGAGCACATTTAAAAGTATCATATGTAGCTGACAGATCAGTGGCAGCTTGGTTTGAAATCTAGTTCCATGAGCTTTTGAAGCAGACATTGTATTTAGGTCCCTCATTACAAGTCACTTTGCCCACTGCACAGAATTTATTGACTCCACATTGGTAATTCCAGGACTCATTTAAATCATAGTTCATAAAAGCTGCTGAAGTGTTGCAAATCTCTCAAATTAACATAGTAAGTGCATTAATTTTGCAAATAACAGGGGGAAAGAAGATCCTTTTAACACATCAGAAATCAATCGCTTTTACTGGAATTACTTTCTGAAATGCTTCCATATTTTCTATGGAGCTGTGCCATTTCATTGCATGTTACAAACATTGTCCTGATCATAGAGATAACGTGGCTTAAAATGCATAAATCCTGTCCACACTGTCTTGTTTTAGATTAATTCATTCCTCTCTCACATGAATGTGAATTGTGACAGTTTAAAGGGCTGGCAAATGCTTCCAGTTGTCAACACAAAGATTTTCATGACCTTTTCAATGCAGTCAGGGAACAATAAAGACTACTCTCTTCTTGCAAAGCCAGAATGTAGGGCTTTTTCAGTATATCATAACGCAGACTTCTGCAAACTTCTGGTTACTCATTGAAGCAAACAGGATTCCCCAAAGAGGTAGGGTCTGTGCTAATGCATCTCAGGTCTTTTGCCTTCCAGGATCCATTAGAGCTTGGCAAATTGTTAGTTCTGCAATTTTAATGGACTTTATTAATACATCTGTTTCAGAAACAGAGTATTGTTGAGCCAGAATCTGTAATGGCTTGTACATATTTGGAGAAGGGCTTTTTTATTCATGGAGGATTGGGCTCATTTGTGCATGAACAAAGATGTATTAACTACAAGCACAAATTCAACTATCCATTGCATGGGTGCAAATTTCATTATGTGAATCTGACAGAAGTTTGTAGTACAGCCAACAAAAAGGCCTCATATAATTCTCTTCTATTGGCAGGAATGAGCCCATTTGTTCTGAAATGTGTCATCTGTATAGCAGTCAAATATAATTTTTTTTTAAAAATAGGAAAAATATCAGGTCATAGGTTATAGGTAACCTAGGTAAGGTATATAACAATTGTAGTTCTTATACTGCTTATACTGCTGCTTCTCTTTCTTCAGATGATTTCTGACTAATGACTTTAGACATACGACATAGACATACCAAATTATTAAGAAAAAGCAATGAAGCTACAGCTGCAAAATGACAAATGAATCTTCTTACCTGAACAACATAGATCTTTTCACGTCAATTCCACTACATCTTGATTGGAATAGATGCTACTGAACTTTATAGTAGCAATAAGTATTCAGTTGTTTGTCTTAAATTCACCAAAATACTCTCTAGAGACTACCTGAACCACAGAAATTATTTCCACTAGTCACATGTACAAACAGAGAAGTTGAATATTAAGTCAAAATATGCCTAAGAATCTGGATATTTGAGACTTTCAACTCTTTTATATTGACTTGATGTTCATGATTTATTTTCCATATCTTAGGTGACTCACTTTATAAAGTGTTAAAATTATTTTGCCTTATATATCTAAATCTGCTTGAACACATTGCTGATAACGAGAATTTCTCTTTCCAGTGCAAGCAGGTGTGTCTGTGAATAGCAATGCATTGCTGCAGTAGTCTGGGCTGTACTTTTGGAACAAATACCTTCAGAGAGCTCAAATTCTTCTGGTATTTCTTGCTACAACATGTATCTGCTTGGTACATGATTGCCTGATTTCTAAGTTCTTCTAAAATTGTCATATAAACATTAAAATAACCTTAAGAGAAAAACTTATGCATTAATTTTACTCTATTTTAGAAATGATGGGCACAATTCTTGGAATAATCCAGTACACCTGTGCAAATCCATTTAAAACTCTCTGACCCAAGTGACAGACTTTACTGTAAATAAGTTGTCCTTTGTTTTCTGTTCTGCCATTACCTTGTTAGTTGACCTTTGGTGAATACCTGCACTTTCTTCTATAGCCACCATGAGCTGTCCTTAAAAATTAGGAAATTTAGATCTTTTTCTGTGCGTTGCTACACAGCCTTGCATAATGACACCCTGATCAAGGTGACATATCCAGGTACTATCAAAACTCACATAGTGATAATTCGTAAGTGAACGATTTTTAGGGACTTAAGGGGATACTGTTTGTGATTTTGTGTACTGTAGTGGCTAAGATGTTCTATTCTATTTTAGTATTAGTATAAGACTATAAACTGAACAATACTGATCCTTTCCTGCTAAATTGACTGCTGAACCTGAAACATTTATAACAGAATGATAGCTAAGATTACATCTTAAATGGGACTTTCATAATGATTCAGTACTTCGTTTGACAAGACTGAAGCATTCAGGGGGGTTTCTAGTAAACTTGTTATTTAGGAAAACATGTGAAGATTTTTCTAAAGGTTAATTTAGGCTTATTTATATTCTGAGTGTCATTTTGTGCAGGCATCATTAAAAACCTGCATATTTTGTATAAAAATGGAGCATAACAATTACCTCCAAACATGACTTGATGCAATATAATGCCTCTACAGGCCACTGTCTGAAGATTTTATATTAAAAGCTGAGTTTTGTGGGAATTAAAAAAAAAAAAAATAATAATTTCCCCCTCCTCTTTTAAACTTCAGGAGATTTTTATTTTATTTTTGCTAATAGTAACAAAAGCAAATGCAAGATATCTATGTAGCAAAAAAGCTGCAGCAGGTTGTTATGACAACTGGAAGTTTCTTTGTGTAGAGCTCTTGAAGACATGATCATTTTTGGGTCAAAGCAGATGACATTCAACACTTCAAGTACAAAAGAAGCATACAAAGTTCTTGTATATCTAAAATATACAGTTTGATACATTAATGATAATATATTCAGCAGATTATCTGCATTAAAAAAATAAACAAGTCTAAAATTTTCCGCATTTTGAGATTCGTAAGAAATTTTTAGGTTATTAGTGAAAAAGGGGTAAATCAGTTTTTAAACAACATTGGGGTCTATTTTAATTCCAGCTGAGAGTGGCTGCACAGCCTTTTTTATTCTGGGAGTTGACTCCAGGATTTTGGATCAATAATTACACTGTTTTCTATGCTGTTCTTGTTGCAACAAAGGGTTAGTTTTTCCATTACAATGGAATGTATTTCCTATAAGTAATTTTGTTCCTGGTTCTCAGGCAGCCTTTCAACTGTCAGAAATACTGACTGAGCACCAGAACCAAATCCATCAGAGTTGGTAGGAATTGCAATTAATTAAGTTCTCAGCTTGCCCTACAGATGTGTAACTCCTTCAGCATGCAGTCAAATCTCAAAATAGCTGTACCTCAACTCTTCCACTGCCTGTTCTTCTTCAGGTATACTCTTCCCTCCTGCATTAAATGAGCATTTTATGTATCTTATCCACTACTCTTTGCACTTAATCAGTTCATTTTGGAGTGTTTTATGGGACCTTTCTGTTTTACAATTTAGTTTATCTATTTAAATAATACAGATGTTCCTCTATGGGTTTATTTTAGCAAACGGTTTCTTTTTATTTTTATTTTTTTTTCCTGCAGTGGTTTCCAAATACTAATTTTCTTTTAATACATGGCTGTTTCTTCATCAGGATACTGTTGGCCTAAAGTCTTCTCAGCATTGTTTTGTTTATCAGTTCTCCAGAAAGTATATCACATTTACAAATTAATGGAAATAACACCTTTTTCTAGGATGCTAGGTGTCACACAGTAAAATTTCTATTCCCCTAAATGTTACCTTCACCATCTTTCTTTCTTCTTCTTAGAACAAGTAATTTCCAATGGACAGGAGGCACAGCCAGAATTGCCTGTAGTTGTTTTACCTCACTAGGCTCTGCTTGAAAGACTTGCAGTCCTAAGGAAAATTCCAGCAGACGTTTGCTCTAACTCTGTAAGATCCAGCTGTCTTCAGGACCAGTAGAATGAAAGTTCAATTCCTCTATTTTAATGAGTGACTGTTAATGGGAATGAGTTAAAAATCTTTAAATTGAGTTTTTACTTTCTCTATCAATTTTTGGTAGCAATGTATCGTGTAATAACAGAAAATTGTGCTAGTACTGCCACTGTTAAATCTGTCTGGATTCTTAACAAACGGTAGGTTTTATTGGCATGAAAAGGATGTGAAAAGCCACTGTGGAATGTTGCAGGCCAGAGGCATTTAAGAAACTCATGCTTCTATGCAGGAATCTGCCTGGTGGACAGTGTCTGCATCCAACCTTGAATCTCAGGAATTTAAATTCTTCTGAAGCCATGATGAGGAAAACATTTATCCATCTTACAGGTACAGAGTGATCAAACACAATGCAACAGATTGCTGTGCCGCCTTTCTTGCCAACAGTCATAAGTTTGATTCATTTAATCTGTGGCTTTCTACTGGACAGAGCTGTGCTAAGCCTGTAAGAAGCGTTGAGCATTAGAGGAGAGATGTTAATTAGCATAAATCCTGCACCACCCTGACAAAAAAGTCACTGCTTCCTAAGAAATGCTATAACTTCAGTAAAACTAGAGCCAGCCAGCCGTTTAAATGCAAGTTATACTTACAGCTTTAAAAACTGATTTAAAAATTAAGGAAGATAAAAATGTCAGCACAAAATGTTTTAATATACCAATTTAAAAATTATTTTTATAGCAGTATGACAGAAGGAAAGAGTCTTTCCATTGAGCATAGATCTGCATTCAGTATCATGCTGTCAGACCACCTTCCATTACTGTGCAAGCAGCCAAATTAGCATCAGTTGCAAACTGTTTGCTGTTGTCAACTGCTCTCTATCAGTAGAAAATTGCACTGTGGACACATGTTGCTGTGTATATTTTTAAAACTGCTCAAAGAAATCTACCAGCCACTTGTGGCATTAGATAATGACATTTCGTAACCCTTAATTCCCAAGGGACTTTTTCCCTTTCATTCTCCCATGAAGAGAAATTTTGCTGAGAAAAGCCAGAGAAATGAAGATGCCAACTGTGATCTTTTTTCAAGGTTTTTAAGTGATCTTTTATTTATCCACAGTTCAGACAATGGATTGCTTTGAAGAGAGGAATACAAAATTATATGGAGGCTGATCTACAATATAGGGAACATATTTGTGATCTAGTTAGGCCGAGTTTCAGAGGATATACACTATAGCATTTTCTCTGTGTTAGAACTTCTTAGCGCTAAAAGTTTTTGATATCACCTGCCTGAGAGACTGTTGTTCTCATCCAAGAGAGATGAAGTTTCCCAGCTAACAGAAGATAATAGCATCTGTGAATAACTGCTTCTTTATCAGATTAGTGTTTAGTGACCAGCTGCGTCTGCATACCTTGACTGTGAATGAGTCCTCAAAATGCTTTCTGTCCTCTGCCAACACCTGTTTTTTCCTGCTCAGCTTCTGCTGTAGCCAGCTGCTCCATGAGCCCTTCTTCACACGCTGTACCTTCTTTGTAGCCGTGCTGTAGGATGGGTAGAGCTGTAGGTTATCTGCCTTAGGTTAGCATTTGATTCTCTGTCTCCAGTTCACTTTGTAGTCACTTGGTGAAAAGACAGCAAAATAATTGATCTGTGTGAGAATACACAGATGAGGAGTCTTACATTCTTCCACTGCTCCTTGAACATGTGTGTTTTTAGGGAAGTGTCAAATCCTTTGAATCTATTCTTAAACCTGTCCTTCTTTGAGGTAGGATGACAGTGCCATGTGGCTTTCCAAATATATCATTTTCTTCATTTTACTCTCCTTTTTCTCTCTTTCGGTTTCCCAGCCTCTATATTATCATTACTATTACTATTATCATTATCGTTATCGTTATTATTATTACTATTGTTACTGTTATTTGGCAAAAGAGAAGGACAAGGCATAAGAAAATTTAAGACTAGAGAGGAAAAGTGAATGGCAGAATGGAACTAGTTTCTCATGCAAAATCAGAGTTGGAATAAAAACGCATTTTTTCTTCAAGTGGAATGAAAATATTTCCCACCCACTGAATTCTGATTTGTTTTAAAATTAATGATCTTTTCCATACCAATTCAATTATTTTTTACTTCAATCTGTTCCTAGTTTGATGTTGGATGCCACAGTCTGCAAGGCTTTGCCGTTTCTGAAGTCATAAAATGTCCCTTTTCGATGTGATACCACATTACTAGTGAATTAAGGCTACCCAAAGCTCATCCTAGTGATGCTTCCAGGAGTATTGAAGAGATCTTTCAGTACATTCTTGTCATCTTTTTTATATCTGCAGGAATATGTAATTCTACTAATTAAACGTTAAACACAGAGGAAAGTTTAAGACCAGAGGGAAAGTCTTTGTCAAATGCATAAACCACAAAGGAATAAGATGTTGCTATAATATTCTCTTCCCTCCTCCCCTGTCCAGTGAGCTTATTCAAATTAGTAAATTCAATGTTAGATTGAGTTGTTCGAGAGCATATTACAAAAATTCACAGTTCTTTGTAGTGGGTCAAAACTCTGGGGGCTTTGATTTTCATAAGGACAATTGACCTGTAATAGGTTTGTGGGATTTCATTAGAATGATTCTTTTGGAGGATTAGGAAATCACAAAGGATAAGGAAGGAATAGGCCTTTTCACCTAGGCAATGCCATCTCCTTGATCCTGAAGTCACCATGTCCCCTTGGAAGCCTCACAAATGCAGCCACCTTCCTGCTCCTCACCCTCCTAGTCTCTCTCAGAAGTAGGTACCAATGATTGCTTCCTCTCATTGCTGAATAGTAATAGCTGTGGAAATGATCAAAGCTTGCTAGTGGTGTTACTACTCACTGATGTCTCCTTTAGTCTTGTGCGGATAGTACCATAAGTTTTATTACTTGCTGGCCATTTTATAACTATCTTGTGTTTTCCTGAGATTTTGGGATGGGCTGTGGGATGTCAGGCTGAACCTCTCCTTTACTGGCTTCTAACTTACTAAACTGTTCAGAGCTGGTCCTAGGAAGCTTAATGTTGCTTGCAGAAGAAGATATATAGTATTGTTCACCATAACTGTAACACAGTAATTTTGTTGTCTCTGCTTTCATTCTTTATCTCTCCATATGCATAATCTGCCAAAGACTTTCTATTTCTATTACACAGTAAATAAGGAAATGGTTGTTCCAGTTCCATGCCTCAATATATCCTGGAAAAGTTTGCTTAAAAAAGCTTGCCTGCATATAAATGAGTTGGCTTGGCAGTATGATTTTGAATTTTTTATGAATAATTTGCAAATAACTGGGAGAAATAAATGGCAATTTCTTTACTTCTGTTGTCATGAAGTGTTGAAGGGTGGATAATGTGAGCAGGAAGAAAGTATTTACGTAGTTTTCTGTGGAAGTTAACTAAAAAACCTGATTTTTTTTTTCAGCATAGTTTTCCTTACATAAAGAAATTATGATAAATAGGATTATTTGGAGATATAGGACATGTTTGTGTTAAAAATTTCCAGGATTAGTACCAGAACTATAATGTCTCAGATGCAGCTGCAACACAGTTTTGCTAGTGCTATCTGTTTACAGTCGGAGTTGCACACCATGAGAAGCAGCTACGCAGCCAGGACTAAATGAGAAAAAAACCCATTTGTTTGCATGTGGATATGTGTGTGTTTGCACACCAAATGTAAAGGTAACTCTTGTGGTTTGCCAGTTCCTAACTCCATTCTGCTACAACAGTCGCAGTTTAAACATGAAGCACAATACTGCTGTTTTTTTCCTTCAACTCCCATAGTCCCACCCCATTTCATTATATTAAAGTGACATGTTCGTCAGAGCTGTTTAAACACTCTTGCAGAAGCATGCTACAGTATGTGCTGTTTGTTTTGGCAGAAAGCATGCATTTATGTTGTTTCTCATACAAACAATTATTTCACCTACACTCTGTTAGGTTTAACAATGATTGACTAATACTTTGTATAACTATACAGACTCATCCATTACAGATATTTTCCTTCAGCATTTAATATAAACCTGAGGTAGGTTTAGTGTTTACATATTAGCTTTGTTAATAATATCATTATCTGACTTTTTCCTTTCTTGAAGATAGTAAGGATTTTGTTAATTTCATACTTAATGGTTGGTGCATATTCAGAACACATATTCCAGTTCTGATGAAACCTAATAGACATGTTCCATGATGTGCATTATGCAAATAAAAGTCTGTAACTCATTTTAAAAAAACGTTATCATGACACTCAATTAGGAATCATTCCATTAGCTTTCTAGCACAGCAGCTTTGGGAGGCTTCATCCATGTAATTTGCTGTCTTGTACCTTAATGTACTAAATATTTCCTTTTTAAGACAGTAATGTCTGCCAAATAAAACAACAGAGAATGTTAATTCACGTTTAAAGCAGGCATTCAGTTGTCATATTGCAGCACCACTAATTCAGTGCTGAAGATTACTTTACTTCCTGTTATGCATTTTAAATGAAAAAACGAACATGCTGTTAAGAGAAAGCAATACTTACCTGAGAAGGATTCTGCAAGCTCTGTTCTGCTAGTCCACAGACTGAAATGATGGAGCCAGATTTAGAAGTAGCTTATTAGGTGTACGCTGCTGNGAAAGACAGGATCGGTTTCTTTTAATGAAGCCAGCATAGAATGATATGCTGTCCATGTTGCTATGAGAGCATAAACTTGCAGAGCAAACTCAAGCAATTGCAGAACAACTTACCAAGGGTCATTCCCTGTCAGCTTGCCAGTGCTTTTCCGTGTAGTCACAAACTTTAACAGCATCAAGGAGGGTCATAGTATGTCACAAATGAAGGAAATTACTAGTTAGTCATGTACACTTGAGATTGAAAGCGATCTAGTCAGTATTGTTTGTGAACATAAGTAGAAAACTAGGTAGAGCCAAAAATCTTTCAATTAAAACACCCACTGTATTCCCTATAGAGGGGACAAGGCTCTGATTACATTCAAAATGCAGTACCTGCTACTCTCTTTCACTGCGGTGGTTGTGTACTGCATCTAGAGCTCCATCCCTGAGAAAGGAGTGTAGGAACTGCCCCAAAGGGATCACACAAATGTAAAAAACTAACTATTTTGTTTTGCCTTTGATATTTTTGGAGAAAAATTTTTGCCATCACATTTTTAACCCATTGCAATTATAAAGGCATGTAATTATTGTTATAAATTAATCCACATGTATCTGCATATCTTTTATATAAAACCATACACACTTTTGGAGTTTAAGTGATGTCAACATTTAAAGTATTAAAATGTTTTTGTTAAAATTCTGCCTGCATAAAGCCCAAAACAAATATGTACATCATGGTCCAGTAGTCAATTATATTGCAATATTGGCACTGCAGAAAAAAACCCATTCTTTAAATTTAGCCATGCATTTTGAAATACTCTACTTTAAATTGACTTTCACCCAAGATGCTATTGGACAGGGAGAGATCTCTGACGTATTTATCAACTGGAAATTACTCTGAATAGTCAGGTTTTGGCTTATCCTGAGTTGGCTTGTCCAAAAGACTTCACCTGTCATCTCTGAAGTGAAGACAGAGGTGAACTGTGTTATCATCCATGCTCTGAATCAGTAGCTTGCCAGCCTGAGGTGTGGAGATACCAATGGGTAGCCACACATCCATTCCTCGACTTGAAAAAATAGAAAAAATGTTGTCAAGGGACAGGGAATGATAACTGGTTATGTTAAGTTACTGCATTGCTGCTGTTGAGTTGCTACATGCATCCCAGACAGCGTGGGCATGCTCAGGAGCTTCTCCTTACATTTTCTCCTCATTAGCTGTCAGGAGATTTGGGTTTATTGCTCCCCCTCAGTTTTGAACATTGAACAATGTGCAAGATGAGGGTGTTCAAAGGGGTAGAACTTCAGAGCATCCAACAGACAAACTCTTATCAGCAGCACGTTCCTTTGATCAGAAAAAAACAGACCTTGCCTCTTAAAAGACAACGATTAATGTCTCTGGACTGACACTGGATTAAAAACTTCATAGTTCTTTAACTAGTTTTTCCATTATAAGATCTTTTGACTATCAAATTCTTCCTCTCAAGCTCCACTATATCTTAGGAGTGGACTGGTGCATTCAAGCCAAATGCAAATGGGTAGTCTTTATACACCAGGATGTCCAAGATATGTATGGGGAAGGGAAGAAGAACACTGCATTTCTTATGAGAAAAGGCATTTTTTTCCAGTGAGCTCACATGAGAAGAGAGGAAACGTGACTTTATTTGCAGATTTTGCTTTAGCCACCACCATACTTACAGTCTGGAGTTTAGAGGGACAAAATATTGCCCAGCCCCGTGTGCATACCCCTTTTTCCTTTGGGTCTTCCTGGTATAAAAATGCTTTTCAAAGTGGTAGTGGTCAATTCCAAGTTGGCTCAACAAAATTCCAGTTCCAGCTTCCAAATGAAATTAAAGAAAGGCAGAGAAATCCTTCCTTGAACAAAAATACTGTCATGAACCACAAATCAACTCCTTCTTCCCACCTTCTTTTCCATTTCTCCATCATCTTGGCTTGCCTTGCCCTTTCCACATTCTGCAGTGCTCTAGCAAACAAGCCTCCTTTCACTCCCTGCGTCTCCTTCAGCAAAGCTTTCTCCTCAATCCGTAATCCTATTGTGAATTCCTGTACAGGAAACATGAAGCATTTCAGAATGAATGGCTGGCAGAGCCACTGAGCTTGTGGAAAGATACAGAATTTATGATCACTAGTCTGGCTGAGAAAACAGTAATATGATTGATTCTAAGTATATGTTGCAGAACACTGCTATCTAACCACTTATTCTTTCTTTCTCTTTTTTTTTCTCCACCCCTCTCTTCTCTCAGGAAAACAATCACTAACAATAACCTCAGCAACAATATGAAAAGAAAGTACAGTCAAGGCTCAACTTTGAATTTCAACAGTAATGTGACTGGAATCTTTGATATTGCCCTTTAAGGGGTTTATAACTGAATATTTTAAACCTTATTCAAAATAAGAGGAACGGGTCTTAGAAGGGTGAAAGAATGAATGCAATGAAGCAGCTATTTCTGAAATTTGGTGCTCCAAAAGGTTAAAGCAAAAGTCTAGGGCAAGACTGATACCATTGTTCCATTGGTCATAGGCTGTGTAACTTAATTTGTTGGTAACTTTATGTGGACATCACGCAATTTTTATTGCACAAAACATAATAAAGATTAACTCCTCCAGTACATTCCAGCTCAACTTGAATGAATAACAGGGATTGCCACAGAAATACTGTCGGGTAACTTCAAGTGTTCTCTAAGTGTCTATGAAGAAAGAGTACATTTCCCGGTGGTTTTGGGTAATACATGTGAAAGCAGTCACAATACTTGAAAGAAAATAGAAGCTTTGGAAAGTTTAGTGCCTATTAACGCCACTTTCTTTCAGTGTTACCTTCTTTCAGCATCATGTTTTAAATCCCTGTTGTCATAAATACTCTCATCACCTCAATCCTATATATGAAATAACTGAATCTTAGAAGCTAGAAAACTATCCAATGCAAAAGAAAGCATTAGTATTTAATAAAGTAGTTTCCTTTTAAATAAACCACTGAGGAGAGCGATAAATTCTTGAACATTTGGAATTTTTAATAAATTATCAAGTGTATGCACACACACACATGTATATAAATGTATATACATTTGCATATATTTTAATTTGCATAGAATTTGTGCATCTTTTTTTTTTTTCATTTACCTTCTTCAGACCAAGTTATTGCTGAGAGCAAGGTCGAAGTAAAAGTATTCATTGTGTGTCTGAATGGTATCTTATGGTTTCAAAAGGTATCTTTGTGGTGGTCAGGCACTTTATTTAATTCCCATTATCATGTGCAGAGCTTGGAAATGTGTCTTTTTAAAATCTTTCTTTGTGTTGCTATGAGAAAAATGTCATGAACACACTAAAATGGAATGACCGCTTCTGTTTGAATACAGGTTTTTTCATTAAACTGACAAAATCTTATTGCCAATTTACTGTCTTAAATTGGTCTTGCTCATCCTCCCTTCATGGACTGATGTAAGCAGGGAATTTGGAAATGGAAGATTACTCAGACCTTACATATGGGGAGTATTTCCTGTTGTTAAACCACAACATAATGGAAAGAGCTTGACAATGGCATTCAAAATCCTTCCCTGACAGTCTGATGGCAGTTGTGCAAAACATCTCAACCCCAAGTCTTTAACAGAGAGAGAGAAACAAAGGGGGCTTTAACTCAAAACCTGCAGAGGAACACTCCCAGGGTGTAGCCAGGGCCAGGGGCCCCCTGGGGTGAGGATACACAGGGGTTTCCCCAGGGCTGGCAGGGCAGGGACCTCACCAGCGAGGGACTTGTGTTTGCCCTTTAGTGCCTGTGTAAATCTCTTGGGTGGCCTCAGGGAAAGTCATACACCCTTGGTGACTGGAGTGACTAGTTCAGAGCAGAAGACTTAGGAAGGATTAGCCCTGCAAATCGTTTACATGGGTGCAGAAGGACTTTTGGACAAACATAAAGTCATCCCTTAAAAATTGAAGATCTGGCTCAAGCTATTTGCTGAATTTGACCTCAGTCTAGAAATAACCCCAGCTGCTCTGAACCTGCATTTCTAAACAAAAAATAAAAACGCACAGCTTGTATCCTGAAGACCTAAGATGTACCTTGACTGGGGGATTATTCTGTCTTTCTAAGTCCTCTGGGATTGTTCATCAAAATAAATGTGTCTCATCTGGCTGCAGCACTCATCACTCTGTCAAGTGTAATCAAATGTGGGGAGAGGAGAGGGGAGATAACCTTGAGGGAGGGGGTGTGCTGCAATTCAAGCAATATATAGCAAGTTCCTTTCCACGTGTGCACTAATCTTGTCTCCAACCATGTTTATCATTCTCCACACATAGCCTGCTATCTGCACATCAGTCACGTTCAACTTTCAGCAGCCTAGCTATTGCACACCTACGCACAGATTCCCACATTCTTCATTCATTTCACACTTGTATCAGCATCGAAACACCTCTATCAAAACCATAACATATACAGAAAATGAATGTCACTAATGAGCATGTTTGTGAGGAGACCTCTCTTTTTGCTGGGACATGGTAATTCTGGACACATGTGGGTTAGATTTTGTGTTCCAGTAAACCTTGCCTCTTTTATTTGTCAAAAAAGCCCATGCAAATGTCATATGCAATGACTTTTGAGGAACATAAACTTTACTTTTGCCAAAAGAAACACATAGGAATTTGACAGTGTGAAGCTGAGAACATGATTAAAAGTAGGGGATATAATACCACCCTGATGAAGCCGTTGGCTCCAGTATAACTTGAAGCAAAAAACACTTAACCTGGGGTCAGTACTGCTAAGAATATGACCCGTTAGTAATCTCTACCTTTAAATTTCAAGTGTATTTGGTTAACCTTGGAAATAAAGCTGCTAAGATGGAATGCTTTTAGAATTTATGAACTATTTTTATATCCCATTCTTTTTATCTGTTGCTTTGAGTCTTTACAAGACAGTGTTCTTTATACCATCTGTAACCAGCATTTTTCCAATATGTTGTCAATGCTGCCTCCCTGACTATTTCTCCTAAAATTGCTTCAAGAAGATCTAGGGAAGGCAAAATAGAAAAATCAGATTCCAGATGCCAAATCGATTTGCAGAAACGCGTTTGCCTGTTAAGCTCTATTTAGCCACTTTTTGCTAAGTGTATTTGTTGCGCATTGTTAAATTTGACTCAATTGAAAATTGTTCTCTTTTCAAACCTTTCAAGGTAGAAAAGGGACATTTACAGCCTTGTATCATGCTAGCTAATGTGAGAAAACAGGCCTTCCAGACCATAAACATCAATCTTATTTCTAAAGACAGAGAATGCAAGCTACTTCTTAGAACTGCCTTTTTATGATTTTTCTCACTGATCTTTCCTAATCTTTAGTAAAGTAGGAAAAGAAATTAAATAGTATAAGGTATTATAATGTATTACAGGTAGGAAAGATTACTTGTGGTTTAGACATAATATTCTGCATATGCTGATCAGCAATTATTTCCAAAACAATGTGTCTTGCTTGAATGACTGAGGAAATATTGATTGCTTTAGGGTGCATGTTTCAGCCCAGGACACAATATGGCTTTTGTTTTAGAGCTTTACTTTGAACAACCTGCTTTTCCCTTAGAAGAGAATATGAAGAACGTTTGTTCTGCAGATATTTGTAGTGGCTGTAACTCACCAACATCCCCATGTAACCCTAACCTTGCCCAGAACCCAGGCATATCTGTCAGCCCTAAAAATTGAAAATTCTGTTTCAGAGCAGGTGTCACTAACACACTGCTAATGGGACATGACAAACCATTCTACCAGGTAGCATGACAGGTGCAGGGTGGTAATAATGTGGGATATTTTCTTTGCTGAAATGTAGTGTCTCTCCTTCGGGATCTGATGGATGGCTTCTGTCAGCAAAGAACATCATACTTACCAGCTAAATGGCAACAGCACAGGATCAACATTCTTAAGGTGATTCTTATGGGGAAAATATTTTTTTAATTGTTTATACCACCTATCACGTAAACCAGCCCGTTTTCTTCATCTCTTAGTCTTATAAAATGTACTACAGTTTAAAAACACCGCAACTCATTGAAATTTCAGATTATGGAATCACATGATTCTTGGATATCATTTATAAAAAAGGGAAGCTGTGCTTCAGCAGAAATGCTTGGTGAATGTTGCATCTGCAAAGATACAGAGAAGGTGAGAAACCCCAAAACAAAGATCCAATGTTTATTTTAAATCGCTATTACTTCATATCATGTCTGACTCACAAAGCTACAGTTTTTATTAGCTGGAAATTATGGTTTGTTCACATAGCAATTTGCAGTTTAAAGATGTTTCAGCACACCGTGTAAATAGCATGGTTGTGACCGCTCAAAAGACACAACCCAATTCTGAATAGACCTTGTATATTGGATAGTGTTGATCTAGAGTAAACCCAGTCACTCTTGAATAGATTTGATTCTACAAAGGAAAAATTATAATCTGCTCCAGTACTGATTAAACTCAAAAACGCGAGTTCTCTGTGATCCCCTGTAGGTGCATACATACAAGAGATACTTTTAATAAGCTTTTAATAAATGTGTGGCAATGAGGAGACTCAAAATTTCATCATCTATATGGTAATATTTGGATTAATTTTATACTTTTGATCTTCCAAAAAGTTAAAGAAGCTTCAGAAATTTAGCCTGAATTGTGATTAAACTGACAGATATCCCATTTAGGATTGTTACATAAGAACACTGCCAGATAGCTCTGATGACTTAGGATCGGGAGTTTACAATGTAGTGTCATGTTCCAGTCTTCCACATGGATTTTAGAAAAGCTGTGCTTTACACAATAGTCTATCTTTCATGTCTTAACTCCTGAAAAATTACTCTGTTACTGCTCTCGTCCTCAATGAATTTCCCTGAAGAAATATTTTGTTTAAAGAGGCTTTCTTCTGCTAAAATATATTTTATTTCTGGCAGCTAATAAGACCATCTCTTACTTCTGTGCTGTCAGGGGGATTATAATGAGGTAGGCTGCATTAAAAGACACAGAATAGAAATTCACAATTGGTCTGGCAAAAGCATTCAGATACTGATGATGGATTGTGGTGACGGATAGTGGAACAACAAAACACCGCCTGTCATTATTGCATTATCTATATTTTTTGCTGTATGGGATGCTTTCTCTTGCCTTCCCTCTTGTGAATCATAAGGCTTGTATTTAAGTATTTGTGTTTATTTTGCTCAATAGAATTGTTAATCAGAGTGTCTCTGAGAGGAGAAAGTTTCTGAGGGAAGCTGGATTTGCGCTCTGATACAGCATGTTGCTCTAGGTTTTTGAAGGCTTATGACTTCTACCTGAATTCCTACTAGGAAAAATAAAATGAATCTCCTATCAGTATTGTTACAAACTTGGATAAAATATCATTTTACATGGAATGTAGGATATACACCTTTGCAGCCTTTTTTTCCCACCGATTTTGTGATTCCTGGGTTTGAAAAAGAGAGAAAGAGAGGAAGCTGAGGAACAGAAGCAGGTCTACAAAGTTCAGAGCAGCCATTTCAGGACTCCCAGGAATGGCTAAGCATGCTATAACAGTCCTTGTAGCACACCGTAGCCAGGCAGACTAGCACTGTATCAAACCCTAGAATGAAGAGAAATGGCTGTTGTAAATGAGCTATCTCCAAAATTGCAAATCTTGCCTGAAGTGTTATAGTAGGCCACAGGCTAAAAGAGGCAATCTAGCAGGTAGGAGGAATTTCTTATAGTGATTAATGTATGTGCAATATAGATTTATTTTAAAGAAGGAAAGCAGGAGGGGTGGATTCATGAAGTTAGTGAATTAAAAGAATGAATAAATTCTCATCCAATGTAGCACAGTTACCATATAGAAATCCTGATGTTTTCAGGGCAATCTGAATGAGGTTGCTTTGCTGATCTGAATGCAAATTTAAAAATTTCAGACACTTATATGACATTAGAGGACTATACTTTTCATGAGCACTCAATGCTACTGCCATTGAAAATTCAATAAAATCGCTGATATTTAAATCTGTTAGTATCCAAGCATCCAGTACTGGATTTTTTTCAGACCCATTAATGCACAAAACAAGACGACAGTTGTCTCCTGCTTCTGTTTGCTGCCCTGAGGCATCAACAGTTTTGTCAGGGGACAGTAAAACTTCTTGATTTAGCAATGTCTTTGGGCTTAGCCTTCTCAGCCTTCAAGGAGGGGATGCTTATCGGAGAGCTCCTGGGCCATGGGGACCATCCCAGGTCCCATCACCACATTCCTTTACTCGCATATCCAATTTGGCCAGTAGTTTTCTGATAAAATATACTACCATCTTTTCCAGATGTGAACAATACTGTTACTTTGAGATGTGTTCAGAGGGGAGAAAAAATGCAAAATTTACTGGATGCCTGAAGTCTGGCAGATCTGAGCTAAGCTCCACGAGTCTCTGCACGACAGAGTCAGCTCTAGCAAGTCCGTGAAGAGCTATTTAGAGACGCAACCCCAATGGGAAAATTTTTGGGAAACTTATATATTCCTCATGAATGGAATTATATATTTCACATGACATCTTGTGCCACATCAGATTAGGCTGCTTAGAAGGAAAGTAAAATACCTTCTTTTCTGTAGCATACTTTCTCTGTATTTTCTTTCTTTAAAGATATTCAGATCCTATATCCTAGTAGTCAATTGTGCTAATAACCTTACAATAAAATATAAGAGCTGCATATGAGGTACTTTATCAAGTCAATTGCTGCAAATGAGAAAATGAAATATTTTCCCAAATGCTGCATAATATTTTGCTATGATCGGATTGTGGTAATAATGTATTTACAGCTACCTCTCTAATATAGGATTAAGTAAATTCAGAACCAGCAGAGTCAGAATTTGTCGAGAGTACAGAATATTTAGTGCATTTTTCTGTAGGTGAAAAGCCCTTGTTAGATTTTGACAGAAACACACTAGTTATAAGAGCTGAAATATTGTTTAGCGGAGCAACATAGTATATTTAATACATGAAATATATGATGTCAGGAAGGCACGTTCTTGTTCTATTCTGACCAAAAATTATTTAGACTAGAACTACTGCCGAACTGCAATTGGAAAAATGTCACTTTCCCTTCATAAAGCTTTCCCTTTAATTTCGGTTTAAGAAGGAGATTACTTTTGTCTTCTGCTTAGCTAGAACTGCTTATATAGTACTTATGTAGCAGTTCCCATGGACTTTCTGGAGGTGCCTACAGTCAGAGATGGATGAAATGATCTCTAATGTAAAAGAGGTGCTTTTCAGTTTATAAAATGGCATGGATTCTCATTAGCTACTTGAATACCATCACTGTGCTCAGCGTGGTGCACTTCATATCAGAGCAAGGAGAGCAATAATCTTATCTGTGAAATGCTTGCTTGAGTTAGCAACTGGCTGGGCTTTCATGCCTTTTGCCATTTATGGCTCTTCCACTGCTCTGCTCAGGATGGGTTGGTTACCCAGTAGCTTCTCAGACAAAACATTTGGCTGCCAGTTACAATGTGCAATGTAGTACTTCTGTGCTCCTCATGCCTTTTTGTGAGTCTAAGTGGCTTAATCACCACAGTTTTGCTATTAATACCCCTATTTTGAAATACCTAATTCACTGAACTAATGATAGAGTGGGGTTTTTGGTGTTTATTTTTTTTTCCTATTTTCCAGAACAAAATAAATGTGTATTATAAATTGGTCTCAATATAAGATAACTTATATCCCTCACACATAACCAAGGAAAATCATTGTTTTGAATTTTTTTCTGGATCATTGCAGCTTATCAACTTTTGGGTCCAAATCCCACTAAAGTCATTAGCAAAACTACTGGGATGGGGTCTGCAGACTCTGCTTTTGCAAGCTGGACTGGCTGTGCCTATATACTAGCAAACTAATATCTCTAGCATTGGGGCTAACTGGCACAGAATAACTTTGTTCATATCACTGATCTCTCTTAGCCTCCAAACTAGGAAAAATATTTGCAAATTTCCTCTATGGAAAGTTCCTTTTCCGTATTAATTAGACTGTGCCCAGGAATTTTTTAGGAAAGGGTTAGTTAACTTGAGATAAAGCTGTGCTTGGCTATAATGTGATTATAGCGTTGAGACAATTGGGTTTCATTGCCAAGGAATATTTCTTTATATTGTTCACTAACGTGGGTCTGGTCTACCAGGAAGTCATTTCTTTGTTTATCAAAAAGCCACAGGAACTCCATTTTATCACATTTCTATTTCTTCTTCAATGTTCAGTTGTCTAAACTCAGCTGAAATAACAGCCTTGATATTACTGCTGGTTTGTGTCATGGAACTATGTTGTTGCACCTCTTTTCATTATGTCTAGGTCTTCAGCAATCTAGTGAGCTCTTTGTCTATTCAAGAGTCACAATCAAATTGTGGTTTGTGGCTGCTTTTGTCTTATTTTTACCTATCTGGTTTCACTATACTTCAATGAAACATAATGGTTCAAGTCAGTGTTTTCCTGAGTTCCACTCCAAAAGTCCTCCTGGGTAGCAGCTTCTTTTACTGAACCAGTATTAGTCAATTCTGTGATGCTGATTTCCCAGAAGTAACACTAACTTCATTTTTCATTATTTCTATTCCACTTTTCCCCACCTCCCCACCTGCATTTTTACATTCATTTCATCTGTTCTCCTCATTGCCTAGGACAAGTACAGCCTAAAATCAGCATACTCCTCTTTCATTCCTTGCGAAATCTAACTTCAGATACCTAAGCGTGAATATTGTGTCACCACAAAGAAATTTAATCCATACCTAGGAACAGGCTTGCGCTGGGATACATGAGTTTGTCATTGTTGGTTATAAGTAAACCCCCCAAAACTTAGTCTGAATAATTACTTTTCCAAAGAAAATGTGCCATAATGTTAATCAAGCTGTCTTTTATGAAACTTTCAGGAATGCTTTCTTGACTTCTTGACTGGGAAAATGTATTGCGTTACATAAAATGTAGTATAAGAGTTAAGGAGCTCTAGAACACATGCAGTGAACTATACACCGTGCTCTGTGATAGTAACCTTGCAAGACCTTACATAACTAAGAGAATAGCCCGTTAATAATATCTTTTATTGCAGAAAGACTTATGAAGACTGGGGACCAGCCTTGGTGCTCTATATGTTTACATTGGTCATTCAAGAATTTTGGACATCTCAAAAACATGGCGTCAGCTATACTAATTAAAACTGGTTTCATCTGAAAATCTGCCTTTGTTAAAGTCTTTTGGCAGCAGTGAACATTGCATTTCAAGTTCCTCTCAGTTTCACTTCAAAAATATTATTTTGGGAGTTAAAATGAAAAGAATGTTTGCTGGAGCAGCTTCTGCTTTTTAAAGGCAAAGGGGAAAGTTGTACAATAGAATCATACATCCCAGGTTGGATGAGAGCTCAAAGGATCATCTGGTCCAACCTGTCATGGAAAAGGGAGCCTAAATGAGATTACTTAGTACCCTATTCAATCACATCTTGAAAACTTCCAGTATGACCATACCTAGAGTAATTTCACATAAGTAACCTGAAAATAATTGGATTTTTTTTTATTTTTTAAGAATGTATTAGTCATTGCTCTAAGTTTTCTCTATTCAATAATTTAGGGTTATTTTTACAGATTTTTTACTGTGTAAAATGAACTTTTATTCATTATAAGAAAAGCAAAATTTAGTGGGTCTTGGCATGATATTGTCAGAAAAGACTTAATCTGTTTAAAGCTCGCAAACTAAAAAAAAATTTAAAAAAAAAAATTGTATTGCACCAGCTGAAAATAAGCTGAAATACAGTCAAGCCAGTAGAAAATACTCTAATTCAGCTGGGTGCATTAGACACAGCAGGATGAGTCATTGACATCAGCGAAAGAGGTATTCTAAAGGGAGGCTTCACATTTCTTTAAAAATCCTGAAATACTTGAAATGATACAAGCAGCTTAGGCCTTGTCCTGACATCTTTTCAGGTACAAGTTGTTCTACTGTTTGGCCACTCACAATAGGAAGATTTTCCCTTATGTTTAAAAGGAATTTTCTTTATTTCATCCTGTGCCCGTTGCCTCTCATCCTGTCACTGTACCATTGAAAAGAGTCTGGCTCCATCTTCTTAACTCCCCTCTATCAGAATTTTATACATATAAATCAGATCCCCACACTGAGCCTGTTCTCCAGGCTAAAAACCCCAGCTGACCCAGACTCTTTATATATGACAGATGCTCCAAACCTTCCATCATCCTCATTGCCCTTCACTGAACTCACTCCAGTAAGTTTCTCTTTTACTGGGGAGATGAGAACTGGATGCAGCACCCCAGGTTTGTCTTACCAGGGTTGAGTAGAGGTGAAGAATCACTTGCCTCGATCTGTTGGCAATGCTTGTTGTAAAGCAGTTGAGGAAGATGTTCACCTTCCTTGTTATAGAGGCAAATTGCTGGGTCATGTTCAACTTCTTGTCTACCAAGAACCTCAGATCCTTCTCAAAAAATCTGTTTTCCAGCTTGCTGGCATGCAGCCTGTACCAGAGCATGAGTTATCCCTCCACAGATGCAGCAATTCCTTTGCACTTTCTTTTTTTTTTTTTTTTTTTGAACTGCATTCCTCTCTGTTCACTTCTCCAGCCTGTCAAGGTCTCCCTAAATGGCAGCACAACCACTTGGTGTATCAACACCACTCCCAGTTTTGTATGGTCTACAGAGTTGCTAGGGATGCACTTAGGAGTGTAATGTGTTGAACAATATTAGCCATGGTATGTATGTTTGAGATAATAGCACTGGTGACTTATCTTTTAATAAAGAAAGAGAGGACGAATCATGCACTTGTACATGATGAAATGAGTAGAAAGGCTGAAGGAAGGAGGAGGGAACAATGGAATTTTGCCTATTGTGCTTTTAAGGTTATCCTTGCTTAGCTCAGATACCTTGGTGTTTCCTATTTTGCCTTTCTTCCTTAAAGATCAAAATCCTGCAAGGGGTATAACCATGTTGGCTTCAAGAAGTTGGTGGAGAAGGGGAAAAAGTAGACTTCATGCAGTATATTGAAATTGAATGAGAGGAACAGGGAGGCGGGCAACAAGTTAAAGTTGAAGGTATTTATTTGTTATTTAATAAAATGAATGAATGGTTTTCCAGCACATCTTCTGAACTTTTAAGAAAGGTCACTCACTCACTGCAAGGGAAATTGTCTTTCAATCAAGTCCTCTCCTCGCTTTGCCTTGATTTATGTCTTATCATTGCAAGTATCATCTGAAAATGAAAAAAAAATAACATAATGCCATAAAGGTGTTATTGGAAAACAGAAAATAACATCACTTCCATTATTGCTGACATGAAATCAAAGTGATCTGTGAATAAAAGCATTACAGCTGATCAAAAGCTCCCATTTTGTTGTTACCACCAAAGACATATCTCAAAATAGCATTTTTCTTTGTGGTTACTTATTTTATTTCCAGTGTTGTTCTTGCAGAAAGTGTTTCCTGAGTCTGGAAAAATTAAGGCTCATTAATGGCCTAATAGAGCTCACAGTTGTAGATTTGCTTTTGGTAACGAGATAAGCTCTGAAGGGATTTATAAGAGGAAAAAGGCAATTCCCATGTGGCTGAGATGCCCTTCCAAGACTTAGAAGGTGGAATGGTGAAGGAATAGATAAGATAGGGTAAGCAAGAAAGAAAAGAGGTGAGTTAAAGGTGGCTTGGTAGATAAAGTGGCCTTTAGAATGGATATGTGCTTTCCACTACTTACTGTGTGAGCTCAAGAGCACTAGTCAGTCTTCGGTACCTCAGCTGGCCATTTATACTTGTGTAATTACCTCACAAGGATAAAAGGAGAAGAGGAGTTGTAAGACCCCATGGGACAGGGCGTGGAGAATTATGATACATTGGGAGCAGACAGCCAGGAAGATGTTGAGAGATGTTGTTCAGTATGAGAGGAACAAAACCCAAATGTGTATATATATATATTGCTGTGGTGTGTACACCACATCATTGCACATATTGGTTGGTATGATGCACCCAAACAGATTCTCTTTTACAAATTAGAAAGTAGGAATATCAGGGGGAAAAATACTGAGCCGTCACCTGAAATAGCCAATTTTCAAAATAGTCTGTTTTTTAACTTCTTTATTAAAGAAAGAAACATTCCAGAGTGTTCCTGGAAGAGGTTGCCCAGGGAAGTTGTGGAGGTGTTCAAGACCAGACTGTGTGTGGCTTTGGGCAACCTGGTCTAGTGGGAGGTGTCCTTGCCCGTGTCAGTGGGATTAGAACTTTAGGTTTCTTCTAAATTAAACCATTCTATGATTCTCTGATTTAAAGAAAATACACTGTTTTGAACAATTAGCTGTTGATTCAGCCTTGTACCTGGGCAGTGTTGTATCTGACTCAATAACATATGGTGTAGAAAGAGCACAAATGCATTCTCAGAACAAACTGTATCAGGGAAAACTTCACTGCGTAGTTACTAAAACATGCTCCAGCTACATTCCCCAAAGCACCTGTGTCAATCAGATTGTGTCTTCCAGTGACTCTCAAACATGTTGACTGAATATAATGAATAGTTTAATCACTGTTTGGAGGTGTAGACTCAGTCACTAATGCATTATTGTACACTCATGAATTTTATTGATTGTTACTATTCATGGAGCAAGACACAGGTGTTGGTTGAAGTCTACTACTTAACTCTCAAAGAATTTTTCCTTCTAAACTGTGGGAAACTTTCATTGTTTGTTAACCCTTGTCTTTCAGCTTTCCTTCCATGGGATCATTACTAATTCTGTTTTATAGACGACATGAAATCCCTGGCTCATCTTTATAGAGTGTCTTTTAATCTATTGCTCAAAAATAATTCAGCACTAACATGATGATCAATTTCAGATCTCCAAGCAAGTTGCTGTAAGATAGTTTGAGTATCCTATGAATTGCATGTTCCTGCCATTTTTCTCTGAAATGCAATGCAGAATAAGGGTGCAGAATGAGAGCCCATGTATGGCTTCTTGTATGACAATGAAATACTAGATGTATGGTAAAACTCCTTTGTTTTGTGGTTTTATTAAAAAAAAAAAAATAACCATCAAATACACAACTTGTCCTTCTCCCAGTATTTATTCAGCACACATTTTTGGTGTATTTGGGAATATGATTATTCACTGATGAGCGAGACTAGCGATACATACTACGATACATACGTGGATAATTCTTATACCCACTGAGCTGCTTGTACAAAAGCTGATAGGGAATCTGACATGGTGCTGATGACTATGCAGTGACAGCAGGAGATAAGAGACTGTGGTATAGTGAAGTTGACTTCTGACCTAGAACTTGTTGGAATTAGGGCACCATTTAAAAGTTTTACCTGTCTGGATTGGAGCTTGACCAATCAAAAAGTATCAAAAGCAGTTTTGAATATATGTTATATGCATGTATGACAAGATTACTTGTCTTCTTACTGGATATCTTCCTTCTTAAGATGACTAGTAGGAGTAAAATATAGGAAATAACTACAGAGATGGAAGGAAAAGATAATTTTCTGTACCTTTTGCCCCTACACTTTATGGGGTTTTCTCATTTCCTAGTACAGAAGGCATTTGAGAGTAGGGTCTTTTTTGCTGTGGTCTTAATTTTAAACATCAGAGTAACCTAAACTGAAATATTATGTTTGTATTGTACAAATTAAATTATAACAAGGGAAGAACAAATTTGATAGATTATTTAGACAGAGATTGTATATGCTGCTTCATTACAAGATTTTGCAAAAAGCAGCCCATGCTCTCCACTCCCATGTAGAAATTGTGGGAATCTGAGCTTTTGTATAACCACCATGATCACAAGGTACAAGTAATACCTTACACAGGATAAGAGTGGTTCTGGCTGCTCAGATACTGAATTCAGTGTTGAAACTTAGATACTTGCGGTTCTGTCTTGTGGTCAACATATTGTTGACTCAGAGATAAAAAGAAAGTTTTGTTCCATCCCGAGCGTAAAAACTAAGTCTGTACACACAAGGGTGGAACTATTTCTACTTTGCATGGATTGACACAGAATGGCATTTGTAGTACCTCTTTGCTATAGTGACTACTAGAAGCTGAAAGGTTTAGGAAGGAATTTTTCCATTAGAACCTATCCTGGCACTTGAATAAAAACACCCTTACAGAAGTAACAATGTGCTGAAGATACAGCTTCTTTCTGTGTTGAGATTTGTGTCACTGCTGTGAACGGCTTATGTGTAATGTTCTCCTAAAGACATTTATTTGATTTAACTGGACCTTAGTTGTACTGTAGATAGGTAATTTCGGTTTGTGACATTGGTCTCCAGTTCCTTGGAATTCAAGCATTGAAGAAGCTAAACTTAATCGAAGAAGCCCTTACTTTGTAGGGCTAAGTTTTGATTCCTTACTTTTGCTAATAACATTTAAAAAAATAATTTTTGGGAATGTTGCGCAGTGATGTCTGAGGCTACAGACAGCTTCAAGCTCTAGTTTTCATGGGAAGGGCTTTCCATGGATAAAGCTGCGGCTGTAGCCTACAGCAAAAGCAGACTCTTCCACTTTCCCCTTGCTCCAACCCTCTTTCTTCAAAAATTATGGGGGGGGGAAGGGGATATAAACAACAAGGATCAAAGTGTAGGTCCACATATGTTGTTTTATTAGTTTTCAGAGGCCATTCTGTTTGAAAAAGAATGAAAGTACCTTGACTGAAGAAAGCGTTGTAGTTCTAATAACATGTAAAGTCTAGGGTTACTACTTAATGCCTTACTGTGCATGGGCTGAATAGTAAACTTAAAGTTAAGCAAAAGATTAGTAGCTATTGAAGTGCAAACATTCCACCCTGCAATAGGAAAGAAGAAGGAAGGAGACATTCCCAGACCACAGGAGACTTGCAAAGAAACATCTGTCAAGATCTCTGTGCTAAGGAACTGTTATTCTCCAGTGCTCTGTGCATGGCTGAGAGCTAAAGCAGCAAGAGGCAGCTATTAGCTAAAGTAAGGAGGATCATCTCCCAGGGAACTGGTTCTATAGACAGGAGAGGCACTTGAGAGGGTACTGGGCATGAAGGCAGCTCACCACAAGATCAGTGGCAGCCTCAGCTAAGCTTTCCTGACAGGCAGGACCTGACAGCCCTCAGCTGTGAAGCAGAGGTTGCCCAAGATTAAAAGCAACCAGCTGGTCTCAGCAGAGACAAAGACTGTAAAATATCATTGATTACACCATAGAACTAGGTACTGCTCCCCTATTTATCTGCTGTGCTAGGGCTTTGTTGTCTTCCTTTAATAAGATATTGTGAAGGCAATTGTTTGCCACTGTAAAAACTAGCCCATCAAACACCAGGTTTAACTTCCTTTGATTGATTGAGAGGCTCAGTTGTATTTCAGCCCTTTAAATCTGAGCCTGGCCCTTATTGCTGCTAGTCCAGACTTGTCAGAAGAGTTACAGCTGCTCATGTTTATTCCAATCAGACACTAGAGTCTCTTCAGCTTGCTGGTAGGTTGGTATAACTACCAATTCAAAACACTGAGACCTTTTAAATTGGGTCAAAAGACTCACAAAATGAAAAGTAAAATAGTATTTTTTTTATTTAACACAAGTGGTTTATTTAAATATTTTGCTTATAGGCACACAGGAATGGAAAAGGAGGAATAAATTTATAGGAATGCTAAAAAAGAAAGGGCTCTGTAAAATCTTTTCCCTATTTACTGCCTAGCAATTAGGTGTTAAGGCTTGAGGGAGCTAAAGGCAATTCTTGCTTCTCACCTGAGGTGCCCAGGCTTCCCTAGGAGAAGTGTGCTAACAATCATATTAGCAGAGCTTTAGAATCTGGATGCCCTTGATCCATTCTGTTAATGTTGTTCTTCTCGTGTCCTCTAGGTTGTGGATGAATCCCACCTTTTGAGGTATGTAGGCTGATGGTTAACAGTATCATAGTTCTGAGGTGGATCTACAGCTCTACTGCTGCAAAGTGTAGTGCTGAGATTTTCTTAAGAAAATAAAAATGAGCCTCTAGCCTAGTGATTTGGACTTTCACCAAGGGAGCTAAAGATTTTGGTTTCTGTTGCTGATTACAAAAGCAAGCAAACGTTTTTTAGAAGTGGAAAAAGACCAAAGAAGAAGGATAGCAGACATAACCCCAAAATACTATTGATTTTTATCATAGTTAGGAGATGTGGGCTCATCTCCACTTATCACTAAAAGGAATTGTGTGTCCCATGCCCGACCGGAGATGCAAAGGAAGGGGACAGTTTTTCTTACTTTGTCTAGGGATGCTGGCCCTCCTAGTAGAATTGATGTGTCTAATTTAAACTGAATTAGAATATTTCCAGGGTAACTGCACTGTCCGCTGGGTATGCTGTTTTCCATAAACAAATACATTAAGTGCCTCAGACTGAAAACAGTGTTATCAACTTGCCCTCAAGAGTGCATGTTTGGCATGAAGAGTCTCATTTGTTGATCAAGGCAGTGAGGGAGTTCTACCAGTGAATTGGATGCTGGAAGAAGAATGCCTGCTCTTTAGTCCATCCTCAGTAAAGAGGTAAGATGTCTGAGAGAAAGGAAGCTGGAGGTGCAGCATGTGGGTCAGGCTGCAAGAAGAAGCTGTTTTGCAGGTAATTGGAATGAGCTAGCTATTCCAGGCAGGGATCCTTGGATGTGAAGCCATTTTAGCAACTGAGGAGAAGGGCTGCCAGCCTTCCTTGCAGACTGGCTAGTGAGTCTGCATCTTGTTGTCTGCAGCTGGAGTGCTCCATGCTGGCTGACCCTCTGCTGCTTCCCCGTGGCTCAGAACCGGGAGGAGGCAGCTGGTGCTGTGACCCAGCTGAATCTGTGGGAGCTTCTGCAAATATGAATTTATACAGTTATAAAACCTGTATATGCAATGTACTATTTTCTGGCTAGCAAAGTAGAAGAGCCATCGGTCTAATTCTTTTCCAACAGTATTTCTTCAGCTACTAAATTAAAACTGTATCACTGGTGTATGAGTGTTGTTCTAATCAGGTATTTAAAGGTTTCAGTTTTTCAGTGCTTCCTGGTGGAGGAGGTCATTAAAACTTTGACACTCTAGTGTTTAATTAACTTATGTTTCCTTATTCATTTAAGGTCACGTATTTCAGTGCTAGCAGCAAGTGATAGGTTTGCCTTTATACAATATCATTAGAGAATAAATTGCACTGTGTACTTTCCTCAGTTCTAATAGTCTGGATTCTTTGAGCTAAATTAACTTGACAATAATTGCAGTGCTGTGGCACAGGCATTATGAAAAATAGAAGATGTTTTATATAAACATATATTTTGAAGAAATATTCTGGTTGTTTATATGTAATTTTAAAGTAGAAAAATGGTGGTGGCCCAATATAGCTTTTAATCTGACATGCTGTAGCCTAAACAATATCTGCTTAAAAACTAGCATTCTTTGGTTGGAACATGCAGAGCTGGTTCACTGGCTCTTCTGAAAATTAATCAAGCTTTCAGCTGTTTGTAATGAGAAGATAAGATTAAAGTTTGGCTAAATGTTAAATGCTAGTTATTAGAGTCAATTTTGCGAAAGAAAACATTCCTAAGAACAAACTTTAATTAAAAAAATAATTCTGGTAAACTTGAAAAATATCGATACTGCTTCTAAGCTCTTGAGTTTTGCTTTTAAATTTGATAGCAGTGCTTTTTGTTTCAGAATGTGTGTTTTTTCAGTGCCTGAAATACTGCAGAAATTTAACCAAGGTACAAGTCTTAAAGTAATTGAAGTTTGCACAAGATCAAGAGAGACTTCAGTTTTATTGGCTAATGTGTCCAAATATCCCATCATGATTGAACATAGGCAGGCTCAGCCTACAGAAATAATGCAAACTTGATCTGTAATAACTGTTTGAGACCAGGATAAGCACGAACGTTAACGCATGGAACAGAATAGCTGTCTGTCTTTTCCTTATCTTATGTGGTATCTGTGGCCACATCTGGTGAAAGAGGAGGAGGAAGAATACCTGATGCAAAACCAGAGAGAACAAAAGCTGCACTGCAAAGTGGAAAGATGGGGAAAAAGAGTCTGATGAAAGTGAGATGGTGAAGAAATTAAGTGAAATGGGAGTTAATTGAAATGGGAAAGAAAATAACTGAAAATGAGGAAACAGATAGGGAGTTGTTGCATAGAGACAAAGAATTAAGGGCATGAACACAGCTAAGGATAGCTAAAGAAGTGTGGAGCTAGAGGGGAGTGGTATAATTACTTGCAAAGGAAGTCTGATGTAGGGAAGAGAATCTTGAATAAAGAATATTGTGTATTTTGAGTCAAAATAATAGAAAAAGCTAGTTTAAAGTAAAACGTGCCTTTTTAGTCTATGATGTCCCATCTGAGATATCGGAATTTGAAGAATGTTTACAGTTAGATAACCCTCTAGGTTTAGTGTTCATTGATTTCAGCCACGTGTGTAAGCACTCAAATACACCTTTAAATCCAGCCCCCATGGCATCCAGCTGGATGCTTATAAAATGAGACCTGTAGTGTTGCAAAGGTCCTATAAAACAACTAGTTTACAACACAGGCTTTACTGACATGATCATATATATTTATACCAGGGAAAATAATTCTGACCGTACAGGTACTTTCTGATACTTTTTGCTAGACTTTGTGGTTTTGGTGTTCATGTAGGCATGTACAAATATGTTTATTTCTTGCATCAGAACCTTTTAACAGTCAGTGTAGTTAAGTTAATCTGCCTTGTAATATAACTGCACTGTGCATATAAATTATTATAATGGTGGCTGTTCCTGAGCTGTGCTTGGATTAACCTCACCTGTTCACTTGGCCACTTTATAATATCCACTGCAGGATGGGCACCACTGCTAGATGTGTAAGAAAGGACTAGATCCTGCTAGATGTGTAAGAAAGGACTACATCCACAATACACAGCCAAAGAGGTAAATTCTGGGTCTCAGGTCACAAGCTGCCTCTTTGAAAAGCCTCTCTCTCCTCTATAGTAATATCCACAGAAGGGGCCAACCTCTTCCTTTAAATACACAGTTGCCTCCTGGCATGAGCAGGCATTGCAGGACAAGAGAGCTCAGCTCCCCAGCAAGAAGGAACTTGTTTTGCCCCTGCCTGAGCAAAGGTGAGGCATACCTGACAGCCTCTCACAGGCACGGAGGAGGAGATAAGAGACTTTCTCTAATCAAGCCTTAGTGCTAGTGCTTCTATTTTTGAAGCAGGCTTATTCCAGTCCTCGAGCTTAAATCAAAACAAAGCTGGGGTCCTGTGAAGCTAAATGGATTATATTGTCACAGCCTCCTGTTCTAGCAGCATAACTCCTTGAATAGTTTTTCATTATTTGATTTGAGATAAAGACATCAGCTTATTACTCCTGTGTAGCAGTTCTCCATGTCTGTAACTTCAATCTTTAACATTTCCAAAGGGCACTTGAACCACTTGGTTTGCAATAACTTTTTTTTTTTTCAATCTAGACTCTTACAGATAAGATTTTTATTTTTCCCTGAGAACAGTACAACATCATAGTTCCAGAAGCTAATAATCACTAAAGGCTTTAACGACAGTTATCCTTTGGAACATTAGTTGTTTCTTTCTCAATATCTCAGATTTCTCATTGACACTTCTGGGTCATGCTAAACTGATTTTTTAACTTGCAGCTTTTTTCTAAGATTCCTCTTATCATTTTGAAACTCCTATGACTAAAGGAAATCCTGATTCTTTACCCACTGTTTTCCCTAGCATTATCATTTGGGTTTGTAAAATCCCAGTGAGCAAGTTAAACATTACAGTTAGTGCAGCAGAAAAAAAAGTCTGGTTTTGCGTCAGTTCTTTTTCTTCCCAGCACTGCCCTGAGAAACGACCACATTACTTTCATAAAACTATATTGTGGTCAAAATCACCTGCATTCTTTTTTACTAGCTGTTGGGCAATTTCAAATGATTAAATTCAGTTGTTTGTCTGAGCTTTGTTTCTCTATTCTGAGCTCTGATGATCAATATACCCTATGCTGAATGAGTTCAAAATGGTTCAGACTTGCTCAATGTGTTTTTTACAAAGTGTTAGATAATATTGTTGTAGTGCTAGATCTACTGAGTAGAGTAGGGGGATGCCATGGGATAAAGTCCTGGAGGGAACAGGGGCCCAAGAAAGCTGGTTAATATTCAAGGATCACCTGGTCCAAGCTTAGGAGTGATGTACCCCAACAAAGAGGAAGTTGGGGAAAAAATGCCAGGAAAACTTTTTGGCCAAGGAATGCTTGGACAAGCTCAAACCCAAAAAAGAAGCCTACAGAAGGCAGAAGCAAAGACAGGTAGCCTGAGTGGAATACAGAACAATTGTCCAAGCAGCCAGGAATGATGTTAGGAAAGCTAAAGTTCGGTTAGAGTTAAATTTGCTCAGGGACCTCAAGGGCAAAAGAAAGGTTTCTCTAGGTGCAGCAATCATAAAAGGAAGACTGGGTAAAATGTTGATCCTCTATGGAAGGAAACAGGAGACCTGGTTGCCCAGGATACAGAGAAGGATGAGAGGTAAGGTTTTAAACTGAAAGAGGGGAGATTTAGATTAGCTATTTGGAAGAATTTTTTTACTGTGAGGGCAGTGAGGCACTGGAACAGGTTGCCCAGAGAAGCTGTGGATGACCCATCTCTGGAGGTGTTCAAGACCAGGTTGGATGGGGCTTTAGCTACCTGGTCTAGTGAGAGGTGTCCCTGCCCATGGCAGGGGGGGGTGGAACTCGATGATCTTTAAGGTCCCTTCTAACCCAACTCATTCCATGAGTATATGCTTTAAAGAACAACAGTAAAAAAAAATTTGTGAGAGAGCAGTTTTTATTTCAGTCTCTTCCTTTGCATTTTGGGTTGTATAATTAATTCTAGTCCATGATTTGGATTTTGCTTTATCAGAGTTTATCAACACTTTGACTCTTTGTTGTGATATTTCATTCTAGTTGTCAGAAAATTGGCCATGTTCCTTCTTTTCTCCTGTTATGTGTAGTCACCAGAGTGGAATGGTTAAGAAATATTTCCATAGCCAGAATGACATTTTTTTCCCTTACATATTTTTTTTCACAGAAATAATAGTTATGCATGATATAAGGTAAGAAGGAAACAAGAGTTTAGGTTTTTGGGTTTTTGGTTTGTTTTGGGTGGGGTTTTTCTGACAACTATCTCAACAAACTAACTTGTGTTAGTACTTGTGACTTTCATTTTCCTTTTTCTACACTAACAACAGGAGCAGTGATTCCCACTGGCAAGATACATCACTTATTTTTGTATCAAAACTGCCTGATACGGGAAGAAGCCTATGTTTTGGTGTCACTAGGGAGACATCCATAACTTTGTTTCCAGCTTTTCCCAGATCAAATCTGACATTTTTAGAGGTGTTAAGTGTATAAACCATGTCTTAAGCATCAATATTTTTTTGTCATGTATAACTGTGATGCTCTTGCATCTTGACTAGGGCCTTTACTACCTCTGTCTGACCATTTACCTGCAACCCTTCCCTGCAGTTTTCTGAAAAATCTGCTCTGGTGAGTAGTAGGAATAACTCCTGATCTATGAATTGCCTTTACGTTCTTTTGTCCTTAAAGACAGTTTTAAATATAGAGAAACACTTTCTGTCAATTCTTAAAAAATATTTTATCTCTCAGTACATTTGTGAAGCCCACAAATATATACTTGCTCTTGATGTCAGAAAACTGCAACATGTTAAAAGGTATATTTTCTAGTTGTATAATAATTCGATGAGGAGTTGAGAATTGAACATTGGTTTCCACAGTCCTGCACGTTTATTACAAGTAATGGGAATCATGAAAGAATTGAGAAAGGCATTGGGGTTTTACACTAAGTTTCTGCAGTGCTGTAGATAGCTGATAGAGAATGCTGTAAACTGAAAGGTTCTGTCTTTATTCAAACAGTATCCATTGCATATATGTGACTCAGACTCCTACTTACTCTTTAAAAAGACACTTTAAATACAAATTAAGATGCTCCTTCTAACCTTCTTTCTTTCCTCACTGGAAATAAGTTTCTAAACCTTTAGAGTTCCTCGAAGTATTGGTTGACAGAATACTGCAATAAGCTTAAATGTCTCCAAAATTGCACACCTTTGTCACATAGCAGGGGTGAGTATAAACTGACTGAATCAGCTACCAGTTGGGCTTTATTTTTAAAACTGAGTGTGATATCCACCAGATTTATGGTATGAATGTTCACACACAAATCTGTCTCAGATTAGTAGTGTCTTTAGCCTTTCAAAATCTATATACTGTCATTACGAAATCTTTTGATGGAGAAGAGTTTAGTGGTCCCCCAAATGGACAAATTGTATTTGCCTTGTATTAATATTCATGATGCTTTCCAGAACAAATGTGAAAATTGTTTTCTTTATCGTATTTAAAGGAGCATGATTATCTCAGGAATGATTCACAAACATAAGAAGTTTTTCTTTTGCCAAGCAAAGCTAATACGCCTCTGTCAGAATTTTAATCTTCTTGCTCTCTCTGTTTTTTATAATAAATGGTGTTACATATTGTACACATTTTACAAAATGACAGAATCAGTGAATAGGAAAATTAGCTCCAGTGCCTAGTGCAAAATAACATTCAAATGTTTATATCTGTGGGATAGTTAAGGACTTTCAAGCTAGTGCTGCAAGATGTAAGGGACTCTGATGTGGTTTTGGCTGTAGAGAAATAAAAGCTACCTCCCTTGCTCTCTTCCCTGAACCTGCATTTCAAAGTTTTTTGTTAGACATGTTGAACCCCTGCGTGGAAATCAAGTCAGCAAAATCATTCTGGCAAGGGGTTGCCAGAGCAAGTCCCTCGCTGGTAGGAAAGGATGGCTTGTGTTTCATCTCTGTGAGAGACAAGCCTGCTCCCACCATCAGGATGGGCCTGTTATCCAGTGCCACAAAGTACAGGGAACAGAACTTCAGAAGGAGAATATGGTGCTTTTGTGCAATGGTGTCTGTGTGCAGCCTTTTCCGCTGGTACCACTGGATAGGGCGAATTGGTCCCTTTCTTGCACCTGTCATGACTGATTTGCATTCCTCTTGTGGCATCTGCCCAGAAGACTCGCTGTTGTCAGAGGAACTCTTATGGCTACCGGAATTTGTCTGTGGCCACACTGTGTGCCAGAGCATCTCAACAAAGCAAGCGGTGTGGGGTGCTGGGGGTCACAGATCATGGCTCTGCAAGGCTGGTTCTGCCACTTTCTCTTGGTGCAGTGCCTGGCCACCCTCTCAGCAAAGTAATTCTTCCTAACATCTAATCTAAACCTCCCCTGCTGCAACTTCAGACCATTTCCTCTGGTCCCATCCTTATTCACTTGGGAGAAGAGGCCAGCACCCACCTCTATACAGCCTCCTATCAGGTATCTGTAGAGGGCAATGAGATCTCCCCTCAGCCTCCTCTACTCCAAACTAAACATGCCCAGTTCCTTCAGCCTCTCCTCATATGAATTGTTCTCTAGACTCCTCACCATTTTGGTGGCTCTCCTCTGGACACGTTCCAGGTTCATTGGAGGGAGGGGACTTTAAAATCTCAGTGGAAATTTTTTCTGAATGAGATCTGGGAAAAGCTTCAATAGTGGGCCAGGATACAGGGATGTAAATAAGTCCCTAGACTGAGAAGGAAGCCTGTGCCTGTCAGACACTAAAATAACAGTTGCTTAGAGCCATCTGAGTCTCTATGTATGATATAAAGAATAATAATCTGAGTGGCAATGGAAGGTGAAGTGATTCAGAAATCTAGTCTTCAATTTTTAGAAATATAGAAGAGGATGGGTTTTATAGCAGCAGATGTAAGAGGGAAGGAGGAAGGGCAGGGTTGTGAAGGAAGCTGTAAGATGTTTTTTTAGATTGTACGGAAGGCATTTGGCTCTGAACCAACAAAAAGCCATTTAAAATCTTTTTTCCTCCTGAAGATAATCAGGGATCTACAGAAACAAAACCTGTGAAAGGACAGTTCATATGGCATGAGGTCAAAAGCAGCTATGTGAACGTGCTAAATAAGCATCCTTTGTAGCCCATGTGTAAGGAAACACAGACAATAGCTCCACGTACAATGGCAGGTACTGTGCTATGTGAAAGGAAGGAATGAGGCAGCATGAAGAAGTGACAGTTGTCAACTGAAGGTCTTATTACTTTAGTCCTAATTTAGGACTGTTATAGCCAGCATGATGGAGTCAAATAACCCACAAAGATATACATTATTCAGAGGGACAGTTAATCTCTTGTGGTGTTCGGAGATCCTGCTGGATCCTGCAGTTGCTCAAGTCGTCGCTAACCCAAACGTGGTCACAACCAGTCAGGGTTTCTTTTTCTTCATGAGTCTTCCTTTAAGCCCTTTCTTTCTCACCTGCAGAAAGATCATTCCTTTTCACGCAAAAGGGAACGGAAGGAAGTAAGGGAACTGCGTTGGGTTTGATCCTAAGGAGGGGACAATGGTCATGCTGGATACCTGAGCAGTGCCAAAACAACTTCATCTTGTGTTTGGAAAAGCAAGCTCTAGCGTCAGCATGAAACATGTTTCTTGCTTAATCAAACACAGAGAAACATTTATAAATGGGTTTTAAAGAATTTTAAACATTTCAGTCCATGTTTTCAGTCACAATCTTCAGTTTTATGTATGCGTGTTCACACATACCCATTTACCGAGGTAAAGAATCATTTCAACAGACATTCCAAACTTCTCATTTTGAGTCTCATTCTGAAAGAAATTGATAAAATGGTCAAATAGTGCTGTCATACTCTGGCTAATGATAGTTTGGCACTGGCGCTGGTAAATGATTTCATCTCCAGAGGAAGGTGCACATGCAGAAATTCAGAATTATGTGAGATCTGAGTGCAAGCCAACCTCAGGAGACATAAAACTAGTCTGCAAGATTGAAACTGCAGCTGACAAATTCTTTTCCTGTACTCTACCTTTGTGATGGTTCTTACTAAATCTAGAGAGATCTTATTTTCAATTGCTGGATTATTTTTTTTCTAAGTAAATACTTTCTACAATGTTTGTTGTGGTTTAGGTGGAATTGGCCTATCAGAATGATGGATGGCTCTTCCCTTCTGCTGTTCAAAGAGAGGTGAGGAAGAGATAAATAGATTTACAAGTATAGCATGAATTAAACTAATGAAATATTAATAGTAAAATTTAAAATGAAATAATGAGATAGATACAATATATACAAAACCGTATCAAGCTCCCAGGATGATGTCACTGGCAGGCCCTGGGGAAGTCCCAGACTGGACTCAGTGGTGGATGGGAACAGCATTCCAGCTCAGGAGTCAGGAATATATGAATTGCAATCAAAGACAGATGAACAGACAGGGTTGTCTTGGGACACTGGCTGTGGAAGGAAGAGAGTTGACCCTTTGATTCCTCAGTTTTTATACTGAGTGTGGGGCAGGTGGGATGCAATACCCCAGTTGGTCAGGTTTCAGGTTAATTTCAGAGCGTTAGAAGAGACCTAGCTAAGATGTAAAATCACTGAACAGAAAGTTGGTTCTGTTTTACCTCAAACCAGGACACTGTTCCACAACAGAATTTGAGAAATTCAGAGGTTTGATGATTTCTAGCTCCTTATGGAAATACATCACTGAACATGAAATTTGTTTCTCAAAAGCACTGTGGAGTTTCTTTCATTTTTCAAAAAGCACCAGGGACCCTATTAAACATTCCATTATCTTTTTCATAGTGCTAAAACCTATGGGGTGGAGGCAGCGTGTGAGGTAAATTGGTTTTAGTACTCAGCACAAATTACGGATTGCATCTGGATTGTTTGAAAAAGTGGTAGAAAGACAAAGGGATGACTGGTTATACAGCATGTGAAAGGTTCTTATCCAATAACTTTAGCTACGCTTAACATGATAAGACCTGTATACAGCTGTCAGAGCTGACTGGTCACTAATTCCCTACCTATTCATTCAAACCTTTTTTCCCTTTTCTGCCAGGTGCTTCAGATGTCGATAAGAAGGGAGGAAAGGTGACCTGTGAAGGTCATCCAGTGTAAACTATTCCCAGAGAACGTTCTAGGTTCAATTCCGTTAAAGCCAGAGCACAATGGCATAGGTTCAGACTTCCAGTGCTTGGCACTCAAAGCTGTGACCAGATGTAATATGCTCAGCACTCCCTGGCTTCCAACTGCAACATTCATGGCCGTGCTTCTCAAAAGCTCTTTTACTAATTTCTGTCTTTTCTTAAAATAATAACTATATCCTGAAAACTCTTGCTTTTTTTTAACAGAGAGATCTAAAAATGACTTTGACAGCCAGATGTGAAAATGACCCAAACAGACAAATAAGGGTTCTCTAAATTGCAGAAAAATGTGGAAAAAAGCTTCTGTTATGCAGGGAATGTGAGTCTTTCTTTTCCAGTTGATTGATTGGTTAATTGATTTCCTTTTTGAACATCATACAATAATGGTTTCTTAGGGGCTTTTTTCCCCACTCTGACCATTCTATTGCTTATTCAAACAAGCAAATTTAGTGGGTATTTTAATACGTCATGTATGAGAATGCTGTTCTTGCCACTCTTGATCACTTTATTCCTATGTTGCTATGAAGAAATTTAAGAAATTTAAGTGAATTAGTGCTATACATAGTCTCTGGTCCCAAGGGGCATTCAAAGGGAGAGTGAGTGCATAAATTCTACTTAGAAGAAGGTTGCTCAGAATCAGATAACATGCAGATTAGAGATTTTAAATGGAAAGCTCTACCAAGGGTACTGCTCTGTAGTTCTGCCAATAAAAGCCCTAATTGGTCCTGGGGAAATTTTTGCTTATTTATGAGTAGCAGTAGCATGGGGAAAGGGTGCATAGAAAGGAGGAAACAAGTTTTGTTTATTTCCTCAGCCATTTTTTTCCTATTTCCTCAGCCTTTATTTATTTCCTCATAATAAATGCTTTAGACACCAGCAAAATTTGGGGGATAGGGAGTAGATTATTCCATTAGTTTTTTATTTGTCACAGTTTTGGTGAAAGTGTTGGGTTGGGTTGGTGGTTGTTGTTTGTGGTTTTTTTGTTAGCTTGTTTTTTGTTGGTTTTTCTTGTTTTGTCTTTTTACATATTATTTTTTTAACAAAAAAAATGAATCAGATTTCTGTTTTATGGCTGTTCAGACAGCTTCCTAGGTTACTTCTGTACACACAGGAGACAGATGTTCTTTGAGGGACTAATTCAGAGCTTCATCTAAAGACCCGAACAGGGTGAATCCAACACACTCTTCTGTCTCCTTTGTCCAGAGGACAGAGATCAGCCTCAGTACAGTAAGGTGCACCTTTCTGAGCATTTACAGGCATGGAGCCAGAGCTGAGTGTTGGTTGAATTGTACCTGTCATCATTCAGAGATATCAACTTGTAGTTGCACTATTAGAGTGACCATTTTTTTAAAATGTCAGGTAAATTGCCTGAATACAAGGGGAAGAATGGAAAGAAGTGGCAATGCATGGCTACCTTTGCAATGCAGAGGCTGACTGTGTGGGAGCGGGACTCGCAACCGATATTGGCCTAACAACACGCACCCACCCTACTTCATTAGCAAAGGTCTTTTCAGAGTATGTTCTTTCCATGAGGAAGTTAAAACTTTCCTTATTTTTTATGATGCAAGCTATATGATCCCTGCTAGATGTATTGGACAATGAACGGGTGGTGTTGTTACTGACAAAAACAGTCTGAGCACCCACTTCTTCTTCACATACCAAAGATGGATATGTTGCTGCTGTGAGGAGCGTTCAAAGCCAGAAATGCTCCTTGACCACTGCTCCTGCAGTAGGGAGTGAGAAATAGGCTTCAGAGGAGTTCGTCCGTCTCCCCAATCCCCAAGGCCAACTCTTTGCGATGGCTGATTTAGGGCTCAATGCTGCTCTTCCCCTTCTCCAGTCTTTGGCATCACTCCGTTTTCTAGCACTGAGCAACCTGCGGTTTGGGTGAAAAAATCCTAGTTTTATAGGCAGAAGGCTTTGCATGTTGCCTCCACAGATAGCTCAGATTTGTGCTGAGGTAACAATAGCAAGGCCTGCTGTGCCACATAACATGTATGGCTCTCTGCTGGGCTGTTGTCTCCCTGCTCCCCTTTGGAAGTGGCTTTTGATTTAAGGAACCAGTGGCCGGTGGAAAAAGCAGGTCAGCTGTCTGGGTTCTTCTTTCTCCATTCTCTGGGGATGGGGGGGGAACAGGAAACACTGTTGTGTCTGTTCAGTTCAAGTCTTGCTTCAACTTTTTTCTGCTTGCACCCATGAGAACTAAGTGTGTGATAGTTTTTTGTTTGTTTTTAATGGAAATTAAGATATCCAGATTTAAAAAAAAAAACAAACCAACAAACACTGAAGCTCTAGGACAACAGGGACAGAGACCAATGAAGAAAGTTGGGCAGATCTAATCTTTGCTTAATGATATGCTAATCATTAAAGAAAGATTAAGATTACAGTTAAGGAATAGACTTAGAGGCCTGATCCTTTAAAATTTTGCAGGGACATTCGTTAATACCCATCATTACATTTAGTATAAGTCTGGATCCTTATTTGCCCCTTCCTGGGTTCTTTTTTTCAGGCGGTACTTGGTTCACTGCTCTAAAAACGTTGGAGGGAAAGGAGATCAAAAGGATATTGAGCAGTAATGGAGAAGCAAGGTGTTGGCCTACTTTTTTGACCATGAATGAAGACAGCCAGAACACTTGCTTGGGACACAAGGAGATCATATAAAATTTAAAAAATCATTTAACACAACTTAGACCCCATCCATACTGGTTCCACAAACCAGCAAAATTAGTCAGAGTTAAGAGTTTTTCCTCCTTTTTCCACTCCAGATTTAGAGATTATGAAGTTACTGTGAATTTTGAAATGTTTTTATGATCAAAAATGGGTCATTTAAAAACAAAAACGTGATTTTTTTATTTTTGCAATAGCTATATTATTTTTTTAGTCCTGATGGAGAAGATGTAATCTGTCTGTGTGGCTAGATTTGGCCCATCATCTTAATGATGCATCAGGGGACTTATAAGACGCATTTCACCAAAGATTTGCATTCTCTGTGCCTGCTGTGAATTCTCTGCTGTCTGCCCTTTGGGCATGAGATAAACAGCATTGGCTTCAGGCAGTTCTCTGTATCAGGATGTTCATGTGTTTCCCATAAAACAACTGGAGAATTTCACAATTTTTTGTACTCTCTCTTACTCTCCCCTTGTTTTAATTGGAAATGGAAGTCCATATTTTAAGTCTTCTACCTTATATAACCCCTAAAATCTTCAGGGAGAAAAGGAGAGTAAAATTAGCCTAGAGTATGCACTGGACATTTAGTTACCAATTTCTTCATAGAATTTTCTACGAATCTTTATTCTGGCACCAAAGTTGAAGGACCCGCTCTATCCCTGGTGCCTATGTCACAGAAAAAGAATTGCCTAGAATATATAGTACTATAGTCTTAGAAATAAGAGATACACAAGTGCATAACGTGTTCAGTTTTTAATGTGATTAGCCAGTACTACAATAAATATTGTGAAAAGCCAAGAAAGAGCATGGCTGCTTTAAGAAAGGTCATGCATGCAACACAGAGACACTAGGCAGATGACTTGCTGGAAGTGTTGCAGAACAATTTAAAGCAGTGTAAATACTTAGGAAACCTAATAGAAAGAAAAAGGAGGAAGTCACAAAAAAAAAAAAAAAAGACACCATTTTTGAGTTTTTAAGTGTGGTTTGTACTGTCATGTAAAGTGGTTTACTAATTCAGTTTTGCTTCATTTTAAGGTAGGATGTTATATACGTCTTAGATAGCATTGCTGACTCCCCTCTTACAATATCTCCTTCTGTTGCTCTGTTAAAACTAAAAGGTTGTTTAGACTTGATGGATTTGCTCTGGCAGTGGATCTTACAGGTAATTACTTTCAACCGTTGTGATTTTCTGCAATGTTATGCAGTTTTTTCCTTTCTTTTACCAGAGAAAATTGTGGGGAGGTGTCTGATGGAACGTGAGAGCTTGTGCTTTTTTTGTTTGCTTCCAAAGGTCAGCCTGTAGCTTGCTGCTGAGGAAGCCCTGAGAGCAGAGCTGGGAGCAATGCCAAGGGCAGGAGGCTTTGCTGAGCTGATCTGGGGACCAGCTCATTCTGCCCTATTCACTCTCAGGCCAGAGGTGCATGGTGTCTGCTGACATATGGGGAGATGTGTCTAACTGCTCACTGAGGCTAACCGATGAACTCTACTTTGAACTGACATCTTTTCTAGGGCAAGTTATCCCCTGTGTCAGTGCAACAGTCTTATCAACAACCACCACTTGACAAATGAACACATCTGCTCATCTGTGCACAAAGGGCAGGAGCAGGTCAAAGAATGGAGACTGCCTGTTTTTAGGCAGTCTTTTTCCTTATGTGATATTCAGACTGTGATTCTGCCTGCTGAAGCCACCAGCCACCTCTTCTAAAACATTTCATGTTCTGTTTTGTCTGTAAGTCAAAAGAGCAGTTGATCTTCAGAAATAGTAGCTAATGTATTTGGATGCTTATGGTAAATATTGGGGGAAAAAAAAAAAAGAAACTTCAAAAATATTTCAATGAAAATTTATTCTCTCTTTCACAAATTGCCTAAAATGACTAACATCGTTGAAGACCTCTAATCTTGAAGACCAGCTTGAGACTGATGGTTCTAACATAACTGACTTTTTTGTGAGATCTTCAGCATTTCTTTGAAACTATTCTGACCTTCATTTCCAGAGCCTCAAAACCACACCACCCACACTCACATGCATAGTATTCTTAGCCTTTATTTGAAGCTACTCTCTCTTTGCAGCTGATCTCAAACAACTTACATATTAGCAAATCGGTGATGTTTGCTGTGGCCTTCTCTTTGCAAAGAGAGATTTAGACTTCTGCATTGGCATCTTATGTTGGTGATAATTTATCATAAAGACTCAGGAGTCCTTTAACTCCATCAATAAATGAACTCTCTCAGGTATCTGACTGATACAGCAGAACTCTACATCTTACACGTGCAATGGTGGCAATCTTTTCCTCATGTTTTTCCATGCCAGAATATGTGTATTAAGCACATAAGTTTCTAACTATTACTAATCTAGAGCCTCTAGCAGGCTGGAAAGACAGCTGGAATAGAAAGGGGACTATAAGATTACTGTCCTTTCATAAACATGGCCTCAACCTCTGCCAAGACTAATTTTTAAAAGAAATCTAGGGAAGTCCAAGAGTCCTGGAGTCTTGCCACTTCTAATCTGACTCAGAAAAGACAGATATTCACTTGTGCTTTATTCTTGCTCCGAGACCATTGTGAAAGAATTGTCTGAAAAAAAAATCCTTTTTGCTTCTGTTTTTGTACAACTCACAGTCTGTGGGTCTCTTAATCAGATCCAAAGAAAACCTCTTTGATGATATAAACCAGACATCGAGCTCACTGCACATCAACTGCAGATTTAAAATTTTTTCACATAACCCTAAAAATGTGTGGTTAGCTCCAGCATCTTGACTTGAGGTTAACAGTGGTTTTTAGTCTATAATCAAGGATAGCAGATAACTAGCTGGTGGGTTCTAGTAGGGAACTAGAGTGAGGATAACAGTGAATGTTAAAAGGGAGCTAACATTTGTGCTGATGGTATAAAGGCTAAGTAACATTAAGGAAGATCAGCTTAATAATTTCAGTCTTTCAATGGACTGACAGTGGATTTGTGGGAGCATTTGTGAAATGCATTTGCATATGCATCCTTTGATTTTGGTGGACGTGCCAACTGGCACTAGCAAGGCATCTGATGCAAGTTTAAAAACTGAACATGTATTAATTGTGTGTAATATTAAATTTTTGGGTCTCTGAAAAGAACTTTTGTAATTGCCTGTTCTGCATTCAAGAGTCTCAGCCTAGATGTATAGGGAAACCCTGATAGTTTTCAAGGAAACAACACACAGAGGGTAAGGCTGCCTGGTCTTCAGCCCATGTGTATTCTAACTGTGGTGTGAAAGAAACAGAGCTTACCACACCAACCTATGCCTAGTATTGGCTTGAACCTTAGAAATTCTTACACTTCTGTGCTATTATACTCAGACTTTAACATGAATTTAAATGAGGCAAGTCTAAATCAGTCTTTCTGTAAGGAGAGGCAAACGCTATTTCAGCAGAACTATGCCTACATCCCAGTTACCCTGCAGAGTACGCAAAGTGCAAAGTACCTCTTGCCTAAATTGAATAAATTCAAGTAAGTGTAGACCTTTCCTGAAAGCTCAAACTCTCTAATTGTATTATTCATAAGTCGACTCCCATAAGTATAAAACAACACATATTACATCAAATAAAGTGAATCCTGAATAGAGAAGGGAATTTTAAAAAATAAGTTGCGTCTAACTGTGCGTGAACTGTGAAATGTATTTGTAAATTAATTTTTTATTTCCCCTTGTCATTTCGGATCTTGAGTGCAGTTGTAACCATCTTGTGCTCATCACTTCTGACACACGAGGCAGCCCAAAATATAGACAACAACCTTTCTTAATTTACTTCCCCATTTTCCTCTCCTGTTTCCCATGTATATTAATAAAAGCCTTTTACAGGGACAATTGTCTTTCACCAGGAGAAAGCTGACCAGAATTTTCATAATCATCTTTCTCTGGTGATGGATTTTATGACTGCTTCTGGGGTCCCCTAACTTTCCATTTTTTTATTCATATGTTTAGAGATGATTGTGTCATCTCATCTCCCTTTGTGCATGGCCTTACGGTACAAATGAAGCCATCTCAGAGCTGGTTACCAGCAAGAAAAGTGTGATTTTACGCTTGCCTACTTGCCAACCTCTTTCTGTTGGAATTTTCAGTACTGTCCTTTCTGCTGACATTGGTGACCATCTGAACCCAAAAGAAATATGTTAAGAAAATTAAACCAGAAGAACGGTAACTAACTTCTTCCTTTTTTTTCCTTTTCCTTTTCCTTTTCCTTTTCCTTTTCCTTTTCCTTTTCCTTTTCCTTTTCCTTTTCCTTTTCCTTTTCCTTTTCCTTTTCCTTTTCCTTTTCCTTTTCCTTTTCCTTTTCCTTTTCCTTTTCCTTTTCCTTTTCCTTTTCCTTTTCCTTTTCCTTTTCCTTTTCCTTTTCCTTTTCCTTTTCCTTTTCCTTTNTTCTCTCTTTCTCTCTCTCTTTCTCTTTTCTTCTTTTCTTCTTTTCTTTTCTTTTCTTTTCATTTTTTTTGTTTGTTTGTTTGTTTTGGGTGGATTCTCTGCTGGTTAAACATAATAAACCAACTTGGCATGCAATTAGACAAGTCTGAGGGATGAGTTGGAAGCATATGGCCAGGTCTGGAGCTTCAGGAGGCTGATGGGAGCATCCCTGTGTGCAGCAGGCAGACATGAAGTTGTCCTACATCACAAGCAGCACATTCAAGTGCCTGAATTAGCTTGGTCTGGTCTCAGTACTAAACTAGAATTTAAAAAAAATGCTCTCAGCTCCCATTAAACACCTTTAAATATTTAAATGTTTAAATATTTAGGTGACCTGAACTGCTTCTAAGAGGCTCCAATTGAGGGACAATAGTCTGCTAATCTGGGTACCCATTCCTAATGGCCTGAACACCCTCCTTAAGTAGAGAGAAATACAACGATTTCTGATAATTTTGGGGTCTGTAGTAGCATTTTGGAGTACTTGTGTTGGAGCACTTAAAACCCATTTCCCAGCTGTTCCCACTTCCAATTGTTGGTTCAGTTCAGAATGTCTTTACATCCTATGTTAGTGAGAATTTTTTCCTTTAAATAATTCAGGTTTGCTGTCCAAGACAGATCTGTTGTAACAGACTCTGTTAATTGCTCAAATGCTATATCAGAGATATAAAATCCATTAGGAAGTGCTTAAATGAAGAAATACTGCTCTATTTGGAATATATTCCACTGAAATATATTTCAGAGTACAATAGAGGGAAGAATAGCTCAAGTGAGTGAACATCCAAGTCTTTCTACGTTCTTAGTATTCATCTTCAAATGACACTATTCCACTTTTTAATTTCAGTTATTACTGTGATAATGGCATTCAGATGTCAGTGCATTATGACAATTACAGTGAAGAAATTATTTCTAAATCTTCAGAAGATAATTTATCATTCAGTCTAACATGTACAATAGCTCCTGCTAGCATCAGGAGAAACCATTGCTTTTGTTCAAGTGACCCAGTAAATACTACCTACCACATCAACCACTAAAACCTTGTTGCAACAAATTAGCTCTTCATAGCACTGTCAGAAACTTGCTGTTATTATCACTAGACCAGCTACTTTGATTTGAGATCTTTTCTTGGTGGGAAGAGCTAACTTAACATCTTAAGGAATGCAAGGAAGTTTACTAGATTAACAGCAAGCACACCAGATAAAACCCACTCACTGGGGAAAAATGGGAAGAATACAAACCCTGCCATTAGTTCCCAATTTCTGCTTCTCTGCCATGGATGGGATTAGGAGCTTGGAATTTTCCGCTGCCTAAAGCAAATGTTCTTTGAGCTCCACATATTTGATGAACTGAGTGGGGAAGATGGAGAGAACCTGTAGCACTGTATAGAGTCCTAAGCTTCTCTCTGACTTCTGCCCTGCGTTTCTGGCTAGTCCCATCAGGTAGTGCCCCAGCAACATGCCCGTGTTTTGTAATAAGGCTTAATATAAGTGAAGTCTGCATTTTGCCTCCTACAGTAAATATAATTTCAGACAATTCATGCTCTGCTTGAGGTCCTCTTGTTAATAATAAAAAAATATTGTATGTTCTTGTTCCCACTGATGCTCCTTGTTTTGGCTTGTGATGTAACCCATTGAATCCCTGCGTTGCCTCTGAAAAAACTGAGTAATGAATGGAAATGTTGAATATTGATAAAGTTTTTTTTCTCTCTGACCGTACAGTTACAGGAACTTCACAGGCTCTAAGCCTTCCTCATCAGGGTATTCTACGGCTTTGCTTCTCATCGTTAACGTTAATTAACCAAGTGAACTTCCTGGCTGACATGAGATAGACTGTATAGAATGAAGTGAGGGCAGAATGAAGCACTTAGTGTGTATCTCTCCATATCCTTCATGTCACAAAGTAATTTCCTGAACAATTCCCTGGATTCTGAGGGCTTTGCCAAAATTGACATCTGTATGTCAAGAAGACTGAAATAGTTCTAGTGTGAATAAGTATTTAGAAAGAGACCCGCCTTTAGAATGTTTCCTCGTTTAAACTATTAGTTTTAATTTACTCTGGAACTTGATGTGGTGCAATAATCTGCAAGTCTGATGAAAATCCAGAATGCCTGTAGTATTTAGTAATTCCTAGTGTTTTAGTGCAATTTATTTTAATGAAATTTAGGATCAGAAGCTGAGGAATCTCTAGAGGCCTTTTTGGCCTTGTCCCAGTCCCAGTCATGATGACCTCTGCTTCTTCCATTCCTGGTAGACTTGTCCCCCTTACTCTTGATGGCTCACAGTTGTGGATATTTCAGTTTCCCCTGACAGCATATTACACACCCGCACTAAAAGCTAAAAAGCTCTTCTAATGGTAAACTTGAATATTCCTTGCAGCAATACATGCCCATTGCTTCTTGTTCTTCCCACCATGGACATCTGAAATGGCTCTAGACTTCTCTGAGGGGGAGTCTGAATAAAAGTCAGTATTCCAGACAGGGTTTGGACAGGAGGATTGCATCATATGTCTGGTGAGTTATTCCTATTAATAGAGCCTAGTGCAGCATTTGCTTTTCATTCAAACAACATGGCATTGTTGACTCATGTTCAGCTGAAGGCCCATAGCATCTATGCGATCCCTTTTTCCAGGACTCCTTTGCAACTCAGTTTTTCCTGGACTTTATTTGTGCGGTTGACTATCCCTGCCAAGAGGAATTCTCTGACACCAACAAAATGGTGCACCCTGGCCGAGATTCCCCAAGCACACACTGCAGAGCTATGTCAGATTAACAATTTAAGTTCATTCTGGTTCTGCACTCCAGACCTTGGCTTCACGTTCATTGCATGGGCAGGTGACATCTATATCCTGATGCTCAGATCTTTGGGAAGGTGGAATGTATTTTGCCACTTATTGAAGGTAAATTTGCAAACTGCAAATCATGTCAGTTGTATCCATGGAAACATCACTTACACATATGGGTATGCAGCTTCTCCTTTAACCCACTGATTAGGATCCGGCTGTTCTACAGTCCAAGTTTTTCTAGTTCAAAAAAATAAGTAAATGGGAACATTTGTGGTACTCAAAACAGTCTGTGAGCATAAAGGGCACTTGTAGAGTTTCTTAATTGATTCCATCACAGTTTAAGACACATCTGTACTAAATAATATTTTGTTAATTCACTATTTAAAGCCTAGTTTAGAATTCTCAAGTGGTCTGATTTTTCATATCCTTTACTGACCTCAACTGCCACAAGAAATGTGCTGGGAAACAGAAGCATTTGGATGATTTTGAGAGTATTTAGCCAATGTGTATGGCACCTTTTTTGTGACAGTGCTCAAAGAACATACTGGAACCCAGCATTCACCACACGAACTGATATAGATGCTGCTCTTGTTTTCTATTCTATTAATTAGCAAGCTGTTATGAAGTCATGAGCAGAGATGTGAGAGCATCTGGCCAGTTGATCTGCATTCTGTTCCCAGTTCAGACACTAATGTGTTACCTTGTTCAAGACATTTTTTCATTTTTTCTCTTCCACCTAGTTTTGCAGTTAGGCAACAGTTATTGGCTTCTTGTTTACAAACTTATCACTTTGGAACAAATAAGAGTGGAGAATCGTCACTGTTGTTTTCAGTGAACAAAAAATATGATTTTTTGTTTTGTTTTGTTTCTAAACAGAGGATAATTACTTTCAAAATTAAATTTATAATGCAATACTTCAAATAAGTTTTCTAGCAATTAAATATTCTGGAACATTCACTGTTTTGCCAAATATTCCCATCACTGAAAATATTTTAAAAAGTGAATTCAGAAAAATTTGAATGCTGCCAAAGAAAATTCACTTTAAAATGTGAATGGAATTGTGTATTTTACTTGTTGCATACTCAGCTATGAAACTGGCCACAGAACTTCAGATGTTTTGTGTTTTCAAGTAAAAATTTCTGGGAGGAAATCTATCTGCAAACTATTTTCATTATGTCCTTATGCCTTATTCTCTTTAGGAAGTAACAATTTTTAACTTTATATGTCTTGCAAATTTGAATAGAATTCAGGGGACAAAGAAAAGACACTTCTGAGCCAGATGTTAATCCTTCTGCTAAGTACCAGACTATGGCAGATAGTAGCAGTATGAGAAACTGTCAAAGAAAAGTTGTCAAAAATCCCTAACATGAGAAGATATTTGGGTTCACGTCAGATCAAAATGTGTTCCACGTCTTGATGTGCTCAATGTGCTATGTGCTCCACAAGATTATCTCCACCTCTACTGAAGACTTTCTTTTTCTTGCTACTGCCATGAAGCTCTGTGAGAAGGTTAGCAACATTTTTTCAGATTTCAGATTTACATTTTCATTGCTAAATGTCCTTTTGGCAGCAGCTTTTTAACATTTTTTTTTCTAAGTACAATGTTTAACCAGACTTGCTTACTATAAAAAGGAGAATGAATTTAAATTTTAATAAGAAAAACCCACAGTGTGCACCAGCATAACATTAAAGATTTCTTCTGCTGCCTTTTGTACTCCAGAGTTTTTCAAGAGGCTGATATAATTCTAATATTAATTACCTTCTGCATTTCCTAAGAATGTTATGATTAGGACTTACAATTACAATCTGTTTATTAGACAGTTTCATATAGCTCAATAATTTGTTTGTATATAAAGCTTATGGGAGTAAATACCTTCTAAAAAAAATACAGATAGGTATTTTTTTATTTTCAGCTTAAAAACCCAATGCACCGTAGATTATTTAATTAAAACATTTGTCTAGGTTTGCTACAGTTATGCTTAACTGAGCTAAGACACTGTTGGGTGTTGGCAAGGCATCATTACCTTATCTTTTATTGTTGGAAAGAGTTAGAAAATTACGATTTCATTAAAATATACAGCCATAATTAAAGTATGACATTATTTTTGCAATCACAAAAAATTTGCACAATTCTTGTTAACATAAGCTACAACTTTTGCGCTCTAATTTTGAAATGTAATGAACAGAAAGAAGGTTGCTTGAGTTTACTGTTGTTATTGTTGTTGTTGTTATTTGTAGGTTTGTGTGTACAGCTATGTTACGTTATGAAATGAAACCAAAGAAGAAAAGATTGCTTAGGAAAGAAATCACTTGATGTGGCAGAAAAGGTAAGATAAGAAGATATTTCTGCTCTTATATAGCTCCTATATGAAAGTTAAACAAAAATTAAACACGCAGCACTGCTTAAAAGGGAATATCTAAAGCTTGATTTTTAATTGATGCAGAGGTAGTTCCACTGGAGAGTTCAGGCTTGGTTGTATCTTCTTTTCCCTTTCACAGAAAAGCAACTTGCCCTTCTTGGAATACGTAAACCAGACTACACTAAACTCAGTGAGTATTTTACCTCTTAGTGGTTTCTAGCCAAGTTTTCAGTCCTGCTTCCCACTGAATTCCCCTAACTTTGGAAAATCCTTCTAAAGACATAACTATGTGTTTAGGTGCCCAACTACCTGCTGTCTGGCATGGAAAACAAAGCTATATTATGTTGTGCATTTTTGTTTGTTTTATGTATGTATGTGTGTTAGTGTCCTAAATTAAGCTTAGTTGTCCATGGGGGAATTGAATTCAGCTCGGATAATGAATACCAATATGATACAAAATATGATGAATACCAAATGATGATGGCAGAAAGCAGAAAATGTGCATTTGTTTTATAGCTTAACATTGCTACTCTCCTGCTGACACGATGAAGGTAGTAAAATGAAGTAAATAAATTTTTACAATAAGATATCTATCTAAAGCTATCTCCTGTCCTCTCATTAAGGGTTCTAGCATTCGTTTTCTAAGTGTTTCCTTGTGAAGACTTTGAGTCCCTCAGAAAAAAGTCATATTCTCCCTTAGACTCCATTAACACTGCCTAAAGGAAAGGAGGTGTAAAGAAAATAAAACTTTTCTCATTGACATCTTTGGTTCTTTATACACTTCTTTTCACCCAGAACAGGTTTGGTTGGAGATATGAGTAGTTACATTATCACAAAAACTGTACTCTGTATAGGTCTCAGCACTGAGTTGAGAATACATGCTTATCAGGCCAAATGTGGCAGTTGTAAATTAGTTAAATTAGTTAATTAGTATAAGTGAAAGTACAATTTCTACATTTATTATGTTGCAGTTTAGCCAAGATGCATTTCATTTTTGTTGCTGTGTGACATTGACAGGAACATACTATTTAGAAACTCTTAAAGGTGGATTTTATGCACCAAAGTTTGGGTCCAAGACCGAGCTTCTCATAATAGTCTTACAGTTTTCTGTACGAGACTGTTTTATATTTATTTCATATTTTTTAAGTTATCATTGTGTTTATTCTTGTTGCTTGCTATTATTCAAACTCTGGAAACTTATGCAGCTAAGGAGGAAAGTGACATTGGCTTCAGAATCAGTTGGCAGTATTTGTAGAACTTTATTAAAAGTTTACATTAGAAATATCTGTTTCTCTACAGTTTCATTTACCCTAACTGATTCATTAAAAGAGTGAAAGAGAACCCGGAGCTAAAACTAATCTTACTTCTTGACTGACCTGCTAGCAAAATGTGTTGCGCAAAACTGTCTATGAAACCAGTAGGCATTTGTCACTTCTTTAATTCTACATCTCCTCTTGTTAAAAGGCTCTCCAGCACTCTGATACAACTGAGATCCTTTCAACTGCCTTGAAAGGCTGTCATTCCTCTCTTTCTAAAACTCTTTCATTTCAGCTGTATGGTAAGAAGGCAATAAACTATAAATTCACATTAAAAGACTTTGATTACCTCTTTGTTAGGACTTTATGATTTTTTGAGACCTAAAGCAGAGTAGGTGTCCAGCTGTTGTCAGAAGTCTCAGTGAGTAGGACAGCTAGTTCCCTTTGAAAGCTCTTGCCTTAATATTTTGAAATGACTACAATATACATGGGATCTCCAAAGCATGTACTCACTTCAAATATCTTCTGCAAGCTTCTAAAGAAGTCATACCACATTTAGACATATTCCTAAGGCTTGTTTGAATTTAAGGAATGTAAATCAATATAACCTCAAGTTGTCTTTATTTGCACAAGGATCTAGGAGATTTCTTGTGATGGAGAGAAAGCAATAACTTGTCTTTCAACAGAAAATGGGCCCATTTAATAGCACTTGGCATTTGCATACTTTTACCTTGTCTGCAGTATGTTGGCAGCTCTTATTGTGCTGGAAAGGTCACTGGACCGGAACGAGTGGGTGATAAGGACAGAAGAGCTGACTGTGAGCATCCCACATGTTTGACAGCAGTGGATTTGGGTGCTCTTGAAAAGGCCGATATTGACTGATGTTTCCAGGATGTGACTTTTACATTAAAGAGCATAGTGGTGCCTGGGAAGCTGTCTCTTGTAATGAAAGAATAAACTTAAAAGTTATTTTCCAAAGGGGTGAAAAAGGTTGTGAAGCCACACAGAAAAGATTCATGTGCTGAAATATGGAGTGAGAAAGAGAGGGCCTGGTGTTACTATGTTTATTGGAGCTATGAGAAATGAGTTAACATGCAGTTCATTTTCCAGTTCATGCAATAACTGTACAGAAAGCCTGCCTGAGCCTTGCTATTGCTTTCCTTGGGTGCCTGACAGATAAATATATGCCACATTTCAATCACATTTCAGTTTGCTGCAGGAAGAGTAGTATTTGCCAGTGCAAGCTCCAGCATTGTAAATGATAAAGTCTCAGTTGTAAAATAGGTTCTGCTTCTGAGGAAGTGATGCGGATCCGTGACTGCTACTGTTTGGGATCAGTAAGGTGACTGCTCAGACTTACCTCAAGAAAGTATAGCGTGGGTTCATATTGATGGAGGTCTTTTGGTCACCCTGCATCTAGATGAGATGCTCGATCTTGTACTATTTCAGTTCTCATTAATTCCAAGGTATCTGTGTTCTCGTGAGCTCTTGATAGTCATTTGTATATGAGGTACCTGTGCACAGGTTCTGTGTTTCTTCTTCAACATAGCAGCAAATACTTATTTATCTAAGAAATAATGTTAAAAGTAACAAGGAAGACAGCTTTCCTGTGCAAACATGTGGGATCCTTACGGATGAAATATTCACAGCAAAGCATATAGAGATCTGTTTCCATTTGTTTAGACATCAGAAGTCTCACTGGATTTGAGATGCTTGTAAATTTTCTGAGTTTAGTTTAGGAGCTTGCCAGCTCTGCCTGATTTAGGACAAGTTTTTAAATACTGTTTATTCCCAGGGAAGAACTGCAGATATGTAAATATTCTTGTTTAGAAGGAACAATGCCTTGATTTTTTTTATGATCGGTATAAAGGCTTGTATTCAGTTTGGTTTGTGGTTCAAGTGATAGCTTGCATTAATTCTTGTTTTATTCAAACATGTTTACTGGTCTCTAACAAAGATGGCAATTTGTGTGCTCCTGAGAAGGCTTGTGAAGGAAGTATAAGATTATAGCATTCTGTGGTAGGCTGAGGCCTATCAAGCCTCTCTTATTTCAAGCGGGTGACTCATATGATAGTTTGATACCGTGCATAATGGGGTGCTTTGACTAGCAGCAGAGGTAAACAGTCAAGTAGAGAGGAATTAGATCTGCACTGTACCTTCATCTAGGAGTGAGAGAGGTAAGGCCTGAATAAAGGAGGATTCATTAGTCAGAAATATTTCTGTAACAAAGGCATCAGTGCAAATAATAGCATTGATATTTTGTACTGACGTCTTAGTGTCAAAATAGTAGTGCATAATAGAATTCAGGCTTCAGAAATTAAAGTGCCTCTCAAATGTTTGCATGCATTACTGGCTCTATGTTCAGCAGCTTTTAGGTATTTGCTGCTACCCACCCTTCATGTTTATTCACCATGGCTTATATTTATATACTGCCATCACTGAAAATCCAGCTGTTGGTCTTGCACAATGTGCAACATTAATTTCTGATGAGCAGCCTAGTAGTTTCAGACTCCAATTTTCAAAAAATAACATTAAAAATTTAGAAGAAAGAAGTAATACTCACTGCTGTGGTGGCATAGATTTCCGGTTCATGCATAGAATGGGATATCTTGTCCTGGATACGATAAGATCGGATATTCAAACTTACAGTATTTTAGTGAAAAGGCTTTTTTTCTGCCTAGCTTCCTTGCCTCCAACCAATCTTTCTAACTTCAACTTTGTCCACATCCATGGCTATTTCCTAGTTTATAGCAACACCTGTTGCTTGGCACACTGAAAAGAATGCAAAACAGATTCATGGACTTGACTCTCTATGACTTTTCATTTTGAAGTGGCATTCACAGTATAAACTACTTTTCACTGAGAACGATGAACATATTCCTTAGGAAACTCTTCAAGATTTTGGAAAAATGCACTGAGAAGAACAATTGTGAGTGGAAGACTTACCTCTCCAGGGTGGGTTGTAACTGGGAGGAATAGAAAACAGCAAGCAGACTCATAGTTCTCAAGTTTAAGGACCAAACACGTCATTAAATCATACCACCTGGTTTCCTTTATGACACAGGCAACTAACCCTCTCTCAGTTATCCACATGTTAAGCACAACTCCTTTTTTGACTGAAAATTAAAAAACAAAACAAAACAAAACAAACAAACCAAAAGTTTTCTGTCTTCCCTCCCCTATTTTGGGGGGAAAGGGGGAGAGGGATGGAATAGCCTTTTAATACATGACATTTTTGACTGGTGAAGAATTTCATACTCTGTAATCAAGTTATCTTTCTATACCTTCTGTATATTCCTATGATACAGTCTTTTTCTATTATAAATCCCTTTGTTGGGGGTCTCTCAAACAAGCATGACCACCAACTCAGGGTAAAGCATGTCTAACCAATTCTCCACGTCCTTTTTCCTGAAATACCTCAGGCTACCCAGTACTTTTTACCCCAGTATGGCTTGGGAGTTATATGATCATTGTGACCTGTAGTACTGAAGAACTTTTGCTTTGCTCCCATGAGTTTTGTGATTGTCCGCTACAATACTGAAGCAGTTGTATTTCCCCACTTATGCAAATTGAAATGAAAAACTACTATTTTTTTTTCTTTCTAAATTAATTATACGCTCCACCCTTGCGCAGCTGGGGTTTTTTATGTCTACAGATGGAGTATTCAGCTGTCATCCACATGTTGTGTGTCCTGTTATCCATTCCAGACATAGTGTTCAGCTGTCAGGTCTCCTTCTGCAGACACGATCTGCCTTTCCCTTCTTTGGCAGAGAACTTTTCATCTGAAGGAAACATTTCTTTGTTTTGTTTTAATGAGTAGAACTTAAATTTAGTTAGATCACCCATAATGCTCTCTACTTGTTACTATTTTTATTTTTGAAAAATTTCTTTTATGTAGGTTTATGAAGCTCAAACACCACTGGAGGAATATCACCAGGGATAAATATTTCATAGAATGGTTTGGGTTAGAAGGGACCTTAAAGATCATTGAGTTCCAACCCCCTGTTGTGGGCAGGGACACCTCCCACCAGACCAGGTTGCTCAAAGCCCTATCCAGCCTGGCCTTGAACACCTCCAGGGATGGGGCAGCCACAGCTTCTCTGGGCAACCTGTTCCAGTGCCTCACCACCCTCACAGGAAAGAATTTCTTCCTGATATCTAATCCAAATCTCCCCTTTTTCAGTTTAAAACCATTACCCCTCATGCTATTGCTACAATCGTCCAAAGTATGATAGTCATAATTCGTCTTTGTGAAGTACTCAAAAGTATTAAGATTCTTTTTTTTGTCTGTTGTATTTCCTTCGTATTCCACAGTTTTTTTCTAAGATGGGAAGTTAGTACTCAAGGTTTACCACAGAGAATTAGTAGGACTCTTGGATGCAAATTCTCCAAAACTAGTTGCTTTAAAAACAAAGTTAAACACTGATGTAGGATATTTAGCAGCCCCTTTATCTGCTAGTGTGCTACTGTGTGTTCTCTCTGGGTATGTATATAATCTGATTTTTCCCAATTATAGATTATAACCATTTTTAAATAATCTTGTCTTTTCAGTATCAGTTAAAATTTTACGATGTCTGTCAAGTAATGGGTATGTTTTATTGCTACTAAATCTTGTATCTTATACATGTATATAAAAATTCTGAAGCTATTTTGCATAAATATTCATAACAGTATTTTGCTTGGCAGATGTTGGGTTTTTTTTCCTTATGTACTTAGATTTTTATCATAATTTCTCTATATATCATAAATTCTAATTTACACTGACATCTATTTCTCCTATTTCCTTTTCTGTCATTTTCCATCAATAGTAATTGCTGCCTTCATTCATCCACTGAGTTGTAGCTTTCTAGCAGTCTCTAATAAAATTTCTTCAGTAAGAAATCTCAATTTCTTTTAATATCCCTCCCACTAACTTTTATTAACTTTCTTGAACCTTGGCAAAATTACCCTTCTTGATGAACCGTTCTTGTGTGTGCAACAGACTATTTTGAAATTATCCTACTAATTTCAATCAACATCAATGAGATATTAACACTGGTTCCAACACATCCCTCAACATCAGTTCAGTGATTAATCCATCAGGAGTTGTCTTGTGAAGTGAAATTACTCTTGGGTTAAGAAATTATACTACCCTACAGACTTGAATATTATTTTACTGTTTAGTAGTAGACTGCCTCCTGTGTATGCTTCCATAGTCAAAGTCCTTGCAAATATGATTTCATTTCTTTCCAGATATATAAACACAGGCTTAAGAACTAGTTTGCCCTGTTACCAGATTTGATTCAGTAGTGATTTACGTGTACTCAATTTTCTATAGATCAGGGTTACGGGTATTATCCTCTCCTTTTTATCCCTCCCAAACTTTATTCTGTATTTGTTGTCTTCTTCACAACTTAGCCATAAAAGCACAGGATTGAACAGCTAAGGGCTTAGATATTTATGCTAGTTTACTGCTGCTTCTGCTACAATCTCATATTGAGATTTTATCCCTGGTGTGCCAGCATTGAAGTTTGCTGCACTCTAGTTCTCAAGAATCTAAAGCCAGAAGGCAGAAACAGGAAGTTGAGTTCACTCACAGATCACTCAAGGGCATGAACTCAAAATTTAAATGTTGTCACTCCTCCTTCAAGGGAGACGAGACACAGGTTCACCTCTGCAAACAGAGCTAAAGAGGAAGCAATACAAACCAAAGTCCATATCCTCAAAATAAACATTTGACTTGGTGTGGTCCGTGGTGTTGAAGAAGAAAACATAATGAATGTCCCAGGTCTATGAGGTTTCTTGTGTATTTGAATTGCCTTTCCAATTGTCTTTCCATTGCTTTACTCCCACTGAAAATACTGCTTAGGGGAGGCTGCCAGTGTCTGCAGAAATTTAACCTCTGCTATGTACTCTGAGCAGGCTGGCGGCACGAATGACATGTAATACACCCTGGTTTGTGCAGAAAAACAAAGATCATTTTGCATCCTTTTCACATTTGCAGTAAAAGTGCTTTCCAGTAAGGCATTTTCTGTTTATTTTAATAACCATGAAACCAACAGGTCTCTATAAAATTAGTATTTATAAAAATTAATAAATTATACCTATGCTTATCTCCAGAGAATATTAATTCCTTCCACATAATTTCAGTAGTTCATAGCTGCCTCTCCACCTGGATAACCTGACTCTTCTCTTGGTTTTAAATAAAATAAGCATTTCAAAATATATTTGGAAATTTGTTCTGTTTTTTGCCTTTGGTTGGTGTCTATGTAATATGTTGCATATCACTGGCTGGATGAATTAAAGGGCCTTTGCAGGGAGTTTTATTTTTGTTACACTGGAAAATTTTTGTGGCAAAACCAGCTTTCACATTACCCCTTTACAATGACAAAGGCTATATTTCTGCCAGTACTCACCTGAGATTGAATTTTCTTTTGGCAGCTTTCATGACACTTTCTGTATTCATTTTTCTATCACAGTTTGAGCCCTTGGGTTTGACTGCTGGTAAGCCACAAAAAAATCCCAGCAAGTGCTGACTGGAAATGAATTTTGAAATTAAAAACCTGCTAGTATTATTCAGTTGTGAATAGAGTGACTCCAGATATTGATGCTGAGAACTAAAAGAAGCATCTATCAGACTGGGTAAAGCAATTTGTGATGGACTCAGTGCACAGCTACACTGTAAATCTATTTAAGGCAACTAGTATTTTGGGCTTGATCAGAACTGCAAGAAATCTTTGCTGGAATTATAATGCGTATGTGCATACAAAGAAGATGCTGCTAGTTTTCGTCTTCTTACTTTGGGGTTATCAATCCAACACACTTCACCTTAGTTTGGTTACAGTGAGAACTCAATTTAGGTGTTAATTTGACTAGAACCTTTTTTTAACTGTTGCTTTTAATTGTATGCACAAATAGTCACAATCTGAAAACTTCAACTTGATGTTCTGTATTTTCTCTTGACTGTTGTACCTCCTTTTAGCTAAACTAGAAAGAGACAATCTATCATTGCTCTAAGGGAACATCCTCTGTTTAATTAAGAAGATGTCCTCTGCAAACCTCCATGTCAGACTCTTACAAAGTGTAAGAGGAAAGGAGGAAAACAGCGCAACCGTGCAGTCCTCATGCTGCAGCACCTCCCCACTCTCCAGGGGTCATTCTAACAACTGTGCATTGTCCTGGATATAGGCATGTAGTTAAATTAGATGTCAGCTTTGTTCAGTAGGACATCTAGGGACTATCTGGGGTATAACTAATGCAGCACAGGTCAGTTTGCCCAATGTAATCACCTCCATCTGAAGGACAATGACTTCCATCTTCAAGCTTCATAAACATGCCTCTAGCAGAATTACTGAGGGAAATCCCTTGTCTGGCTTCAGGGGGTCATGCATTTACAATGGGAGAGGTAGTTTTCTTTTGCATCTTTACTGAGGACCAGGGCACCTTGTTGCTCGTTTACTTTCACAAACGCCTACTGATTTCTACCTAAAATATAACCTACCAGTAAGGTTTTCAGGCCGCTAAGAGGATGGTGAAAAGAGCGATGCTGAGAATAGTCTACCTGTGAAGTCTGGTTAGTCTTCTCAAGTCTTTTCAGCCTTGAAATTTACTTAGTACTCATAGAAGTCAAAAAGCCTACCCCATTTCTTACAAAACCCCTTTATAAGAAGGGGTTTTAGGAATACATTTAGGAAGAAGGGATTTGAGGAATACGATAACAGTCTCCTGTGGGATGTCACTGGCATCATTATGCCAATCTGCTCAAGGCTGACCTTCTCAAGGATGCAGGACCCAGTGTATAGGCTCTGCCTAACAGAACTGTGGGGCTTTTATCACTATTTAAATCCAAATTGCTTTATTTCTAGGATAACACAAGGAAAGCAGGTGCAGAAAAGTGGTATCTATGGACCCATACACACCTTCTTGCCCGTCTATGAAAATCAGTATGATTGTAAAAGAAAGATGTGGAGATCTAATCAGGTACAAATGTACATTTGAACACTGGAGGAGCCTAAGAAAAATGAAGCAGTATGAAAACAGAACAAGGATGTTTTTCTCTTTACTATAAAGAGGGACCGTAAGCCACAAGGCAGGATCATGACAGTTGGTTGTGTTCAAACTGTTGCATGCCAACAATAGCATTAAAGCTAACAGCCATCTTAAAATTAAAACCCTTTGCTAGGCGGATAATAGATTTTAAGGAACCATTGTCTTGTATGGCTTTAAGCAGGTAGGCAGAGAAAATTGAAGTGGCTACATGATCTTAACCATGAATGTGACATCCAAGTAATTTTTGCAAAATGCCATTCATGGTGTCACAGTAAATTACTTGTCTTTGACAAAATACAGAGTCCTATATCAAGTATTCCTTAGAAACGACAGTGAAGGAGTTCATATGAGAGGCAACATATTATTTGTATTCAGACCTGCTGTGTGGCTGTTGTGAGGAGACCTTCTGCCTTGCCCATTGCACGCTGAGCCACTCAGAGCCATGCAAGCAGGGCAATTGATTGACGCTGAAATTATGGCTTTTCTCAACCATTCTTCAGCTGCCCTGTCTGCAGCTAGAAGCGTGGAACAGCTTTACAGAGCAGGCACTCAGCAGTAATTTCTCCACATACCCCCTGCCAGGTAATTATTTCTCTTAGTCTGATTCTAATGTGAAGAGTATGGCTACATGTCTGGTCTTGGATAGAGCAGGGGGAGTTCATCATACTGTCTTTCAGGAGTGTAATTTACTCCTTTGGGGGTCTTTCATGCCTTTTCAGGGGTTCAACCAGAACATTGCCCCAAATGCAAAGTGCGATACTTTATTATTTGTTTCTCTAAGCACGACTAGTAGTTTCATTTGAAAAAAGGAAAGGGGAGAGAGAGGAAGAGCGGCTGCTACAAGGGAAAATATCTGACAAAGTGGTTGAAATATATATAGAAAAGGTGCCACCACTTAGCCAGCTGTTCTGGAAAACAGGCTAAGGAGTAAAGCCTAAAAATTTCTTTAGAAACTGATATGCAGAGAAAAAAATGAGATGTTACATGCCTTCAGAAGACTGTCTCTAGACCTGAGACTACAAACCTGTAATTATTCTGACCTTTTCACTTAACAAACAATGTAAGATCCTAATGCTCTGTTGTGGTGTTACAAAGAAAGGACAGATAAAAGTTCTCCTGGAAGAGAATCAGCAGTGATCTTTAAGCAAGGAAATACCTGATATTTGATATTTTTTTGAAATTTCTTTCAGATAGTGAAAAGATGCAGTTCTCCAGGGCTGACGAGTATTTTACTCCTTTCATCTGTCACTTGCAAAGAGATATGAAAGATTTATTTGCCCAATCTTTCCAGAATCGGTAATAAATTGTCAGAACCAACCATTTATATCTGGTGGCTTTTTAAATAAAGGATTAGCCCTTCAATATTTCATTTTTCCGCAGCATTGCTCTGTGAGCTTGACGAGAAGGAGGTGATATGTAAAGGACTGTGTGGGAAAAAGCTATTTTTCCAGTGGTAAAGGGATGTGGACAAGAAAGGTGATATTTTATTTTCTCTCCCCCCCCACTCTACATGTATATATAGATGTATACAGGTGTGTGGGAGAACTGAGGGAGACAGACTGGCTGTCAGAACTGCCCATGTTCGTCAAAGTTGTTATTGAGGACTTTTGCAAGCTGGCAGCTTTCTGACAGAATCAAACTGGTGATGGGGAACTATACATCTTGCTATTATCAATATGGGTGTATTCTTAGAAAAAAAACTTTAAGTGCTCAATAATGTGCATGGACCTTCCTTGCAGACTGGCTTGAAGGCAAGCAGCAGCCCTGTTGGGATGTAAAAGAGCAGTCTCTGTTGCTCTGCCTCTTTCCTCTGCTTGGCCACTGTGTATTCACTCTGGAAGTGCTGAAGAGAACAAAATGCTGATATAAGAACATTTCTGAAAAACAGCATGTTTTATTTGAAAGGTCACTGAAAAGTCTGTCCTTGGGGAGAATTCATAGTTTCTGCTTTCCAGCCTGGTGTCACTCCCCAGGCGTGAACACAAAAAGTGCATGTCACTTCTCCATGGCTTTGTGTTGAAACAGGCTCTTTGGGAGCCGCTTGCCTGCACTCATCTGAATTTCAACCTTTATGGTCAAAACAGAATTGAAGGAAGTTTGCCGGTGTGTTGTGTACTCTGTTCTCCCATGCTGCTCTCCAGTGATGAGTGAGATGGCATCAGGGCAGAAGAAATGGGAAATGACTGAAAAACGTTTACATCCCTCTTACTGTGCATATCCCACTCCCTTGGTTTTGGATGGATGACAAAGCTCTCTGGCCAAGTTCCAGAAATCTGTTGCTCTGTGTGCAGATCTGGTCAGAGAGTTTCTGCTTTGTAATGTCAAGGGTAGAGTTCCTTCTGTTATCATGAAACATATTACTGCAGCGAAGCCATAATTTGGAGGTGTAGTGGCTAAGTATGGAGATGAAGTAAAAAAGAGCAGGGATTATATAAACAACTGGTGCATGAGTTGTCCAGATCTCACAGAGAGAAAATGCCAGATGATACTTTCTCCTTACAGCCACTGAGTAGGACTCCCCTGTACACCTGATTAACTCCAAGTAACAAGTAACACACTTATCTGTACTCAACAACTAGTCTGATGATGGATGTAGTGACTTTTTGTGACTTAAATGTAGAGGCAACTGAAGTGTGTACTTGCAGTAAAAAAAGTGTAGTTATGCTCTGGTAAAGATCGACAAATGCCTTCCAGTCCTGCTTGCAAACCACAGCTCCCACTGCCTTCACCAGGTCTTTGTATTTCCCTGGCCACTTAATTGAATTTTAGATACCTGAAAACATCTGAAGAAAATCCAGTCAGAGAGGGAGAGAGAAGGTTAACGCTGCAGGAGCTGACAGAAGGTGGGGTCTAGTTTGGTTTCAGTGGGGATACCAGGCTATGTTGGGCAAAAAGAGACGCATTTCATTACAGCCCATGTAGTAAGGAGGTTATATTGCAGCTGGCACTGCAAAAACTAGTACCTCAGTCTAGTCAAATGAAGCCTGAAGGTGATCAGGCAGAAAGGGACAGGAAAAGCCATAATGAAATATTTACCGTGACATGATGAAACCATCAGCAAATCCAGCCTGTTTCACTGGAATGAGTAACAAGGTGCTGAAAGCTTCTCAGCTGTGCGGTAGAACTTTGGCTCCAGGCAGTGAATTGCAGAATCTCCCTGAAGCACAGAATAAGAACATGGGAAAACATTTTTCTCCACCAGAGGGAAGGGGACCACGTTGTCTGGGGCTACTGAGGTTGTTCTGCTCACATCCACTACTCAGAAGATATGACTAAGACAAAAGAGCTTGGTCATATCATACTAATGCAAAGTAGCAATAGCAAATAAGTCTTCTCCTTCAGGCTTCCCACTCCATACTGGTGTTTGCAGCAGGATTTGTGCATCTCCTTTTCCTTCCTGGAAATGCAAAGCATTGATGGATTTCAGACCTTTAACAGTAGCAGGTTAGCTCTTATATCCCTTCCTCTTTCTTCATTCCAAGTCAATATGATGAAGCTAGCACCCAAACTGTCCTGACTTACTGCTAGCTTTGCGAGTGAAAGAAAGGAAAGTAGGAACTGGGCAGTGAGGATTGTCTCTGAGTCACATTACCTCCTGATGTGCAAATGAATTGAAATCATAGCAATTGAAATTGTAGCAATTGAGATAGCCTCCGCAGGAAAATACAAGGTTACTCATACCCTCCACTGTTCTATAGAGGATGATCTGACAAGACGTCTACTACAATAGCACTGTTTCTAATGTGTACAAATTATTTCAAAAAGAAGTTCAACAGTGCTTATTAGAGACCTTCCAATATCTTATGGAAAAGTCTATAAAGCCTTTCTGTTAAAAACTGTACTGTAAAAACTGAAGTTGCTTCTTTATTCTTTATCACTAGGGATATTTGCAAGGTACCAGGAGTTTTGTTGCTCAGAAATGGTTTGTTCACATTGCTTCTCCTGACCCGAGTCCTCTTTCTGTAGCATTTGGTTGCTGTAATGGTGATTGTAAGGCTGCAGATGGTATGTTATGTTACCAGGAGAAGAATAAGCACTAGTAGTAGGTCACATCTCCCTCAAATTCCTCCCTGAGATGTCACATTTCTGCCAGCTGGAGCTCAGGCTCTGCTCTTCAGAGAAGATCTTTGGCTATTCTTGTAAAGATGTCTACCTATTACAGCACAGACCATACGGTATTGTCTTACATGGGAGGGGAAGATGAGCATTTCAGTCAAAGATATTTTACCTCCAGATCAACATGAGAAAGCAAGGAGACTTTTGCAAGATAACAAGGGATATGTATCTGTCTTTTTGCCACTCTAATCTGCTTTGAAGCAAACACAAACAGGCAGTTTCCCTCTGCACTCTTAGAGATGTAGAAAACATTTTAGAAGATAAAAATGAAACCTGCAACAGCCTCCAAAACAATTTAGAGCATATGGGAATGGGAACACAATAGTTAGCTTTGTGAATCTCATTTTTTTAAGGCTCAAATACAGCAGAATTCCCCTACTGAGTATTAAAATCAAACAAAAGAGAGAGCATTGTTTATAAGAACAATTTTCTCTTAAATGTAACTATTTTTAGATGCTAGCATTTAATAAGACTTATAACATGCAGCTACCATGCATTGCAGAACTTTGAAAATCAAGTAATAAGTCTGTTATGTGTTTTCTGTCAAATAAAAGGGAAGTTAAAAAAAAAAAAGGTGTCTGATTTATTAGAACAGTTAAAATGTCATCACACAATCCTACTTAAAAGGAGTTGAAAATGAAATATACTCAGGGTAATGTTTGCTTACCCTCAATCTAGGTGCATCACGCCTGTGGCTATTTCACAGAAATCTGCTTATTACAAAACTTTAAAAAAAACCAATACCATATGAAGAAGAATCGCACATGACTGTACTATGAAATATTCTGAGGAATACAGACACGTGCACAGGAAGAGGAGATGCCTTTTCTGTTATCCCACTGAGAAACAAAGAGCTGTGCAAGCCAACTGACTCAAAACAAAACTCCCCGTAACCTTCCCCCCACCATTTAAAAGCAGCTCATGTGCCATTTGTTTGGTTCAGCTTTCAAAGGGGATTTATGTAGTTCTTTATTTTAGACTGAAACACAAGGATGTGAAAGGATTATATTGTTGACTTGGCTGGAACTCCCCTTTCCAACTGTTTGGTTGTTTGCTTCATCAACGTGAGTAATCATTATTCTGTGGAAGGTGTATTGAATTTTAAATTTATCATGCTATGTAAAACATAGTTACTTGCAATGATAAATAGTTATTAATTCTATTATAAACTACTAACAGTAATCTTCCCTCTATTGCATGATGAATTTCTCTCATTCTCATGCATGCACTGGGCTTGTATCAGATAATTTCCTGTAATTTGAGGACTGAAAGAAATATTAATAGGACTTAGGGGGAGAAAATCCTTTGAACATCTGAATGAGTAAATGGCCTGATATTTTTGTAAAAGCTTAATTTTTGGCTCAGCAGACTTTTAAAACTATTCCTACAAGGAAAGTGTAAGAGTGATGACTAACTTTGTCAGTTCTATTGACCTGTTTCACACCTAATAAAAATATTTTAATGCTTTTGAGCATTGCAGCACCTGTGCTACTATTTTGTATTTTTTCCTGTGCATTCATAGCAGGCATTTTACTAGATGTTTTATTATAGCATGCAAGGCCACAGTGCCTTTCTCAACCTGATGCCAGTTTGCTGGTATACTTTCCTTTTACAGGTTTCCTGAAGAAACTTGAAAGAAGGAAGAGCTACCATTGACTGTCTGGTCCTCTTCTGTACCCTCTCTTTATAGAATCATAGAATGGTTAGAGTTGGAAGGGACCTTGAAGATCATCCCGTTCCAACCCACCTGCCATGTGCAGGGACACCTCCCATCAGACCAGATTGCTCAAAGCCCTATCCAGCCTGGCCATGAACACTTCCAGGGATGGGGCATCCACAGCTTCTCTGGGCAACCTGTTCCAGTGCCTCACCACCCTCACAGGAAAGTTCTTTCTGGTATCTAAAGAATCTCTAATCTGTTATCTTCAACAGTTACCATCATTTAGAAAAGCATAAAATAACTCTTAAGTACTGGGTTTCTCTCAACATTAATGCCAATTCATTCTGATGATGGTGAGGACAGGGGTTTTCTATAGCTGTCCATTTTCTTTCAGGAGCCCAAGCAATAGCAGGGATCGTAGAGCTGGAGGAGATCTCATGGATCAGCACATGCAGGTCGCAGCAAGCAGCTCCTGCACTCATGGATCTCATTTCTGCCATTACCAAAGGATCCAGAAGGTCTCAGTGCAGTCTCCAGAGAAGCTAAGCTCACTATCAGACTGCAGCAGCTGCCTCCGAATTCCCGTGGAGGTTCCACGGCAAGTCATTCTCTCTTCCAGCAGAGGCAAAGGTGAGTTTCTGCTCCCTCATTCAGAAGACAGTGAGATTTTCTGGCCCAAGTGGTTGTCCTCATCTGCTCTGCTGAATTTGGCCCTTTGATTGTAAATAGGAAAAAAAAAAAAAAAACAAGCCAGTGCCATAGGGGGAAAAAAAGAGTCCTCGAGGATTCCACTCCCTACCCCCCAGCCCTGAGTTTCTCTGAAATGACACAACTGAGAACTGCATCAAATTTGTGGCTATTGATATGCAGATGTTACAGTCTTTCACTGCATCGGGACAAAGATGACTGCATTTCCATGTCTGTTTTGCACATAAATATGCATATTATCACAGTGCCCCCACTTCCGCCAGAATGATAGCAATTGATGTTCAAATAGGACAAGCTATGCAAGACAAAAACCACAAATAAATTATGCTCATGAAATATTCTCTTCCCTTTTCTTGTTTCTGATTTTTCTTTTCCTCAACTATACACAAAGCACAGGCCAAACAGGATCCCTCTGGCTATATGTGTGGGCGGCCAATCTGGTTTTCTCCCAAGGTGACAGCTGCTTGCTTTTCATTAAGGAATATGACTGCCCTCACCTGGTGAGAACGACGCTTGGAAAATTGCCATCCCAGTGATCTCATTGCATGTGGAGCGTCTCTGTCACTTATGAGAACTGAGCAATGCCTGCAAAACAAAGGGTCACCCACCACACAGGAACACAGTTGCTAAAAGAAGTTATTTAAAATAGCTCCCGCTGTCTGATTTAAAATACAAACCTGGTAGATTTGGTATTATTAGATTAAATGAAAGACTGTTCTGGCATTTATTCTATTGTTACAGCTTTGAAGGCGTTTCATACCCTTATTTTTAATCCTGTCATAAAATTCTCTGATAATTCGCAGAAACAGAGCTGGGTAATAAGTGTTTCTATCCAAATCTGCTTAGTCTATTGCACTTGATTAGAAATTATTTTGAGAAAAAAGAATAATATCACAGGGTGTTAGTTCAGGTAAGTCAAAAGAACAGTCCTTTGAAAAATGCAAGAAAAAAAGAATTAAAATTTAAAAAAAGTTTTACAGTGTTACAAATAATTAAAAAACAAACTTCATTGAAAAATTTCTGATCAAAACAAAATACATTCAGTCATCCCTTTTGCTGAGAATTTTGAAATTGTGGGCTTTCATTTCTATATTGAAATAGAATTTTTAAATCTTTAGGCCTCTTTGAAACAAGAATTTTGCTCTCTACACAGGGCTAAGTCATGAATGTGAAACGGGAGCAGAGATTGAAAATGCTAACTGGGGCGGCAGTTTAGTTTTTCACATCCAGTGAATCAACTCTGCCATAGTATGAAAAAGAGTGAGTATTATACTGTAAGATCTAATTTTTTAATTACTCTCGTGGAAATCATTTACCGATTAGGAGCTGTTTCCCCATGGCATTCAGAAAAAAGCTGAAATACACAGAACACTTTGATCGTGTTGATTCAAGGATAAAAAAGACCCCGCCACCTTAGCTGGATTCAGAAAAATGCTTAGCACCATGTTAAGTCTATCCACACTCCAAAAAATGCTTAAGGAACATTTTTAAAGTTGATCTTAAATATTTAATTAATCTGGGACTGTTTGCTGAGGTTGAGACTTTTTGGAACTGGATGCTGGGAGGCAACATCCATCATTGCAGGTGACAGACTCTCCTGAGTAGTGAGGATACCAAAACAACTGAAGTTTCTCACTCCATATCCACTTCTTGAAACCTCATCCATTAATCATTAAGGTAGCATTGGCTTGTCCACACCAGGGTTGTGATGGTTTTGGTTATTTATAGATATAGAGAATGTGTAATGCAATACAGTATCACATGAATCTGTGCTTCACGTCACTAGCAACTGGAATTATTTATCCATCACAGAGAACTTAACTTGCTTGCAGGTATAGTGGATCTATATGTGGTCATCTTCACTTCAATTATGTTCACATATATCTTTTTCCTCAACAAAGGAGGTTTCAAATAGGAACGTGTCCCTCACGTGCCCCACCATTATCGCAAGGCTTTTCTAAGGACCATGCTTCTTGATCTTCCCTTGACAACTTGCTTTTCATCTCTCTTTGGGTGTTCCTTATTCAATTTTTCGCATATGCCACTTCAGAAAACAAAATTCAGTGTAGTCCTTCATCTCTCTTCGGAATGTGTATTTTCTGTTAAAGGTGACAGCTTCTGATATGAGTGTTGAGCACAACGGTGTTATGATAATAGCATTCCGATTCTATAGATAATTCCCTGTTAATTTTTAACTGTTTCATATCTTTACCAGCCTCAGAAGTAGCAGTACCCAGTCATCAGTTTCAGCAGGATTTACTCAACGCGCTGTACCACAATACGGTGCAGTATCCTGATAGAGATTAAAATAATAACACTCAAAAAGCCACATTAGAAATAAAATAGAGTAACGAATACAACTAGTGAAGTTCAGCTAAGCAGCTATACAGATAGCATCTGTATTAAAGGGTTTTACACATTACCATCCCCCCAGCTCTCCTCCAAAAAAGAGCAAACAAGTTTCTGAATATTAATAACTGCCCATTTCAAAGTATAAGGATGTCACACTTCCTTTTGGGCAGAGAATTTTTATTGTTTTTTTTTTTCTGAAGAACCAAAGCTGTTGCTGCCACATGCTGCTCAGTCTTTCTGTTCCCTCCAAACCACAAAGCGTTAGCCCCAGTTCTTAATGTGAAAGGGAAGAAATTCAGAAGCAGTACTGCAGGCTTCTTTTCAGCACTGAAAGGATTCCAATACTGTGTACTCCAGAAATGCTGTGACAGTTTTTGCCCTGCTTACCTTTACCAGTGACAGTGGTTTGGAAACAGTGGCTATTCCACAAGAGATTCAAGACCCCACCTCTGGTGTTGTGTAGCCAGGTCTTCTGGCTCAACTCCATTTGAGGAAAGGGAGATTGCACGGAGGTCATTAGCTGTTCTCACCATCCCAGGTCATATGTTCAAAATAAAATTGTCTGTCTTCTCAAAAAAAGGTCATGCTGCTTTGAGCAAGGATGCTGGCTGCTTATGGAAATGAATTCTCATTGAAAGGCTTCACCATGTATTTGGGTCTCTTCTGGAGACATCCAGCCATCTGCTGGTATACAAGTCCCAGCCAGCCTTTATAGAAATTCAGTAATGCATTGTATCAACTGGACAGCAGTTCTTGAGCTTGTCAGAGGCCTTCTTCTGCTGTTAGAGGAGCTTATTCCTTGTCCTCTGGGTCATTCTGTTCTACTAGAGCTCATTGGGAAGATTCAACATGGGAAAAGAGAGTTCATGCGCCACTGCAGGAAAGGTGCTATCTGTGCATGAAAGTAGAGCTGTGACTCATTTTAGTGGTTGAGTTACAGCTTCTTCTTACAATTTCTGGCATGGTCAGGATTTCCATAATGTCTTCTACTTCTGGAGAGCTTGTGCTGCCCATTCTCTCTGCCATTCCCTGTTCTTTTTCTGACCTAAGTAGGGCAACAACAGGAATGTCATGCATTTCCCCATAGCCTCCATCTCTGTCTACTTCAGGGCTGACATGCAATTGCAAGTCTGTTTCTTCAGCCTTTTCCACAGACATTTGAATGCCTTTGACTTCCATCAATACATCTGTACCTACAAGCTCAGGTCAAGCAAAGAATAAACTGGCTCATTGGCCACTTTCATCCTGAAGTTCTCAGCAATGTACAGATCTTCAGAGGTTTCTGACAGCTTACACAGACATATTTGCTCCCACTCTGGCTCTTAGCTAACCAGAATATGATGATGACACACTCCCAACCATGTTATTTCTGTCCTTATCAAACATCAACCCATATTGTATCTTTTCTAATTCAATTACTAATTTAGATTCTGCAACATTATTTTCTTGTCCAGCTAAGATATCAGTTACAAATTCGTCTTTGAGGTTTTCTTCCCTGCCAATTGGTAAAATTATGCTATTGAATTGAATCATGTAAACCAGAGATTATGCAAATGAGAGATAATAGATTATCTGAGACAAACCATTCTCTCTATCTTGTACCGTTTCAGATTAGAAGTGGAGAAGAAAACAGAAAAGTTTCTTGCCAACTTTTCCATGATTGTGTTTGCATCATGCTGATGTATCAAAATTTAGCAGCATGAGAAACCCACCCCTTCAAAGCCAGCTCCCCTGCTAGGAGGAGTGGAGAGGGAAGGGTTGCAGAGAAAATCTCCTGAAGACATATGTGAGATTGGAGATGACCTAAGTGTGAGCTGAGAAAAATAGCAGCACCAGATTTGGTATAAACTACAGAAAATGAGTGGAACGAATAAGGTCAAGGTAGTCATAAATATAGCTAGTTTCCAGAGGGGATCTTAAAGGGCACATTGTCAGAAGCAAGTGGAGCCAAAGGGTAGAGAAGAGACTTTTGTCTCAGAAACAATCCTGCGGCAATTTAGTGATGGATTTCAATTTGCACATGGTGACTGTCACGTTTAAAAGGTTAATGGAAAGGGTATTTTCTGCAAGTCTCTGTTGGCGTTTTGATTATACCTAGCTGTTACACTGGTGCATGTGAAAGCCCTTGAACAGGAACAGATATGTTCATAAACACCCTGTGAGAGCTTTAGTGCTGCTATATGAAGGGGGAAAAAATAGAAAACTTATTTCAGAAAAAGTAATACTTTTGTCAGTAAGAAGTAATTCCACATACAGGATGTTAACTTTGCAGGAGAAAAAAAAATAAAAATCAGAGATCTACACTCTTAGGAAAGTCTTAACTGCTTATTCTGTTGCTGTTACATGGGCTGTAGTGAGTAGGGGAAAGCAGGATCCCCGTCACGCGTTTCAGTAGCAAGTAAGATGGCTGAGAAAAGCTATTGCCTGTGCCTGTGTAACATCAGGGAGCAGCAGAACTGCACAGTGGAAGGGATTTTGTGAGTACTCTGTGACAGCAACAACTTTTAGTGTGTTTCAGAGGAAAAACAAAGACTATTTTGAGTCATATGTGACAGGAATATTGTGCAAAAAAACCTGCTTCTTCTTGGATTTGTTCAAAGAAACAGGGCTTTGGAAATAATAGCCTTAAACAAAGAGTACCAATTAAAAAAAAAATTTTTTTTAATTAAAAAAAAGTGACCCATCAGTTTCTGCTCACGGGAGCCACCAGAGAGCTCTGCCTCACTGCTCTCATGCAGACAGGCAAGAGAGAATCGCTTCATTTTATACAAAGGATAATAGATGGTGCTGTATGTTTGGGAAGGATAAGCACTTCCCATTTCACTGTGGCTTCTCTCCAGGTGCAGCGTGCTATGGGATGGTAATAGCAGCTCTGCCAGACCACTTTGAGATGTCTGACATGCAATTGCTTTGGCGTTTCTGCCGCCTGAGGAAAGAGCATTTTCAGCTTTTGCTAAAGGAGAGCTCTTTGCTTTCCCAGAGGACTTTGAAAGACTCAATCCATTTCAGCACAGAAGGCAAAGGAAATACTCCCCTTGACTTCAATGAGAGCTGGGTCTAAGCCCAAACAAGGGCTGATGAATGAGCTGAATCAGCTGCAAGTGTTCTCTGCTGTTGTGATTGCCATCTTTTATGTACAGATGAAAAGGAAAGGGGACTGGGGTTTTGTCCTCCTTTCACTACTTTTTGTATGTCTGCTTGAGAAAGCTCAAGAACAGGACATGTTTCACCCCAAATCTTAGCTCTTTGTTTCTTTGCCAATCACTGCAACAGAGCACCAGTAGCTTCTGTCTCCTTTTCTTCTGCATTGCAGGCCTCTGAGCTGCAGATCATTAATTACCAGCTCATAGTGTACTTGCTGTGCACGTGAAATGTAGCCTGCATATATGTGTTCTGGCTGATAAAGAGAATCAAACAGCTTTACCATTACATATCCCATTCCTGTTTTTCAGTAAATCTAACTACATTGTTCAGGTATCCAGCTTTTTTATATGAGCCAATAGCATTTTTTATTATATTGTTCTGAGGGCAAAGGGATTTGTTGTGTAGTCACAGCTCATTCTTATATCTCTAGTATGAAAAAAAAATCAGAGGAATGGTCAGAGTATTTAAAAATACAACAAAATTTTAGTTAGGTATAAAAGAAGCCTTTAATAATGTATACACACAATAGAGCATATTGTTTTAACTATATATGTTATGACTAAATGTTGTTGTTCGTAAGGAACACGGAAACAGCAATTACTGGCAACTAATCCTTAGAAATCTGTAAGATATTCTAGCATTATAAAACTGACACTGCTGAGTGCAGCATACCACCACTGTGCTTAGTGGAAAGAGTTGCATCGCTAGCCACGTGCAGCAAGAAAATACTAGATCAATTCTATTGGTGTGTCACATTTGATCTTGTCTCAATACTTAGGAAGATTGGGAAGGTAAGTGCACTTTTTTTTTTTTTTTTTTTTTTTTTTTTTTTTTTTTTTTTTCCAGTCATACAGCAGGGATTATTCTTGAATGTCTTNATGAGCTTGCAAAAAGTAATTCCATGGCTAAACAAAACTGTCTGCAGAATTTCTGCTTTTTTATGTTATTGAAAATGAGATTAGTATTTATGAATGGTAGACTTGACAGTGCTGGAAACTGGTGGCATGCAGAGCAAAGACAATAAATTTTCCTTACGTGATAGAGGTGGTTTGCCTTCTAATTGTTTTGGAAGGACATCTTTCTGCAGAAGAACAGAATGCTGGGCATGAATTATTCTGTCCAAGATAGCTAACCAATACATGAAGCATTTCTTGCTATCACAGTTCATTTTAAATTTAATTAATTTTCAAATAAGCCACCAAGCACAGAACAATATAGAGTATATTTGGTCACTCCTAGGAAAATTTGTCACAAGGCTTTTTAATTAAATTTCTTAGTGTTCTCAAAAATGTCTTTTAAAATAAATAACTATAGGGTTTTTTGTCCTTTATCTTTTATTTAACAAAAGAAAGTTGTAAGTGACTTGAAAAAAGAGGAGAGGAAACCAGCATTTTTTTTCCACACAGGTCTTATTCATAGAATCATATAATGGCTAGAGTTGGAAGGGACTTTAGAGATCATCCAGTTCCAACCCCCGTGCATGTTGCTCAAAGTCCCATCCAGCCTGACCTTGAATATCTTCAGGGATGGGGCATCCACAGCTTCCCTGGGCAACTTGTACCAACGTCTCACCAGCACTGGAAAGAATTTCTTCCTAGTATCTAATCTAAATCTTCCCTCTTCCAATTTAAAACCATTACCTCTTGTCCTATCACTATGCTTCCTGACAAAGAGTCCCCACATACACTGGGTGCATTCCAGTCTGGTCTCTAGTGTGAAGTGGTTCCGTCTCCATTTCCAGAGCAGAATCTAATTTGCTTCCTAAACTATATGGTACCAGCATGTGAATGGAGATGGAGACCATGGGCCAGATTCTCTCTCTGATCCATGGCGGTAAATCCTGATCAATGTCCCCCTGCAGCTCAAGTGGTCATTTGGACAAAGCGTTCAATGTGTATTTCTCTGAAATTATTCTGCACTTGAAAAATGGCTTAAAGACACTTTGCCTTTAGCTGAAAGATAATCAGTTTTAGTGCAAAACCTGTCACCAGTCTAAAGCTGACAAGACTGGGGTTCTGGGGTCTTCACTTTGTTTATGTGGGCCTTTCTGAATGCAGAGATTTATAACTTTTGACAATAGAGTTTGTATTTCCGTAAAGTTATGTCCTTTGGTAAATGAAATCAGACAACAGACGCTCATTTAACAAATCTTGGGTGTTCTAAAAGCCAACAAAGAGTGAGATTTTTAAATTGTCACCAGTCTAAGTTTGATGTATGTTTGTTCAGATATTAGATTGCCTTTTGACAGTCTGCTGAGTTACATTTGTTGGTCTTCCAGGGCCCTCATTTTATAAATTAATTGCAATGTTAGTTCTGAAAATGTAGTTGATGTTGTCTTATATTTAATTTTCTTGTATGAGATAATTATCTACCCTTCTTTCTTCTAGATGTGTTCCCAGACACTTGGCAATCCTCTAAGTTTCTGAATTGGAGCTGCCTCATTCTCCATCACTCTGATTGTTCATTGAGAAACGGAGCTTTTTCCATGATATCGCTTTCTATTAGGGAAGGACCCATTTAAAGCTCACCATTATTCTGTGCATTTTTCCAACCCTCACAAGAAATTTCGTTATTGTCTTATGGCTGTGTAACTACAAGTGGTCATAGTGACTCTGTTGTCACCTGTGTCAACAAAGTGATTGGATTCTCCTCCCAGCTGCAAGATGACTCGAAGCCAACACAAGGCAGGTGATAGGAATAACAAGTACTGGCCTTTTTTTTGTGTCCAGCCACTGTCAAATCAGTATTAGTTCACTGTTAGATAAATTTAATTATCTGTGAGATGTATTGGGAGAAAGCTTTGTGAGCAGGAATCAAGTACTTAGAGACCTCTTTCAATATTTTTTTTTCATTTTGAAATCCTAAATGTTCAAATTTGCCAGTTCATGCCTTTTCTGCTCTCGGGTACATATCCTTGTGTTTTCCTTATTTTTCCTTTGTTTCTGAAATTTTTCAAATATCTGATATTAAGAGTCGGGTTTGGGGGCAGTGTGCTTTTTCTTCTCTACTCTCACTTTCCAAATTAGCAACACTTGAAGCATTCATTTGGTTGAGGGATACCCTTAATTTATTTAATTCTGTACTCTGTGTATGTCAAAAAATTCAAGTTGGATGAAGTTTGAAGCTATCAAAGTGTCACAGTTTTGGCTGGATTGGCCAATCAGAATGACAAATGGCCCCTCCAAAGAGGGCAGAGAAAGAGACAAGGAGATTTACAGGAGTTTAAAAAAGGGATGGTTTAGGGAAAATACCTTGCAGTTCATTTAGTTGATTGTACTCACTAGTGTAAGACAAAATAAATGAGAAGAAAGAAAATCCCAAAGAACACATACAAAATAGAATACGATTTTATTGTCTGATTTTAAGGGGGGGAAAAATGAAAAGAAAATTCACTGTTTACACACTGATTCCTCCTCCCTGGCTTTTTTTCACTATTTTCACACATGAGCATTTGCACTATCAATAGCACAACAGTGCAATTTCTGTGAAAATAGCCACCATTATAAGAAAGTGGAAAGCAGATTTGGAAACCTGTTAGCTGTAGTAGAAATTGAAAGTCCGAAATGATGATATGCTCTTGTTCTGCGCTGTGTGGGAAAGGATGAATCACTGCCCAAAAAGCCATCCAGCAGATTAAGCTACTCTTGAAAAATCCCTCCATATTCTGACTCACTGCTTCTTTCCAAAAAAACCTATGACAGACACAATATTTTTTTCAAACAAACAATTATTAGAAATAAAATAAAGATAAATAAAATAAAACAACTGATGACCACTTTCTAATGTGAAAAGCATAATTTTTAATGCCAATTGAATAATTCATCCTGTTGGATTAATTAGCTCTGCTATTTCCTGTTTGAAAAAAAAAATTGCTTTTTGAAGACTTTCTCTTCATTTTCAAACTTATCAAAATTTTGATCCACCAGCAACATTTGAGTAAGAGTATTTATCACCAGGAAAAAAGACAGCAAAGTAGATGGCAGCCTGGCCAGAGAACTTTTGGAGCATGACAAGAAGGGGTGCCTCCACAGATATAGAAGTAGCAGGGCCAGCAGAGGCTCAAAAGGGATAGGGGAGAGAAAGTGTTCATGTCTAAGTGACAATATTTACATGGATTGTCTAAGCTATTGTTGTTCAACCCATGTCCTAAACCAGCCTACACGTTTCCATCCAGCATGCCAGTTTTTCTCTCTGGAAATGGATTGGAAAAGGATGTCAGTATAATTTGAAGATATACCATGTGTAATTTGGGAAGACTAGAACAGTCATGTTGTTATTTGTTACATGTTTGCAGATCCATTGGAAAGGCTGAAGCTTACACGTAAATATTTGAATGTTGATGACCTGTATGATTAAACTTAGAAAAACATTAAAAATAATTAGACACTGTATCCATCCCTTCATACTAGCTGCTGCACTGTCTCTTGCTGGGGTGTTGCCATTTGGAAATTAATCTATTACTGCAGCAGAGTGTATTCAAAGAGACATTTGAGGTGAACAGACCTCTGAATTAGAACAATTTACACAAATGCACAACGTTACATAATGGTAATGGACCAGATTGAGTCCTAACTGCTCAGTTTTTCACACGAGTCATGCAGTTGGGGACTGTTTTCATGGAGCAGCTCACATGAGTAATAGCTCAGCACCGTGAGTAAGGGATCTGCAATCTGTCTTTCTATTATTATTTGTCTAATTATAACCTTTGTTAACTTGAAGAGCAGATTTTCAGTAGAACATGAACACGCTCACCTGAATGTTGCAGAGATACTGCTCAAAGTGCTTGGATATGGTTTCTGTGCAAGAAAGTTTACAAACTAGAAAGCAGTTGTGTGGTAACAAGAGAAAATAAATAAATAAATAAATTTAAAAAGAGAGAGTAATGAGGTAGTTTTAATCAAAATAAATCAGAGATATAGGTAGGGTTTAGAAGGAGACTTGGAGACCACCTTTCTGGATCTTATAATTGATAGCGGTACAACTTATAGAAGTAACTTAGATTATACCTACATCACTTCTTGGGTGTATTGTATCTTATGATTACTAATATTTGGTAAAAATGGCACAAGTGTCATTGCCCTTATCAACATCATTTTAATTTTTTCCTGTAAATTGTCCAAAACACTTCAAATTTATAGGACTTGACCCTTCATGGATAAGTGGAAATAAATTTGGTCCAAGGAAATTCTACAAAAATTTACTAATTCAGTTCTAGAACTTTCTAGATGGGTAAATGTCTTCACATATGTATTTATTTTTGTCTTGATGGGGATTTTTGCATTTTCTGCTAACACATAAATCAGTGGCAAATTTCAAGGAGGAGTGCTAATTATTCTCTGTAGTAAGACCATTTTTTCACTTGCCTCAAGCTTGCTAACATTCAGCTGTTTGAGCTGATAATTCTAAATGAGGCTTCAATGATTCTGGGTAGTTTAAATGGCTTGGAAATATTTCAGCTAAAACTAATTTTTAGGCCCCTATGGGGAAAAAAAAAAAAAAAAGAAAGAAAAAAGAAAGAAAAAAAGAAGTTACTTCTTGTCAGCAAACTGCGCAAAATTTGGTGTGGTGCTTGTTTTATGCATGTTCTTCTGAATTCTATCCAAATTGGGTTTGCCTATAGGACTTTGAAAAACCACTGCTCAGGTGTAATCTGTAGATAATTTGAAGTGGGGTTTACAGAGCAAAGATCAGGACTGAGAGGAGAGAAGCGTAAAATGGGGATCATGAAATAGCTTAGACACAAGGTTGTGAAAAAGGCAGTTTGGAGAGGATAGAGGAGAAGTGGAAATTGGAAGGGAGAATTGAGGCTTTTAAGAGAACACGCTTCAATCGACTGCATGGAAATGAACTGGGAATCATCATTTCTCTGCTGTCACAAAGATCTGTGAAAAAAATCTAGTAAAGTGTCCATTCCTCTCTAGCACTGTTTCAGACTGAGAATGACAACCCAAGATTGCTATCCATTATTCCATTAACTAAAATGACTGCAATCTGCTCAGCAGAGCCAAAGGTTCAAACCCTTCTGTTGAATCATGCCAGTGTCAGTACAATCCTAGATGATGGCATCTGGGGCTCTGGCTTTTAAAAGCCAAGGAATGACACTGATAAGATGAATTTGCAATGACTTTGCTGAAGGTGGAAAAGGTGCATATACTCATTAGGAGCTTCACAGTGAAAGTTTCCTGAGTATCTTCGTTGCAGCACCTTCTCTACCTACACGAAACTCCAGAGGCTGTAGTATAGGCTCGATTCAATGAGCAGAATGGGCAGTGCTCAGTTCAAGAGCAACTGTTCAATATTTTTCTGCTGTTCAGTGCAGAAACAGAGTTTTTCTGAGAGGCGGATGCCTCTGCCTGCTGAGCCCCTCATCCCTTCCCCAGGAGAGGCAGACCAGCGGGGTGGAGGGGCTACACTTGCCCCTTTCAGTGAGCAGCTTGTATCCATCCACTGCATTGTGTTCAAACTCCTTGGCAGTGCAATGGCTTCTTCATGGATTTATTTTTTTTCTTTCTTTTTCAGATCATGCCCGTTGTAGTAGTTGAGCATGTCAGAAGCCTTAATTATTAGATTTACTGACTGTGAAATCAAGAAGTGCCATTTATTTGGGAACAGCCAGAAGCTGGATTTCCAGACGATGAGCCCCTTCATACACTGAATTTACAGTTTCCATTGATTCCAGAAGCAGTGAGAACTAGCCAGTTTTCCTGTAAATATATACCTTAAATATCCATAAACAGAGGCACACAGCTAGTGCCCACTTTTGACAGTCTCAGTGAAAATGACATATTCCACCATATAATGCAGAAGAGGCAGATGCTTCCTCAAGGCAGTATTCAAATTTCTTAATCTTGAAAAGATTCTTCCTCTAGATGGAATCCCCTGTCTCATGCATAACATCAGTTCCTATGTCTGCCACATGGGAGGGAGGGTTCTGCAGATAAAGTATTTTTTTATTAGATCAGTAGAACACATTATAGTCATGTTGTTATGAGTCATTGTTCCGAAAAAAATAAGCATAAGTATGAATTTTAAGACTGCATCATAGGTGTTCTTGAATTTTGTGCACTTGGTTCTGTAACAGTGGTGGTATTCATATACTTTGTATTAAATATAGAGAGAGATTCTGTAGACACCTGTGTAGCACTGGTAAAATCTTGACAGGTGAATTCAAAGCAAGCAGGTCAGGATGTCTTTCTTAGTATTCTGTCAATTATCTCTTTTTTTTTCAGACAAGTTATAAATTAGTATTCTTATTTGTTGCCTTATTTATTAGCATCATAATTTTATTTAGATATTGACCTTCATATGTCTGAAACTTGGAATACATACCAGTCATTGAAATACTTATCTAAGCAAGTGCAAGAAAGTCCAAAGCAGATTACAGAAGGTTGAAACCACATTACTAAAGGTCGCAGGCCTGGAAAAACTCAATCAAATATTTAACTGAATAGTTCTGTGGAAGTAAACATTGAACCTGGGACTAATCAGGTACACATATGCTTGGAAGATATAAAAATGTTAACATAGCAAATCCCAAGTTTTGAACAGTTTTCAGATATGATGATAAAATCTGACATATCTTTTCTTACTGAGACAATGGAAGTATGTCGTAGCAACCATTGCCTCATAACTAATATCTTTTCCAATACATCAAAACCAAACCCAAGAAACTTCTCACTGAAAGGGGATATCCCAGTGAGTTATATCTGGCAATTTGAGATTGAATTTCTGTAATATACAGAACAAATAAGGTAGTTTAGGGATTGCCTTAACTAAGCATATTACCGTGCTTCAGCACTACTAATACTTGAATTGTTTCTGATTTCAAATACTGGTACACTGCAATTGCTTCTAAGTTTAGTGCTAATTCTTTGGCAATGGCTAAGGGTATAACACCACGTTACATAAAATTGCTGATCGCATGATTTCTATATTAATGTTTGATTTTCCTAAAAATGAAACTAATGAGAAGATGCTGGAAAATGCACCGTAAATTAAAATTGTAAATCTTCCATGGTGAGAGGCAGACTGAGTATCTAAAATAGTTCCACTGAAGTTGTGTTTCTTTAGGGAAAATCTTTAACCTTGATAAATTATTGAAGGAATTTTCATTCACCCTTTGACAGGAGTGGGCCAGCTTGTCATGCTTAAAGTTACTTTGGAAAGACTTGCAGAAGTATTATTGTACACTTTCTGCAAGTTATACTTAAAAAAGCTTTTCTATATTTAGAGACCATCTAGATTTCTTTGACACACTGCCCCAGAACTGTGAAAGATTTACTGCTCGGAATGGTTCACTGGACATAGTTATCTTCATTTACTGTTTTGCGTTTTAGAGAATGCCAGAGCTGGATTGTAGTTCAGACAGCTGAGAAGCATAGTTCCTGATTACAGTACACATATTTTCAAACTTAAATAGGTTAGCAGTTATGTTTTGAATAATTTATCAGAAGACACATTTCCTCTGCGAAAACAAGGTGTTGGAAAACATGTATCATTGCTTCAGTATTCAAGCACATTATTCAGTTCTCCAAGAGTTTAAAAAAGTATTCCTGTGCTATGCACTATGGCTGTTCTTACCAGCTTTTATAGTCAGGACGCCCAGATACTGGGATGCACAATCAATTTCTATGAATTCCCATGTGGGAGTTTTCAGTACCACACACTTTGGGCAGAGATTAGTTAATTTTTGTGTCTGAGTTCTCCATTGAGTTTTCCACTAAGCAATCCATAATTTGATGTTTTTTTCCAGATGAAAGATTGCATCTGAAAAATTTGTAAACCATATTGACTTCATATCAAAATACGTTTGCATTTGTTCTCTCACCCAGCAAAAATAAATTATAGAACTGATGTTCCAGGAAGTCTACTTTTTGGTAAATAAATGCTTCAGTCCCAAAGTCTTAGGGTCTCACTGAAATTCAGAGCTGGATATTCATCTGGGGTAAAAACTGCACCGCGTTCGTTTTCAGTACATGGAGATCAGGCACACAGGGTTTTTTTAGACTTAATTAATCATCTGGCTGTGGAGTTTTAATCTATATTTCAAGATGATATAAACCAAAAAGACTCATGGTAAAAATGTAAATGTAGCAGCAGACCCTTAAGCACTGCATAATCATGAATCAGTCTAACTTGCACAGAATCTATAATTCATATTGTAGGTGATCGTCATTCATTATGTATTTTCATTTTTTTAAGAGACTTACTGTATACCTCAGGTTTTGTCAGTACTTATGTATTATAAGCATCATTTATGAGGGCTTGCTAATTATTTCCAGAGGCATCAGACCAAAAAAAAATGGTAGCAGAACTCCTTAAAGAGAACTCATGTGGTTGTTGTTTACCCGATCCCCAACTGCTAGCTGAAGCATCACACACTTAAAGATGAGATGCATCTGTCTATGTGTCCTCTGTGTGCAGTTTTCACAGCTGATAAAATCACCTTCTCATTTACAATTGTGTCAGCTGAGAGTAATTTCAATCAGGGCCCTGTAATGGCACTTTGGTGAAATTATTATTTGTACATTCAAACAAATTGCCTTTTCTTTATGATGTCTTATCTTGTACAAAAACCTCATACACAAACTTAATGTTTGGTGAGCAAAGGAAAACAGAGGAGCAACATTCAAGACAAAGTCCAGACTTACATTTTAATAAAAAGCCCAACCAAACCGTGAAGTGTGAATTCTCCATGCATTTTGGAGGGTATTCCACATCTGGGACAAAATGCTCTCTCTCTAGCCTGATCTAACTGGTTTCAGGAATATCATGTTATACTGAAACTGATGTCAGTCATCTGTATTATGAGTTTAGGCACTGGCTTTGCGTTCATGTGTGGGTATCTGCAGCGCACAGGGATTAGCTCTGCATTTACTCTAACGGCATAGCCATAATCCTCCTGAAGCAACTGCAGCTTTGCACTACTGCAAGCATTTACCACAGCCCTACTGAAATCAATTATAAGGTAAGAATATGCAGTTTGGCCCATTCTGCTTAAAGAATCTACTCTGTAACAAAATCTGTTGTTGATATAAGCTTGAATCTGGGGAAAAAGACCTTTAAAAATAGTATAAAAGTTCCCAGGATTTGGAAATCATGAGCTAATAGACCTAACTGGAACAAAGAAGCAATTTGGAAAGAGATGTTCTGCCTGGCTGTAATAATTAAGGTAAGAATGACATATCTGTTCAAAATAAGTTCAGCATGATTCACTCACATCAGAAAAAAAATGATCACTGCTACTTTTTCACAGATGTAGAAGGTCAAAATAATTATAGGGACCTGATCCAAAGCTTGTATTTCTCTATGGATCTGACCCATAATTATTGTCTCTATATTTGTTTCTTTCCTATTTGTTGCCTAAATATGGTTATATTTTAGGCTTAGCTAGGTTCTGGGGTATGATGACAGACAGATGATAGCCTTGGGATTCACGATGGCGTCTGTGATCAGGGAGGGAAGGTAAGGAAGAAGGTGTTAGGATCCTCTGTTAGCTGGTGGCACTGGAGGAACAGGTCCATTGGCATGTTTCAGGGAAGGTAGAAAGGGCCAGCTTACATCTGCTCCTTCAAAGAGAGGTTTCTGGCCACTGCAGGAGGCCAACACAGGCAGATGGATAGAGAAACAGGTGTAGGGTGGCTTCTTTCCATCTGTCCATACTTCTGTGTAGTTCTCCTTTTAAGGAAAGTGTACAAATCTGTTGTGCAATTATTATACATATTCTTAATGTAGTTTTGATTAGAGTAATATCTCTGGGGGAATTCCATCTCCCAGGCAAGATGTCTACCTGTTATCTGAGCATAATTTCAGCCAAATTTTAACATTACTTCAAGTAATCTTTTTTTTTTTTTTTTTTTTTTTTATCCCTTACTTTTTTTTTTTTTTTTTTTTTTTATCCCCTGACTTCTTATTTGTTCTAGACTTCTCAGTGTGGAGAGAATAAGAGAGTAATGTAAAGCTTATGCACACGTATGTATGCGTTTTTATGTATATACATATATATTTCAGGTAGCAAACTTTGGAAGTAAATTTCATTTTAAGTGAAAAAACTGATGATACTGCTTACGGACTGGAGAATCATAATGAAGAAAAAAAAAGCTGACAGTTTGAAAGAGAAGCTCTTTCCTATGGATTATTTCAATTGCAACAAAATCACACTTTCTGAGAGAAATTTCTTTGGGGAGGAGGGTGGGGAGAATTGCCATTGACAAGTACAATCATATTGGTGTCAACAAAGAGGCTTTTAGCAAGGAGTAAACTCTAAAACCCAGCCCACACTGACCAGTGCTGCAAGTTCTTTACCCCACGGCAGGGAACTTGTTGCTGGGTAGAACACTATCCAGCACTGGGAAGGGCAGCCCTGCCACCACTTAGAGAAAGGTATCCAGCTGCTAAATGAAGATTTTTCTGAATCCCAAAGAAGTGGCAGCCAAAAATTCACAAGTATTGATCTGTGAGTTTAGAGCCAGGTCCTGTAGGCCCTCTGGAGTCACAACACTAGCACAATGACAAGTTCTACTGTGGCAGGACAGGCTGAGAGAGCTGAGGCTGTTAAGTCTGGAGAAGGCTCTGGGGAGACTTTGTAGCCACCTTCCAGTATCTGAAGGGAGCTACAGGAGAGCTGGAGAGAGACTCTTTGTCAGGGAGTGGAGTGATAGGACAAGGGGTAATGGTTTTAAATTGGAAGAGGGGAGATTTAGATTAGATATTAGAAAGAAATTCTTTCCTGTGAGGGTGGTGAGGCACTGGAATAGGTTGCCCAGAGAAGCTGTGGATGCCCCATCCCTGGAGGTGCTCAAGGCCAGGCTGGATGGGGCCTTGAGCAACCTGGTCTGGTGGGAGGTGTCCCTGCCTGTGGCAGGGGGGTTAGAACTTGATGATCTTTAAGGTCCCTTCCAACTCTAACCATTCTATGATCTTAATGCCACCAGGAAGCAATCCTAGCTTTCCTTTCAATGTAATTCTGGCTACTCTCAGTCCATGCCCTAATTTACAAGCATACTTAGCATTTCCGTGCTATGGTCTTCCAGTCATGCTTTCTTTTCCTGGTAGATGATGAAGTTTCTTTTCATTTCTGTTCCGTCAGAAGATGCCAGGTACAGGACCACAGGAGTCAACGGGATCCCTCACTGGGCTGATTTTCTAGAGCACCAAGACTGCTTTTCCTTTCAAATAAGAATTGTCATCTTTAGGCTAATCTCCTCAAGTTTTTGTTTGGTGATGGCACAGCTCACCAATATGAGCATCCCCCAGATGTAGGTAGTCTCCACAGAGATGTGGCTATTCTGAACGGCCTTTCTGAAACTGAGTTCTCTTGTGTGCCCATGCAGAGAGGAGCAAATAGGGTTCTTTCCCATTCCAGCTTTTCTCCAAGCTGTAGTCTGCTTGACTTGTCTGGATACTACACTTTGGCTCCATACTTTGAGTAGAGTGTATGTGTAAAAGAAAGTGTTGGGCATGTGGGATCACGGGCAAGCATGTGGTAAGGAGGTGCTGCTTTGTAGAAAAGGCATTGGCTAACACAAGGTCTTTTAGATACATGGGATGTCCCCTACCCCACCTGACATTGGATGTGTAGGTTCCTTGTGTTGTAACAGCTTAGGACCTTTCCATGGCATTTGAGGTGGGGAAAGCTCACAAGTCAGAGCATGCCTTAAGGAGCATCAACACAACCTGTGACATCTGGTCAGAAAAGTCAGCTTCAAAGGTGCTGGGAGAGCTGCAGTAATACGACCGTGGAAACCTCCCCAAAATGGGGGCAGCTCATAACGGTGAGCAGTGTTTAAACATCCGAGAGGAGAGAAATCACTCTGTCAAGAACAGTTTGAATTGTGTGGCCTTGAGATTTATTTATGACATATTTTGCACAATGATGGGAAGTAAAAGCTCTTTAATTAATGCCCCCCCCTACTCACTGAATGAGACAGGTGATTGCAAAGCAACTTTTTTATAAGATGCCTGAGGAAGGAAATGTCATAAAGCATGTATTTGACCAGCCAAAAATGAATTTTCAGGTGATCTTCAACAGATCTTAGCCAACTTTTTTAGGTTTAGAGTGTCTGACTACATAGATCTGATTTTACTGCAATATATTTACACATTTAGCCTTTCGAAGTGATCCAAGAATTTGGTTGTCCCCTCTGTAAAACACAGTTTTCTTGGCAATAGTTTTTCAAAATAGCCATTTTCAATAATCATTTTTAAGGATTTTATTAGAAGTTGCTCAGTGCCTTGCTGCAGAGCGACTTAGATTCTTAGATCTGACCAGAATATTAATTTGGTATTGAATATCAAAGCACAGAAAAGGACAATACATTCAGATTACTTAGTGCTCTTATTTTATTATTGTAGCTGTAGAAATGTTGGTTTTCTGGGCGCTTTTTTTTTTTTTTTTGTGCCAGTTTTAAGAGCAGACTCTTGGCTCCTCCATCTGGTTATTAACTACACATAGTGAAGTGGCTTACTAAGGGCTGATCATAAGGCAAAACGCACTGCTGTGCAGTTTGTTGGGGTTTTTTGTAATATTTTTTTTTTCCAACTTCTTATTGTCTTTAGACTTGAGACCATTCTGTAGTGTTCTAATACATTTTATACAACTTTCATAAGAAATGTACTGTGAGACAATGCAATTATCTGACTATATATATTCCCTTGCCAATCTGAGCTCTCATTCAGAAAATATGCAGGTTTTATTCAAAACCATGTCAACAGGAGATGCACTACTTTTGGAGAACTTGGTATTGAAAGCAGTGGGGAAAAGCTGACGCTGTTTATTATCTTGTGAAGATATTCAAGACCATCTTATATAATCATACAACAGCCCTCCCAAGAGCTCTCTTGGGAGATTAATATGGATGTTATGGTGCCTCAGGATAATAATATGCATTTTCAGTAACCATCTTTGGAAGACTTCCTGTTAACAAGAAACACAATTCTTTTATTATTTTTTTACTTCATGCTTAAATATGGGAGGTATGACTACAGGCTGGCATGAGTAATACAGCTCATATTTAGCCCATTACTGTGCAACCAAATGCCCATGTGTTTCTGGGACCCCTCCTTAAGAAAACAAGCCTGTAGTGTCAACCCACCCTCTTTTGTAGGCTATTTTCCAATCCCCTGTTCTCCTTTGTCTTTTTGTGTGATTTTTGTGGGGTTATCAAATCTCCTGGGTATTATTACTCAACGTGCAGGTGCAAATATGCAGTAAACATTCCAGCTGCATACAGTTAATAATAACTTACTGTCCTAGACAGCTGCTTTGCAAAATAATAAATAAATAAATAAAAACAATGGCTCATAAGATGTTCCAAAATTTTGTGGAAAAAAATTAGTATGGCCTTGAAGGGCAGGTTATCAATATTCTGTGTTTAGTAATTTTCTTACATATGAGGTGTTGATTTAGTAAGTTTCAATATGTAATTAAAACTTGCACATTCAAAGATAGCAGTAAAATCTGTTGCCTGCAAAACTCATCATTGCTATAATAAAAATGGTAATTACAGATAAGTAGTCTGGAATGACAGCTCTGCTGCCCTAGAAATAAAATTAGTGTAAAAACATTTTTATGCCGAAGGTCCTACTGTAATGATTTTCCACAGCTTCACAAATGCTAAAGTAGGACACCTTGATCGACGGTAGAGGTTTTATAATAAAAAAACGTTGTCATCTGAGGTATTATAACAGCTGGCTGACACTGTGGACCCCCACGTTTGTTGTCACTGTGCAGTTGGCTCCATCCTCTAAGAACTGCAGAATGATAATGATGAGAGAAATTGCTCCTCGTGATCTAAATGGAAATGCCCCTGCTACCTGGGTTGAAAAGCCAATGTCAGTTAGTTTTAATCAGGTTGAGAGCTCTGACGGCACGGTACAGTGAAAGCCAGTTGGTAGGGGGGAGTGATACGTACACCCGACACCAGCAGAGAACTTTGTTCCTTTTTATGGAGTCTGGGCTGAGTACTGAACTAATTTCTTACAAAACTGGAGATTAATGTGGATTTAAATAGGGGGCATGGTGAAAAGTGTTGCAGCAGAACACATGCTGTAACTTACTGACCTGACCTGACTGACTTTAAACATAGCTGAATAAAAGCTGTTATTTAGTTTTACCTGTAAGAATTTAAACCTTCAGATTTAAAAAAAATAATGAATTATATGGTAGTTGGTATGTCTCCTGTTTTAGGATCTCATACTTTGTTAATAGTTGGTGAACTACTAGTTGGCAGTCTGTTTCATAGAAGAATTCCTAGTGGATTTAATTATAACTCTGAATGGTTATGTTCTCAAATCTGACTTGCTGGGCAGATACAACTTTAACTCAGATAGTTCAATCTTAACAGTGTTTATTAGGGACGTGACATGAAGTACGAACCAGGCCATTAAACTAAGGAAGCTCATGATGAATGTAGTTCACGAAAGTCATTGAACTGGAAATAAAGACTTTTTCAATGCTTAAGAAAGCACAGCATTTCCACATGTTCTCAATTTTTCGTATTTTTTTTTCCCCTTAAGGAGAGTGTATGACAGAGAGAGCCTGAGCCCAAATGCTGCACCTACTATCTCAAGAGAAAAAATCTTGGAAAAATGTGGGAAAAATCCCCAAAAACTTTAATTTTTTTAGATATTGCAGCTGGTTGCTGTCTTTTCAGAGACCCGGGTCTGGGTGCTAGGAGACGATACTAGTAATGTTGCACATACTGAAAACCCAACAGGGACTGGGAAGCCTGGTGGGTGTTTCAGACCTAGGAACCATGCATTGGACCCACTTCATGCTCTTTTCTAACAGTCACAACTGCTGTGCTGCTCCAAGCAACTGTGCAAAAAAGCCTTTTAGTATGTGTGTAGCATCCTTATTTTTATTCATGCTCAAAGCAAGCTTCTACTAACAGTAATTTTTTGTAACAACACCTGCTCAATTTCCTAAGGGTTGTGGGAGCATGTGGCCTTAGTTTCTAGTCCCTCGTGTATACTTTTTTGAATAGACAGTCATGTGTCACTTCAAAGTATCTTTGGATAACTTCCGTAAACCGCCTGATCATCCTTGTCTTCTAAGTCTTCTTTCTGCCTTATTGAGAAATTATTTGTACAGTACGCTGTACCATAGTCCATGCTTTCAGTCAAAATTTTGTATTTTGGGACTCTGATTCCACCTAGGAGAGTTGATTGCAAGCAGCTTTTCATATTTTTTTAATGTAAATTAATCTTAATTTACAGAAATTGTGTAAAAAAAATCTGCCCCTTGAATGCCTGGTGTTAAAATTAGATTTTTTTTTTAAAGAAAGATAAGAGCAATTTATCTCAAAAGTATTATGCAGATGTTTGGCCAGAGACATTGTCTGAGTGCTTGTTTTTGGGATCTGCCTGATATTTAATTTAGTCTGTGTCTTTTTTTTTTTTTCTTTTTTTTTTTTTTTTAATTCCTCCTTTTACTGTTTCTGGAATACACCCGCATCTCCACCTCCCACAGATCGGTCCCAGTGTTTGAGTTCACTGGCTTCATCCGTGTTGCGTGATGTTCCTCTTGTTTCACTTAACCATATACATAAAGAAGTATATAGGATTTTTTTTTTCCTCACCAAGTACAACATTAAACATCCAAATCATAGAAATAATTATTCCCCAAGGAAAAATTACGTGTATGAAGAAACGGTGTCAAGATACCATAAAAGCATTTCAAACTCCACTATGTTTTATACCTAAATAATACAAAAAAGATGTGACGCATGCAAGAAATACAAAATCCCTACATCCTCTCCAGTCCTAAAATTCTTTGAGATTTCTTTACTTCCTAGCCTGGAAATATATCAGATTCCTGAGCACCTCTTTGTCCTTTTTCTGCTCATCTTGCTTTTTTTGTTCCTTAGAGAGTGGAATTAAGAAAAATCCTTGTCTTTTTAAAATTTGTCCTTCCTGTAAGTGATCTTTTTCCAGTTCATTTTACACCCCAGCTGGGACATTCGATTCTTCGTAGTCATCTTACTCAAGTTAGAACTTCGTTAGAACTTTACTGGAGGTGTTGCCCAAGCAAACAGAAGATGAACAAGCAGAAAAAAAAATATTTGATGGATGTATTCAATTTCTTTTCATCTTAATATTGAGACTACAAAAATAAAATATAAGCATAAATAGACTTAAATAAGATACAGACATATAGCAAAGTCAGGAACTAAAGTGAACTATTTAGGGTGATCTGCATATATACAGATGATATACTGACCCATCATACTTTATTCTGGCATATTAAATTGATCACTGAATACAGTGAAGTTACACTTAATGTAACTTTGTCTTTGGTTTCTAGTGTTTTCCCATGTTTTTCTTTTATATGATTGAAAAAATTAAGCTATCCCAATTATCTTTAACAATTTACAACTACAATTTAAAGTTAAACGCCTTTACATGTGTTTTCTCTGTAGTATTAGTAAGCGAACTGTGTTTGGAGAATTTTGCATTACAATCTGAAAATGATTTTTTGGGTTCTTTGTGAAGAAATCATTATTTAGAAATTATATATCCCTGGTGTTTCTATGGAAACAGTTTTACCTCATGCTAATGAAATACAAATTACAGGAAAATAATTTCTTTTACATAAAAGAGTACTAAAAGAATATTTTTTCTTCAGATTGGAAAAGTTTAATGGAGATACTTAGCTCCAGGCTCTCAGCACAGCTGTCAGTACAGACTCAGAAATTGGTCAGGTTCATTCTCTTCAATGTCGGATTCTAGAGGCTGGATGGGTTACCATGAGGGTGAAACAAACATGCTGCTTACTGGTAATGACATGTCAAAGTCCTGCATTTTAATCTGAGTCTAGGCATCTGGGCGCAGCAAGCACTCTGTCTATGCATGTCTCCTGCTTCAAATAACATTTGTTGGGTTTTGCCCTATTTGACACAATGTAGTTAGCATTTAACCACTGTGATAATTTTATTCTTCCCAGCTCTGGGGAGTAGGAGGTAAAAGCTAGTAGCACTATTATTGTAATTAAGAGATGTTGGTTTTTTTCCCAGTTCTACCATGGAGGTAAAGGTCTGATCCAGTTTCTTGGAACGGATGGCAAAATTTCTTCTGACTTCCCTGACAGCTGCACCAACTCTTCCAGCATCTCTGGATTCTCTTTGGTATAGACGCACTGAAGAGCATGGAGTGGCTCTGAAACAAGGTGCCTTGCTGTCAGGGAGAAGAAAAAGAAATATCCAAATGTTTCTTATTTATCAGAGTGTACAAAGCCTGTGTTGTCTTCATTTATGTTCTTAAGCTGAAGCTGCTACTTGAGCACTATGCTGTGGGTCTGATCTGGGGGTGCTCTGCCCCAGTGAGGGCAGGAGTGACCCATTACCATCAGCAAAGGCTGCCCCAGGCAGTCATGGCTGTGAAGATAGTTGTGCTGCAAATATTTGCAACCTGGTGATCTCATGTATCCTAAAAGACCATCTTGAACCAACTTTATGAAATGTCCTTGATCCTGGAACGGATCTTAAGTATATCCTAGTTCCAAACCCCCCGCCACAGGGGACACCTTCCACTAGACCAGGTTATTCAAAGCCCCATCCAACCTGGCCTTGAACACCTCCAGGGATAGGGCATGCACAGCTTCTTTGGGCATGTCTCACCAGTGTCTCACCACCCTCACAGTGAAGAATTTCTTCCTAATAGCTAATCTAAATCTCCTCTCTTTCAGTTTAAAATTTTTACCTATCAGTGTATTGCTCCACTCCCTGATAAAGAGTCCCTTCCCATCCTTCCTCTAGGCCCTTTTTAGGCACCGGAAGGGACTGTAAGATTTCCCTGGAGCCTTCTCTTCTCCAGGCTGCACATCCCCAACTCTTTCAGCCTGTCTTCATAGGCAAGGTGTTCCATTCTCTGATCATCCTTGTGATTCTCCTCTGAACTTGCTTCAACAGGTCCATATCCTTGTCATGCTGGAGGTCCTAGAGCTGGACACAGCACTCCAGGTGGAATCTCACCAGAGTAGACGAGCATAACCACCTCCATCACCCTGCTAGACACGCTTGATTTTTACACAGCCCTAGATGCAGTTGGCTTTCAGGGCTGCAAATGCATGTTGCCAGGTCATGTTGAGCTTCTCATCACCCAACACCCGCAAGCTTTTCTCCTCAGAGTTGTTTTCAATTTGTTCTTTGCCCAACCTGTATTTGTGCTTGGGATTGCTGTGGCCCTGGTGCAGGACCTTGTACTTGGCCTTGTCAAGCTTCATGAAGTTTGTGTGGGTCTAGATCTTAAGATCCTCTCCAGGTCTTGCTGGATGGTGATTTTTTTTTATTTTTTTTTTTTTAATTCATTTCAGTAAGACACGTTCTCTCCAACAAGTTCTTTCAGACATCTTGCTCAGCCATTTTATTGCATTACTTCCACAAGAAGAAATTATATGTAATCTGCTGTGCTTTGCACCTGAATTTTTCGTTGTGAAAAGTCTTTTCAAATTCTCTTTACACTGCAAGAGATGCACGTTGCTGGATAACGGCTGTGCACTGGTATTGTAAGAAACACCAACAGGACCCTGTGTGCATTTTCAGTATATATAAAGGGTGAATCAGAATAGAGGTGGCTTTTTTCTAGTTATATGTATAACATATACACACTAGCCTTCACGATCATTGTTCTTTAAAAATGAAAGATCTAAGTGCTTCTTCTAATTATGAAAACATACACTGTGTATGCAGTTTTAAACACTATGTATGCTTGGAAAATACATATATTCTGATGCACTAATTTGCTATAATATTAGTTTTGGAGAGTTGCATTCTTATACTATTTGTCCTTAAATAACTTTGAAACCACTCAACAACACTTACACACCTTTTTCTTTAAAAGCAAACCTGGTAACAGAAATATCTACCTCATTCACACTAAGAACTGGCTGACTCATTAGGGAGCTTTGACGAACCATGAAATAGCTCCTTGAAGAGCAACCATGAAATGGTCACATACGAAACTTAAGAATATATTGCTGCCAGATTTCCCACGCAGGCTTTAATGACCACATAAAATAACTTTTAATCTTAAAAAGATGAAGGTAATGGTTGAAAAGATACAGCAATAGTGAGGGGAATAAGGGTTAGGACTACTACATAAATAACTTCACATAGAGAAAATATCTCTTCTTAAGTGTTGCTATTTAGAAACGGCATTAGAGTAAGAATTGACTTTATTATCCTATATTTTGTTCATGTGATTGATATTAATATAGGTAAGAGGCAAATATAATCTGTAGTTCATCTATTTCTGAATTACACCACTCTTTTTTATTAGAAAAGGGAGAAGGAAATTTGCCCTGAAAATGTGAAACAAACTGGCATCAGTAGCCTTCAGAAAGTTGTCTTTGCTGATAATTGTATTCAGACAGAAATTTTCTGCCAATTCAGCCTCCTGCTGCCACCCACAGCCAGCTGTGTTTAGGAGTTCTTCAGCTGACAATAGTCAGAAAGGAGGTGAAGGGGTTTTTTGTGTGTTAGGAACACAAAGTCTGGAGATAAAAAAACAAAGGGGTAATAGACTTGGAAGAAATAAACAATTATTATTTTTTTTTAATAAAAGTTCACAAAGGTTTGGTTTATGGTGTGTGCTTTTTCCAGGTTCAGAGTAGCAGCAGCTGCTGTCTTTCTCTTAATCCTCTCTACGTACCGTATTTCTACAGCAGAGTATTTAGGTTGAGAGTTTCAATGACTGAAAAACAGGGTTCAGTGATTGCTTGGGGTCTCGGATAAAGCAGCTGCTGAAAGCAAACCTCCCAGTACTGTATGTTTTTATTTACCTTTCTCAGCCATCAGTGAGGTGCTTCAGTCCCATTCCAGGCTGGAATGGAGCCATGTGAACTGCTGCTCATCCAAGAACTGGCTGCTGTCCCTTTGCTGCTTTTTGTGAGGCTAGAATATGGCTCTAAATAGATGGATTAAATACATATATATTCAATAAATAGTACATTATAGTGCATGATTAGTCACACACCAGAACTCCAAACAGCTTGATGGGTCACAGAGTTGAAGCTGACTTGTATATGAACCAAGATTATTTTTCCTTTGTGGAAAAGGGGAAGCATTCATCTTCACAATTGCACCTCCCCACAGGCTGCACTTTGGTCTGTTTGTGATAAAACTGTGACTTCTCACGGGCACTCAAAAGGTGTCTCCACTTCATTATCATGAAGCCCTGCGTGGCTGAGGAATGCAATGAGAAAATAGAAGAGGGAGAAGAGTGTTCCAGCAATGACTCTTCCAAGACTACAGGGGTGGGCATTTGTATTAGAACCAGGTCCAGCAGCTCTCACAGCTTTCAGCTTGAGACTCTGTTCAAATTTTCTTCCTGTACCCTCTTTGACCCGTAAACTGAAGTGTCTGTCTCTCATTTCTGCTGCTGTACCAGACCTTGGGTACATCAGTATAATTTTAGCTGTTGTGTGTCTCTGTCTAACTTGAACAAATTAAACTAAAGTGGTTGATCGAAGATAATATTCTGCTTTGACCTTTGGACTTTACCTATTAGAGTTTTAATTGATTGGCTGCTCACTACAAACTTTCCAGCCTGTGGCCTGACAATGGTTAGAGTGCTGTGAATGCATGGGGCTGTACAGTCAGCTTGTGAACTGAGCCATACTAATGTGCTTTTACGAAGCTGGTGCAGCAGTCTTTGACGTGGCTGCTTGTTTGACATGTAGCTTCCTGCAAAAGCAGCGTGTTACCATCCACACAAATATAGTGGGGGTTTGATATGGACTGGGGGGGGGATTTTGGGGGGTGGAGGTTTTGGTCTGATTTTTTAAAATTTATTTTATTTTTTTTTAATTTTATTTATTTAATGCCAGGTGTCTGACTTGGTGTGTCTTCAGCAAAGAAGTCCAGAAGAATCATAAATCATAATATCTTATGGAATAAATTCCTACTTTTAGATCTTAATCTGGGAGTTGGTAGCTTCAGACAAGGGATAAGAGTGAAAAAGGAAACTTTCTATTAATCAAATGTAACTTACTTGGTAGATTTGTTCATTTATTCAGCTTCAACCATTCATACTGCTACAAGTTGGGGTGTAGTAAGGCTATACTTCCTGATTTAGTGTTTCAGCTCCAAAGGTTGAAAGGAAAAGCTTTTGAATTAGCTTCCCTAGATCTGGACAAAAGGCATATGGAGATGGATATAATACTGGCTAGTCAGGTTGTCAGCCCTGAAGGATTTAGTGTTTACTGTCTTTACCTTTTAACAGTGAGCAGTACCCTGGATGGAAACTAGAGTCCCATCAGCTCAGAGGTGGTAACTTCTCAGCCGTTTTTGTGTCATGGCAAATTGGTCTGCTTAGGTTGTCTTCTGAGGTCCAGGTTTTTAAGTGAAGATTGTCAAAGGAATGGCGAAAAAGTTCTGTATTGGAGGAAACTTGGAATGGCTAACCTGTTCATCTGGCCTCAGATGAAGCTGAAGAATAAATGCAAACTGAAGGGGCAAAGTAACATCTGTAGACATTCAGAGGAGGGTGGAAGGGGAACTTGGAAAAGAAGAGCTACAAATTTCCCTACAAAATCAGACATGGAGAGGGGGACACAATCATGATCCAAGGGTTAAGTTAAGCAGATGTGCTCTTTGGTGATTATGTGCACCTAACATTGATGCTTAAGAGGTCTGTGTTTCATCTTACCTATTATTGTGCTTAGATGTTATAGGGAAGAGTTACTGGTGACCTGTCACTAAAAGATGGGGCCAGAGGGGAATGTTAGAAGGGTATGATTAGATTCCAGAGACCCACACTGGGTGCATCGTCCCAGCCTCCATGTCCTGGCAATACTTTGGGCTATAATTTGGCTCCAGGGGATGTGGGAAGTAAATAAGCATTCACTAAAATCTTTTCTGCTCATCAGTGTATACCCTAGTGTACGTGACATTTGGGGTTATGTTTCCCTCAGAGCTTCAGCTACTCACCTGTCCAAATTAAGAATTAACATGACATGAACACAACAGAAAACTGTGAATGAAAATAATTGTCCCTGAAGCACCAATTTATTTATTGGTGCTACACAGTTTCTAGTCATGTACGAAGCCTAAACTAATTTATTCTACCCGCTTCTTATATTTAACGTTTCAAGACAAAGACCACGCTTTATTGCCAGCATTGTAATACAAGAATTAATAAATATGCAAAGTTATCTGTTGTTGCTCACAGTCATGAGTAATGAACATCTTGTATACCACACTTTGATGGCTGTCCTTGTTTATCTGTCTTTGGCTGCTGTACGAATGAGATTATTTTCTGTTATCCTTGCTTTGTAATTTATGTTTTTGCCTTGTTTTAAAAGCTCTCTCCTGTAAAAACTGCTATGCATGTCTCTTGATCTGAAATGCAAGTTACAGTGCATTAAATCTGCTCATTATTTTAAAATGTTTGGCATAGATGCTTGGTAATAAAATATATCTTATGCATTAGTAGAGAGCACAAATTTGTGCATTTGGATATTGAACAGTATGCTCAAAGCTGGGCAAAAAAACCCTCAACTGAACAGAGGTGGCTGGTGGCTGACTTGAGAAGTAACATGATTTACCCAAGACTGTTTTTCTAGCTTATGTCCAGTTGTAATCAAGTGGAAAATGTCTGATACTTTTTGAGCGAATCCTTACAAAACCAAGTAAACATAATGATTTTATGATTAACATATGATTTTATTTATTATAATGATAATAATTTTGCTTTTCCAAGCAAAATTTTTGAATGTTTTTCTTGGAATACTTGTTGGGCCATAAACCCTGATTTCCAGAAGTGAAGCTCTCTTAATGGTAAAGCTTCTTTCTAAACAACACAAACTTATTTTCTCAACATGATTTGAGTTTCATCCTCCTTGCAGAATTTTTCCAGAATCTATGAAAGGCTGTATGTTTGTCTCAAATACTTTGTTGATTTTTTTTTTCCTCTGTTAAATCACAAAATAATATTCAGAACAAAGCCTCAAAAACATGCAGAATACTCAGTCTCTGCAGTCTGTGTTATGCAAGGACTGACTCCAAACAAGAATCTTTTCCTCTGGATTTAATTCTCATCTATACAGTCTACTTTAGTTATTTCCTGGTCTTTTTATACTTCCTTACTCCTTTTGTCTATTGCTATGTATCTGAAAGCAGACTTTGGTGTGATAATTACTTAAATCCTTCTAAATTTGGTAAATATTAATTCTGTGCATAACTTTATTTTTAATCCTATAAGACACTGAGAGAGAGATTTCTTCATTTACCACTAAAATCCTTCAAACAAAAAGATAATGCCTGCCTAGCAGTAAATAATGCCTAAAAAACATATCAGTTCAGGAATATGTAATACCTTCCTTATCTTTGAAACTGAATTGGGACAGCGAAATATCATCTCTGATAGGACTGACTGATGGCTCCTGGCTGCCAGAGCCTTTGGGGTACCGGGGTATGCATGGCTGTGGACTCCAGCTGGGGGCAGCAGGATTTAGAAGTGACTGTCCATTAGGGGATGGAGCAGCATAAGCAGGTCTGCCTGAGGAGGCATTCCTGTACTATTTTGGGTTTGTTTTTTTTTATTGGGTTGTTTTTATGTTGGGGTTTTTTTGGTGGTTGTTTTTTTTTTTTTAATTTTGCATAACAGAATCAGATGCCAGGAACACAAATTTTGCCTGAAGGTCTCAGCAGCTTCTGTACTAACGGGTTGAGTTTCATCTAGTTTGTGTCTGTTTGGATAATGTCAATTTTAATAGCAAGGAACTTAATCCAAATCTCTGGAGATGTTTTAAGCCAAAATTCCTGAGGGATGAGGAGGGAGGAAGGCAGCATGAGGATGTTTAACAGTGAGGAGTGGCTCAGTAAGAGGGCGGGTACCCACCCACAGATGAACTGCACTGCTAGCAGGAGTGTCTTGCTTGGCCAAAGCTGGAGTTGTGGTTTTCCTCTCAGTCAAATGACACAAGATATCACCAGCTGCATCACTAATGTGAGGGGGTGATGGGTGCCTTCATAGCCAGGGTGGTAGCACAGGAAGGTGAACTCAGGCTTGCCCCTTCCCAGCTGCTCCCCACCCCTTTGCACAGGCATGTCCTCTGCCTCCAGCACAGAAACTTCTGCTGCCTCACTGGAGGCTTTAAGCAAGAAGGGAAATGCCATTTGGTATTGGGGGGAGGGGAAAACCCTATCAATCAGCTGTCCCAACTCTGGAACAGGAGCCAGGATTTTGTAGAAACTCCATCCTTGGAGAGATTCAAACACACCTGGATGCAGCCATGAGCAACCTGGTTTAACCCAAAGATGGTTCTGCATTGCACAAGTGCTGGATCAGATGGCTGCTAGAGACCCCTTCCAACTTATGTTAACTCTGTGGCTCTGTGACTTGGTGATCTCTGGCTGCCAGTGGCCTGTCTGTCACTGCTTCCCTGTTGCAAGCTTTTCCTCGGAGGAAGAAAGAATTTTTGAATGTGCTTCAGTCAGATCTCCAGCTCTTCCTAAGAAAAACGCCAGTATTTGGTTACTGCCTTTTCTTTCTCTGGATGTTTTACTTTTTTTTTTTTTTTCTTTTTCTTTTTTTTTTTTCTCTTCCACTATTTGCTGACTACTTGGTTGAGCCCACTCTGTTCTACTGATCGCTTTCTTGGGATAGTCCTGTTGAAAGAGGGGGTAGGATTGATGGCACTTCTGAGTCCCACATCACCTGATATCTGGTGAACAGGGCTGCATGCATCTACCACACCGTCTTGTGGCAGCATCTGCCTCTGGCTTGTGACCTTCTGTGAGGAAAAATCAGCAGTCTGTAGGAATGCAAGAAGTTAAGGGAGTCCCCAGTTTTCCAAATGTCTTTAAATATGAAAAGAAAGAAGAACAAAAACATGTTGGCTTCTTGTTAAAAAGGAATTTCCAAAGCAAGATGCTAGTGGTTCTTCATTAGAAAGGAAAAGATATATAAACCCTAAGAGCTTTATGAAAGTTTAAATTAAACAGTATCACCAAGACCATCTGATGCTTGCCAGGGAGTACCAGCAGAGTTGAGAGGTGAAGCTGCTGAGCTATTTGTGTGTGCTGTATCACTGTGTTTGAGATGGTCTTAATATAAAGGAATAGTAAGGGGCAAAAGTCACACCTTTTAAAAAAACACTGTAACAATCAGATGGTGCATAAGGTACTATACACCAGTAAACCTGACCTCTATATAAGGCTGATTAGTGGTTTTGGGTGGGGATAGGGGACTTGGAAAGAAAATAAAAACAAGCCAAAGGAACCCCATTCTAGAAAAAATTATATAACTTATAGATGCATTTTTAGGTATACAGAGGAACAGGTAATATAGCTTGTCTGAAAAAAACCTTATGGTGCAAATTTGTTAATTTGATGTAGTATGTTACTAAAACTCAGTTGATATCCATTTATAGATTTGATTTGGTTTTATGTCTATCTTTAGACCCTCAAAAAGCTTTTGACCAATGTTTCTCATTGAATGCTCTTTTAGAAAACAAAACTTATCATGGGATAAAAGAGAAAGTCCTTTACTGGCTTAATAACTGGTTAATGGGTAGGAAACAAAGGTTAGAACAAATTTGCAGTGGAGGGAAGGTGTCAATGACACCCCGCAGAGATCTGTCAGGGGATCTTTGCTGTCCTGCACATCTGTTTGTGTCCTGGAAAAAAAAGGTGAAAAGCGAGGTGGCAAAACTTGCTGATGAGAGAAAATTATTCATTGCAGTCAAATGGCAATCCAGCTGTGAAACAGGAGTTTTACGCTGGTAAGTGACTGGGCAATAAAAGAACAAAGGAAATTTGGTGCAGATAAAAGGCAGTTGAGCTTTCACAGGAAAATAACCCTAAATATACATACATGCCAAGTATCTCTAAATTAGCTCTCACTATTACAGGAAGGAATGTGGGAGTGATTTCAGCTAGTCGTCTGGAAACATCATCATAGTACTCAATTGTGGTCAAAAAAGCAAAATAGGATGGTAGGAAGTACTAGGGAAGGGAGTTAGGAAGTAAGCAGGAAACATGGTTATGTCACTATTCACATTCACAGTGCACCTGCATCTTGAACAATACGTGCAACTTTGCAGTTGCTCCCTCTCAGGTTACAGAGGAAATGAAAAGCAATAAAGAATGACAGCAAGGGCGATGGGAAACTTCTCTGTAAGGAGAGACTAATTAGATTAGGACCCTTTACCTGAAAATATATCACAAAAGGCAGATAATCTCAACATGATACAGTGAATGTCATGTAGAAGATGGATAGGGAATACCATTCACTGTTTCTCAGAACACAGTAACAAGGGAACAGTAAATAAAACATCCAAATATCAAGTTGAAAATGGAAGTGTTTTTTCCATGCAACTCCTACTGCATTTCTGCAGGACGCTGTGGACGCCAGTAGCTTAGCTTGGTTCAAAAAGCTGTTCTATACACCAATGAAAGGGAAATCCAGGTAGGCTGGTGTAAAGAGGAGACAAAGCTTCTGGTTTCCATTTTTGAAGGATATGGAAGGATGCTTCACTGCACATTTAACCTGTTATTACCCTTTGTTCCATGCAAAGATTGGGGAAGATAACAGCTCTTATATTATCTAGTAAAAACTTATTCTGGGTTTATTCATTCTGTTGAGGGTCACGCGTTGCTAATCCAAGAACAATTTTTGTATTCTCATGGTTCTAACTCCAGACACAATAAGTCAATGCAATCTTTTCACTAACTTCAAAGTGCTCTGCACTGGGGCCTCAAAAGAAATCTCGGTTCAAGTTCTGACACAAACTTTGTCAAAACTGATGGATTTCAACATGTGCAGGATTTCACATAGGTTCCTAATCTTTCTAAAGTGTGAGAGGAATGACTCAATTAATGTAGCTGAGTTTGAACCATGAGGTTTTTATGGGTTGGGGAGTAATAGATTGCACATTTGGAAGGAAATGGAAATGTGTTCGCCAAAAACTGAGGTCACTGCAGAGACATTCTTCAGGATAGTTTCATGTCTTTCAGTCAGTCCAGTGTCAAGAACATTGTTTCACACGTTCCTAGGTGATTAATGCTTCCTAAAACAAATTACAGCCCTGACAGAGCAAAGGTAGAGTAGCTTTTCTGGACTCAAGTGTCTGCAAATGCATCTCTTTCAGCTGATTTCACATGGAGAAATTTTAAAAGCTGATGAGACAGAATCTAATAGGCCAAAGAGGGGTTAGTCTTCATTTAAGGTATGATTAATGTGCTGTAAGAATAGTTTTCTCGGACTCATTTTGACTTTCCTGTTCTCTAGGCCTAATTATGACCTTTATGTATGCATGCAGTATAAGTAGGGCTCCTGGGCTGCCATCTCTTGTGCGTTAACTCTCCGAGATACAGCAGGATATAGGATTATAACTATCTTTTCTAAGGCCAGCAGACAGCTTGGAAAGCACAGCTGTGAATGCTGCTCCCTGTTGCATGGAGCTGCTATTGCTGCGCTCCCGTTGAGCCCTGGAAAGATTTCAAAGATAGCTTTGTTTTGTGCTCAGAAGTAGGAAATATCTTCCAGTCATAATCTTGCCTCACACCTAAAGGCAGTGAGCCGAATTTGTCCATGTTGTGAAACCAATCTGTTTGGAAGAATTAATAAATCTTAGTTTGTAATTAAGCCCACTGAAATGCACTTTTACTATAAATAGTTTATCTGGGCTAGAAGCCATCTTCTATTGTGTGGCTGATGGAAGCAGTGCAGGATAGCAACACAAAAGAAGGATCGTTTACCAGGTTTCATTGGATTAAATAATATCTCAAAATACTTTCTCTGTAGAGATAAGGGTATGCATTTAATATAATTAACGGAATTACAACAAGCCCAACTGTTAAGTTATACTTTAAAAAAACAGATACTGAAACTTCATGCAAACACTATACTTCTACGCTTTCTATAGTGTCTGTAGCTTCTATAGTTCTGGATAAACTTGTCATCAAAGTTAGGCAGCTGTAATCAAAGTTAGAATGCTACACCGAACCAAATCGTCAATACCTAACCTCTAGTTGTCCCTCATCTTTTGTAGGAAACACAAAGCCTTTACACTCCACTGAAACTATTTGTAAAAATGGTTTTGTATGCTTTAATATTGCATTAAAGTATTTCCTTTTTTCATCTTTTCTATTATATAAGAAAGCTCAAATTACAATTATTAAAAAGCATACTTCCTAATGTTAGGTAACTGATTAAACAAACAATATGGATCGAAGGAAATTCAATAATTATGCATCTAAGTTTTTAAAACCCCATGTTTTAAAACTATGAATTATTCACAACTCAGGATGAAATGGGGAATATTTCAACTTGTGCTTTGTAGTGTCATCATATTAATCTAGGCCACTTTATGCACATCTATAGTCTTTTCATCTCTGGAGATCTCTGCAAGATGGTGGGTTCATTTCACTAAATTTCTGTTGGCAGAGAGTCAAGAAATAAGTATTTTAAAACTTACAGTTTATGACTATTGTGATTAAATTAATATTCAGGATTCCTAAAAGGAGTTGTGAATGATATGATCTTTCTTTCTTTTTCCATATTTTGTGATTTTCTTTTCTCCCCTGCAGTTATTTTATTTATGCATATTTGTTAGCTGATTTTTTTTTTAATTCATTACCCTCATCCTCAGCTATTTATTTTAGCTTTATCTTCCCTGCCCTCACTCTCCATCACCCTAGTCAGGCAGCTTCAATGTAACTCTATTATTTAGAATATGTATAATTCAGCAGCTGGATCCAAATTAAAATCTGAACACTTAAAAAGAAAAACAATTGAGAGAAATCAGCTCCAGATGCAAGTGTTTCAGTCAGTCTCTATTTTTGTAAGACTAAAAAAAAAAGTGAATTAGGAAAAAGAGGAAACCACAACAGAAAAAAATATTCTAGTGCTGCAGATTTGTGTCTACTTTCAGACTTTGTGGTCCATTTTTTCAAATATGAGGTATGTTTTCATTCAAAACATTTAAAAGGATACCCTGCATGGCTTTGTTAGACTACTCTCTTACCGAGCGAGTACAAAAATAACAAAACCATAATGTCATTCAAATAGGAGAGCCTCTTTGTGCCTTTACCATAACAAAATCCATGAGTGACCTGTGGGTTTCCTAAATTTCAAAATGTAAAGAATATACAAGAGGAGGCTGGGGTTAATGTGTGCATGCTGATGCTGGATGAGTAGGGTAGGATGCGAGCTAGGCCAAATTGTGTATGGGTTGTGTGACCCACTCTTCAAACTGAGCTCTGACCTGTCCCCACTTCACAGCTCCTCTCATCTAAGAAGCCTCTGGCTCATCTCAACCCCTCCACAGGCCCCTTCCTCCAATAAGTCACAGTCTTCCTCTTCCTGCCCAAGAGCCAGCTGTATCCTGAAGTTCATCCCCGTGTTTTGCTCCTTCTCAGAGCTCCTCTCCTCACAAGGTCAGCCCTCCTCAGATCCTTGGAACCTCTAATTCTACCCCGGCATCTTTCTTAGTTCCTTGATTTTTGTACAAGAGTCCAACAGATTTAATGGATGTTATCTCATCCATAAACAGTATGCAGTATGATGTTATAATATTCTAATGACCTGCCTGCACAAATATGACTATATACTAATATGACCATCCACAGAAAGCAGAGCATGTTGAGCTCAGCTGCCCCTTTTAGTATAGGAAGGAAAGGAGCCTGCAGTACCAACTGTCTTCATTGACAGTAAAATAAGAGAAGAGCCCCAGAACAGCTCAGAATAAATGAACTGTGTATAAAGAAATATTTTACAATTCACATGTTTCCTGTGTACTTGTAAAAATGAAATGATCCTTTAATAATTCTCAATCAAAGTATTTATGAATGTCTTTCCTTCACATTCTTCATAAATGTTTCACAAGTATTTCAGTAACAGGATTTAATTTTCTGACTAATAGAAATTGTCTTAATAAATTCTGTACATGAAGTAGTGTTCTTAGGTGTTCTCTTCTTTGCTCTGAATATTTCTGTATAACGTAGACAGTTTTATTCTAGCTGAAGCATATATAATTTCTCCTTAGGGACACAGTGGTTCCTTTGTATGAAACACACTTTACTAGGGAAGTCCCAACAGCAACCTAGCAAAAAGCATATACTCCATTGGATGCCTAAGGTTTGCCACCCGCTGATGAAGTTGGAACGATGAAAACAGAGCCCCGTTCTTGTTTTAAAGCGAGACAGGTGAAAGCTAAGTTACCTGACTTGCTAGTTCCTTCCTTCCCTGATTAGTTCAATTTTTGTTTCAGTGATATTGTGTTAATTACTTCTACTATAAGCAAAATGTCCCTAATGTATTGCAAAGAGATCCCAGCTCCAAAGATGATCACAGCAGTTTTGATGAAAGATGAAAATTTTCTTAAATGTATGAGAATTGCAGCACCTGAACTCCTCATTGTCTGCCTGGATGGGAAGAATGGTTGGGCTTTATAGCTTCTAGACCTTTGTGGCATGGGTCTGACCCTGCTGGAACAGTGCCATCTGTGTGGTCTTCAGGGACGTGAGCACATAGATGGGTTACACAGTCATAAGAGCCTATTTGCTGGAGTTATTCTTGTGCCAGCTTATGCCAGATCACTTGAACAGTCAAGTTAGGAAACTTTGTTTTGTCAGATAGTCCAGTTCCTGTCTCTGCAGGTAGAGTTCAGTGTTACCTGGATCTGTAGGTTTTCCACAAATTGGTTCTGTGCCAAAATTATCTCGTAAGACTTAGTTACTTCCTTGTAGGGGATGACTCATTTTATGAATTTAATAGTTTTAACTACATGTGTCTTTTGACTACAAGCCAGTAAACAAAATAACCCAAATCTATGCAAAACAATTTCAAGCTCTATTCATTAGACATAGTCTATGAGTTTTTACACACCAAAGAAGAAGAGTGAAAATCCCTGTTTTACACCTCTTAGTCTATTCATCTGAACTTGTAATGAGGGACAAACTCTTTTCTTTTTGTATGAAATGGTGACAGAAAATTAAAAATATAGCGTAGATAGCTGTAAGGAACTGGGAGGAATAACGGCTCAAAAGATGGCAGTTTTTTGGACTACAGAAGGAAGTGTGTCTTTCCCCAACTATTGTCTTTTTCTTGGATTATACTTGTTAAGAAATCTGTTTTCTGTGATATATTACAGATATTTACAAATGGAATTTCTGTTTCTGCCTGACTCTAAAACAATTAGCTTCCTGATTACCTTAAGACACTATTCTCATTTGAAACCCTACTGACAATGTAAATGCAGCCATGCAAACTGATAGTAAACACTTTATCTTTTCACTTACTTCTTTCTCTAATAAGATAGTCAGTACTGTTTTGTCGTATGAAGTGCCAAGTGCATTTGCCTGTCATTAATTTCTTGTCTTTTTGCGTATCATGACATGATCATGCAGAACTCAAAACCATTTCAGTCTTTGAAATAATATTTTACATCCTTATGGCTGTTTCCACCTGAAGAAGACAAAGTAATTTAAAAATGTGAATGGTTTCAAGCTTCAAAGCTTCTTCTAAGTGGCATTTGAATCAATGTTCTCATATGAAAAATGCAAATCCAAGAATGTTGAATGTCTTTCTTGAGGTACGTGAAAATCTGTAACACAGCTAGGAACAAATAAAAATTACAATTCTTCACTCACTCTATTTGTGGGGTACCTACAACATGCCCTTCATTTTCCTCTTTTGGGTTTTTCCATTTACCACTGAACAAAGTTCTAGTACAGAATTTACTTGCATTTTCTGACACTTGTATTGTACATAATTTGATTACTTCCAACTGGGTAGATCTGAGGGATTCTTCTACACTTTAGGTGAAAAAACCACACACACACACACCCACACACACACACACACACACACACACAAAAAAAAAAAATCTTTGCAAAAGTGAAAGATAAATAACTTCTGCAATAGGAACTTGTAGCTATCAACAGCAAGCCAACCTTAAAACTCGTATGCCAGGAGAGTGGAGGTTTCCCAACTAAGCAGTTAAGTCTTCATGTCATATGGATATGTATGTAAGTGACAAAACATGACTGAATAATAACATCCCTCATCCTCTTGTCTAGCTCTGGTCACCCCACTGTCTTGCTGCCTGGGGAACAGTTCGACCCTTTGATTGTTTTGCTGGGATGTACCCAGTGTAAACTAAGCGTTCCACGAGCATTCCCAAGTACCTAAGCCAACTGTCATCCTGCATCTGGGCTAGTAAATTAATTTGCGCCTCCAAAAAGGAGCAGCTACACACAAACTGTATGTGCACTAGAAAAGTCTCTGGTGTAGAGTAGATGTTCCTGGGAATGCTCAAAATTCCTGGTATGGACATAATCCATGGAGGAGTGAGGCGAAATCCACACAGGGCAATCTGAAGGATTGTTCATTTTTCCTCAAAACACACTCCATTGTTTATTTCTGGAACACATCAGCAAAAAGAACTCAAAGCTTTAGTAGAAAAATACGTATGGAGTACCTGAAGCATATATACAGCTTTGACCAAACTATAGATGGTTCACAACATCTGGGTCTTCATAGATTGTATATCCTTAAAAATACACTGCTGATTCTCACTCCTATTGAATTCCCATGAAACTTATAATATTCACTAGTGAGATTTCATGCATGACAGCAATCTTACTGGTAATGAGATCTTTTAGGCTTTGCAGATACAATAACCGAAGCCGTTTGGCGCACACCACTACCCTGAACTGACACCATTGTGCCATGATTGCAGAGAAAGGCAAGTTGGGTCATCTAATAGTCCATTCTGCCTTTGACTTACGATTCTACAAATGATGCAGATCTTCAGAGGTATGCAGTGCTACGTAGCAGGCTATCTTTACTGCAAAGCAATCTATTTCAGGTAGCCATGAGCTCTGAAACAGGACCCAGAAAAATGAGGTTGTCAGTGAGACTGTGATCTTCATCTGGCTATTTGCCATGCTGAGTCATGAGATGTGCTGCCATGACCTCAAATCATTTTTATATGCACAAAATCTATTTTAAAAGGCCGTTAACTAGGAGAGCACTTGGGAAGCTTCCCTTCCTGGGATGTGTTAGACGGCCTCAGAAAATCAGCTTGGCCCCTCTGCAGGTACAATATTATTTAATTGTATGGTCATATATTTTTTTTCTTCCCCTCAAAGAAGGACCACTTCCTCATGCTTTACATATATGGGTGGTGATCCCTTAAGCAACTATTTGTAACTTCCCTTGTGCCCTTGCTCTGTAGTGTGTATTGTTCAAGCCCATATATGAAAGCAAACAAATTAATTCCTACATGGAAAGTTTCCAGTGACTTTACTTTTCATGAAAATTTTAATTTCCCTTGAAAGTGATGGCAAATATTTTCAGCAACACAAAGACAATTAATTCTATTTCACAGGGAATTTCTGTACCTGGTTGTCCTGCAGCTTGCACTCCCCTGCCTCCTGAAATCTAAGAAACTTTGATGCCCTGAACGTGTTGTTGACCACGTCTTCCCAATCTGGCAGCTGAGGTGGCAGGCAAGTCATCGAGAAACCAGCCAGACATAAGACCTGTTAGAACTTGAACAAAAACATGCTTTGAATGATTAACAATTATAATTATTTTTTTTTTGAGAGAGAGGGAATTATCTTCCGCTGAAAGTTGTCTGGCCACCTCTAATTGCAAAATACTGTACAAGCAAATGCAAGTACTTGATATACAGCTTTAAGCTTCACCCATTTTGAGAAAGAAGAGAAAGACTTGAACAATATTGCTCACCATCTTGTAGCTTTTATTGTGGATAATGAATATTCAGCATGTTGTATTTCCAGGAACTTTGTTAAAAATAACACAGTATCCTTGTTTTAAAAAGTGATGAGCATAACTGTGAAGAATGACTTTGACGCTTTTCCTTCCTCTTCTTCGGTCTGGTTTCTTAACTCCTTATAGGATAACACTTCTGCTCACCATCAAACTGCCACCTCCTCAGCAGACAAACCACAGAAGTGTGAAGGCACAGACATGTGGAAAAGTGAGGCTGCAGGGTAGTTCCAGGTGTCATTTCCTCTGCTCTCAGCTTTGTGATGGGATAAAATATATCTGAGGCAGTCTTAGCATATTTTCTCCTAGCCTGTTCATGAAGCCTCCAGAAATATTGCAGGTCTGCCACTGCATAACACTACTTATATTTTTCGTCATACATAATCTGCTGCAAACAAATGATGAACACCTGAATTTGTATTTTCAAATCTGCCTTTTAAAACTGTTTATCCTTACCTCAATGTCCAGGGTTTATGAAATCCTTAGTTCTCTTCTTTTTTTCTACTGGATTCAGTTTGTCATCTCTTTTGGTAAATCATAGCCTTTGATTCAGTCTTCCAGGTGAGTGCTTCCCAACAGCACCTACCCTCAGACATTTTATATTATATCTGAAATGGTCCTATTGATACATCTCAGAATTACATTTGTGTTTTTTACAGTAGGGGATCCAGTCTTCCAGTATTGTATTAGGGGGAAATTAAGCACAATTTAACTGCTGCACCCCAGATCCTTCCTCCTGTACTACTCTGCCCACATTATATTCTGCAGTTAATATGCTCTATTACAAGGGCAAGGTTTCCTTCGCTATCTTTTTATTTAATTTCTTCCTGTTGATACATTTCTTGATCTATCAGCTATTGCCAAGTTTTCTTACTTCCTTTTTTGCTTTAGAATATTTTTCCAAAGGGACCCTACCCTACCTGTCCAAAGGTCCTCAGAGTCTCTTGAAACCTACTTTGGAAGATCGTTACCCTTATTATGTGAATTTGCTCTTTTTTTTGGAGTTCAGAACTGTGAACTCTATAATTTTGTGGATTCACTCTACTGCCATATTCAGATTACTGTCCAGTTTCTTTTTTCTTTTTCAGGATCAAATGAAAACCCAGATATTTGAAATGTAATTTCCTTTGCTTTCTGAAACAGAGAGTAGTTCTCAGTGTCTCCAAATTCATTGGTGATGGCCAAAGTATTTTCTAAGATATGAATGACCTAAATTCAAATACTTCCTCTACCTATAACGAGCAAGGAATTGAATCTGAGTAAAAGACATCAGATTACAGTGTCAGTCTCCAGGCATAGCGGATGTTCCTCCAAAATCAATTTAGAGAACAAATCAGTCGCTGTAGTCTCCTCTGAGATATAGTCCCACAGCAACTGGGTTTTCTGAGATGAGAGCTTTAGCTCTCTGTGGCCTTCAGGATCTACTTGAGTTTCCTCACGAAATTTTCAGTGAAATGATCACTTTCTCATTAGGAGTTTCAGTTTCAAAACAATAGTATTGGCCAGTGTGGGGAGGAGTGGCGGAACAGGGAATCTGAGTCAAAACATTCTTAACCAGGGTAATTTTTCTTCAAACAGTACAGATCTACCTTCCAGCTACATGCGTCAAATGTTGGCATCCACACAAAGAAGAGGAAGTGAGATTGTTGTTATCACTTCAAATGTTGGAGAGCTCATAAAACAGCTTCAATTACGGAATACAACAGATGTTGCCAGACTGTGATGGATCCTTGTTGAGTTTTAAAACCTGAGGTGTCCGATTATCCTTAAGAATGGTGAGCAGACAGGGTGGATAGGTAGGAAAAAGAAAGGGCTATTTTGGGCTATACTATTTTTAAATTCACTCATTTGAATAAATGTACTTCTCTAACACATTAGGACTTAAATGGATACTGAGAAAGAAAATAAGGGGTGTGCTCTCGTAGCTTTGGATAGCATTTAGCCAGAACCAGAGCTGCCTTCTTAAGATTCATGCAGAGTTGAAATCTGGTAAACAAAGACTGCATAGAACAGTGTTATTTAGGCCTTAGCAAGGCATCCAGCTCTGATTTTAGATAAGCTACTTCTGTTGATGTCTCCATCCCTATCAAGCAGTTGTCTCTGCTTCTTTAGGCTTGTGTTTTCAATTGCCATTTATTGTGAGGCAATAGTTCCACTAATACCAGGATACTACTTGCTTGAACCTTAATACATGTTTAAAGCATGCCAAATGTTAAGGTACAGAAAGGATGCACATGACTTCAGAAGCCTGCAGTTGAGTATCAGCAAATTAACTTTTTACACAATATTATTAAAATAAGTACCTTTTACAAGAAACGTGTAGGGCAAACCTCTTGGGTTACATTTTACCTTGTTCTAAATGGCTAGTTCCCAGCAAGAAATCATTTCCGATTTCATTATGTGGTTGACTCACATGGATTGATATAAGTTATGGAATGTTAGAAGTTTCTTAATTCTGCTGATATTATTGTGGTTGAAAACAGTATTATTTTTTGTTATGTTAATTTCTCTTCTACTCAAAGAAACTGTATTTCACTGGGCAAACTGCATAATTCATATTTTTATAATTAACATACGTACCACTTTTATTCAGTTCACTTCTATATGAAGGTAAAATTGATTTAAAAGCTTTAGTCTCCATTGAATATGAATAAATCAATTATTTTGCGCATCATTATCTTGGATATCTCTAACTTGCTTCTTCTGGCTTGTGCTTTTATGAATGATCTTACATGCAGAAGTCTATGTTTGAATACACAGCTCTGAGCTGAGAGGGAAGTGATCCAGAACAGTGAGAGAATGCATGATGAGGCTGGACCTCAAAGCTCAGCCTGATACAGCTATAGACATTGTGGCAACAATTCAGAAAGGCACCAACGCAGTTTGGGAGGGGAAAAAATCCCACCACAACCAACAAAATCCTTCTTCCTTAAGGAGGGAGCAATGGTGCAGGAGAATGCTGACTAACTACTAAGAGTATTGAAAATAGAAACACATTATGTTTTCCCATCTGGCTTTATGGATATTCAAGACAAAGCATTTTTTATAAATGCATTTTAAAGCATGTTATAAACCAGTTTCCGGATGATTTGAGAAAACTTTATGAAAGATCTAGTCAAGCAGCCATTGCATACAGGCTCTCTCACCACTGCCTAACTAAGATTTCACAGACCATAAGAGATTAAAAGGTTAGATGCACTCAGTACAGGGTTAAAGCCGATCTGAAGCTTCATTAAATTAAATCTGGGCCCAGTGAAGTCAATAGCACCTTTACTAACTTTAGCAAAAGGAGAGTATTACCTGTTAAACTTGAACACTGTGTAACTGTGGTGAATCTTTTCCCTTAAAATTCCGTTACCAGTTTTAGCACATTAACTCAAACTAGACACCACTGGAAGTTATTTTCAAGCAAATGTTTGGCAGAAAAATAGCTCTGCTCCAACAACCTGTATTTGCAATCACCAAAAGCAGTCTGAAATTATCGTTGTGCTGACTGAATATGTCTTAACAGCTGTATGTGGAACAGAGACATTTGATATTTAAGAACTGCAATAGTAACAGACGATTTTCTCTAGACAGATTCTGATTCTGTTTAAGATACTGTCCTGGTTTCCAGCAGGGACGGGGCTGATTCTCCCGTCTCTACCCAGCACAGATAACCCACCCTACCTGCGCCAGGCCCACGGGCAGCACGGAGCTAGCCGGGAAGGGGAGGGGCCACAACCGGAAGTGGACGTGGTGACGTCACGGCGTAGGCGTATATCTGGACGGGCGGCGCCGGGGTGGGCCTCAGCGGTGTCGGTGGCGGTCGGGGCGGTGTGGCGGTGGTCGGTATTGTAGTCGTGTTTGTCTCCTCCATCTGTGTTACTGTTTCCCTGCAATACCTGCTGCTCTGGTAAACAGTTTTTATCTCAACCCACGAGTCTGCATTTTCTTTCTCATCCTCTCCTCGCCGCTGGGGGGCGGCAAAGCCAAGGGACTGCCACGTGGCGCTTTTGTTGCCGCCGAGGCTAAACCACGACAGATACTTTGATTTTTCCAACCACTCTACCTCATAGGGAAGGTATAGCAATACAGAAAAAATTGATACATTATCACCATCATTTAATAGGTCCATAAAGGAATATATTGTATATTTTTGCGATTATTTTCTGTTTTTTTCCCCTAAGCTTTCAGGTAAAGACTGCAAATGGTTACATTAATCTGAAAAAAAAGATTGTTAGCAGATCACTGAAGTTTTGGTCTATATTATGTTATCTTGTCCTCATCAAGGACAGTGATAAGGCTTTTATATAGATAGAAGAGTGATAATAGCATCCTCCTTGCTGACTGCTGCCAGTTCACGTCCTGTGGCACAGTACATATTTAACTTCTACTGGAATTTAAAGGAATTTCTTACCCTTTTCCAAGGGAATCAAGTAGTATTTTCATGGCATTTCTATTTATTAGGATCCAAAATCTCTTTATGCACTTCAATATTTTCTGTCTTGCGCTATTGGGGAAGAAGCCCCCATCCAGGGACAAGCACATAACGTAACATATGTGTAGGCTGGTACAGCAAAAACTGGCCAGAAACAGCCCCTTTGTAAAGTCTAAATTCCCTTGTATCATCCCCCACATTCTCTAACCACTCCTCATCTCCATATTTGTCCCTGTGAATCATCAGGAAAAGGAATTTTTCATGCCTTATAATAACCATTAGTGCATCCTACCACCTAACCCTTTGTCTCTTAAAGACTCCTTAGGAGGATCGTTGCTGGTCAAAGCACTGAATTTTCACAGCCAATTCGTGACTTTTCTGTCCCTTGTGAGAAACAGTGCCAATCCTCAAAACCACTCATACGGTCTCCTCAGTCAAATGGCAAAATACTATCTAATTTTTTACTCTTCAGTTCAAAGAGGTCTTTCACCAGCCTTTGAATTTCTGAGTGATTTTGTGGGCTTAAACAGATACAGGCGGAAAATGAAAGGTTTAGATTATATTTAGCTTGTAAAGTGAGTATGCGTTCTGCAGATGTTAAGTCCTTTTTTAAGGTTTCTTAAACACCTGTTTATTTTCAAACTAGAACTCTGTAATGATATATTAGAGAGAATTATTTTTCATGAAAGTCTCTTTTGTTAAAGAAAGTTATGTTGCTGTGATTCCTTGGCCTCAAATCAAATATATTCAGAAGTTATTTCAGTTCTTACATTTTAATAACAACTATGACAGTAAAGTTTTAATATTTAGATTTAAAAAAAAAAAANCACTTTATATATATTTTTTCAGTATACTGAGCTGGCGGGCTTTTTGTACACCCTGGAATCTCACTGTTCAGTCTCAGATAGTTGGTTTTGATGTCAGTCATCCGAGATAGGTGACTAGGTATTATCATCTCTATAGATAGGGAAGCAAAGACAAATATAGGGTCTGAGTTAGCACAGTGCAGAATAATGATGGCTTCTACTAACTTCAGTAGCTATTACTGCTCATCTCTTCTAAAGATCAAGCTACTTGTGCTGACTGTTAGACAAAGATAGACTTGTTTTTTAATGATTTCTGCCCTTCTAAAAAGTCACATGAAAGCTATTAAAGTTATTCTGGGAAATACTGTATTTCTGTATAGCAGAAACTTCACGACACAAGTTTAACGCTTTCATTAATACCAGGTGAGCATTAATAAAGTAAATTCTTTAGCAATCATTGTCAATCTCTCTGACTTGGCAAGAAAAAGACAAATGACAGATTTTAGAGTTCTCATTTTCTGGGGTCATCTCTTTCTCTTTTATATTAAATGATTGTATTTCTGCATCCTAAGTCACATGCTTATTTTTGTTTTTTGAGATACTCTTATACCTGTTATAAAAACTAACACAAGCTTCATCTAGCATCTCAAGATCTAATTGCTTATGTCTCCTTTATTACTCAAAGGTGCAATAATAAACAACAAATACCCTGCAGTGCAGCAAAGCCATTAACCAGTTGCTTAAATCCCAGAGAGTCTTATGTACTTACACTTGTTCTTAAACGCTTTGCTGAATAGGGATAGAGTGTTGATCCGAGGCTACAACACATTGCCTGGGGCCCCCAAAGTTATTAGTTTCAGCACCAGGATTAGAACTCCAGTTCCCCGTTCCCAAGCATGTATGCAGGTCACTGAACTGTGTTTTACTTCATAGTGAAGTTGATGCTACTTATAAGAATATTCTTTTCAGTGGTGTAACAAATCAGGGAAGAATAATTGGATATGGAGGAAACAGTTTTGTAATTCAATTTAATACATCAGCTGTTTTCACTCCATGAGTAATTTACATTTATTGTGAAAGCAGAGAGACACTATGTTCCACAGTTTATTATTATTATTTTCTCTTAGTTTTATTGTTGGGAAGATGGAAAGAGAGTGAAAATCTTTTTATTCCCACACACCTGTAATAATGATAATTTTTAATTAATTAAAATTAAAGTAGGAGTTTTTCTCCTCCCAGGACCTGAAAACAGCAGGTGGAAATGTGTTCATGTACATCACGATATACAGATGACAAAACGAATTACTTGTTTCTTTAAAATTATATCCAGTAAATCTCAAGATGTTTTGAATAACGTTTTCCCTCTTTCCCCTCCCAAAAAAGGTTATTTGTTTACAGCTGTTGTTGTCGTAGTGTATTGGACTCAGTTCTCTAAACATGTTGGACTCTGGTTGTCTCAATAAAATGCAGAAGAAAATTATATTGCTTGATATTATAGCCACTGGACTTTAAGGAATGATTTAGAAATCTTACAAATTCTCCCTCTCAGCATAGCTGCAGAGACTGGATTTCAGCCCTGTGCCAGCAAAAGTGTGAGTGCGTTCACGGATGGTGAAGGCAGAGATCAGTTATTCAAGGCTGATGCATCTGATGAAGGATGCTTAAACATACATCTTCTCATCACCCAGATGGAATCTGTATGCTTTCCCCGTGATGAAGACAGATTAGGCACCGATTCAGTAAAGTACCTGCAGGTGTGAATTTGACGGAGCAGGGGGGCAAGAAAGAAGAAAAAAGATTAAAAAAAAAAATCTGCTAAAGATAAAACAAGGTACCCACGTATTGAATTCATAAAAAAATGGCTTTTGGATTTTCTACCCTGACTACAGAGTTCTTGTTAATGGCTAGTTGCCAAAACAGATGCCCTGATTAATGAGAACAGATGGATTTCTCCAGAGGGTCTGCAGATTTAGACGGTACTTTCACTAAATGAAATGCTAATGATCTGGCACTGTGCTGCTCTGTGTGGATTAGACACTAGTAATACTATTTTATTTCTGTTTGGTGGAGTTAGAATCATCTTTTTTAGACTTTTCAGATATAAAGTTTTCATGTTTTGCATCACCTCCATTTCACTGGCTGCTGTACATAAATGACCTAAATGTGTGTGCTGGATTTCACTGCTTGCAAACTGTTCTGGTAGATTATACATTTCTTATAGGTTCTTCTCAAGATCTAGAGGAATATCTGCTTTTTGCATTTTTAAAATGCAGTTTCCGATGGCAGAGGAATCACTTGATTAATTCTTGTAAAAAAGTAGTTTACGTTTTTGCTGTTATACGCAGCACAAGCTAGTTTCTTTGAATTTATTTCATCAATTTTCAAGTAAAGTTGAGACAGAGATTGTTTCTGGAACTGGCCAGTTTTGTCCCCAAATCTGCCAACAATCAATATTTCTGTTACAAATTACACACACACATAAAAACCAAACCAAAATAAATAACCACAGATTTAAAAAAAAAAAAAAAAGAAAAAAAAAGTTAATGAATTCTGCTTTAAAGTAGCTGACTCAAACTCCCCTCTTCTGCTTTCATCTAAAAATTTTCTTTGGTGCAATGTGATTTTTTATTTCTTTTTTTTCTGATCTGTCAGTATGGTTATTTCAAGGCAAATCCACTATTTGCACAATTCACACCTGCCTAGCTATATCCTTCTGTTTTTTTTGTTTGTTTGTTTCTGGATAGATTGTGAGGAAAGTAGAACACAGGAAAGTAGAAGAACACAATTATTCGTATGGATATTTTAGGGCTAATCCAACTTCTCAGTGAAAAAGATTGTCATTAATCTCAAGAGAAAGATCTCTAGCTGCTACTCTTTAAAGAACCTGCATCTACAGTGCAGCAGATGTGTAAACCACAAAGAACTGATTTTCACTTGTAAACAGATGTTTTTACTAAATATAATTCCTTTCGGAATCATAAAATAACATTAAGCTCCTTTAGGAACACTTGCAAATGCAAGCATCAGAGGTGGGTGTGAAAATTAGGGAACGGGACTAGAAAGTTGACAGGATGATAAAACGGTATAACAAAAATAAAGGAGCTTGCAATTTAAAATCATCATAGTGACTGACTGGGAAATTTCCTGCTGACATTTCTCCTAAAAAAGCCCCACATTCCTATGTTCAGATGCTGAATGCTGGCACAAAGAAAGATGAATCAATAATAGCCAAAAGTGACAGTAAATTTGGGACGGTGGAGTCTGAAGAGAGATCTACTAATAACATGCATCAGTGCTGTAAACTGTGTCCACAGTTGAAAAGTGCCAGCATGGCAGGGATGCCAGAGAATCTGTTGTGTGGTCTCACAGAATAGCCTGGCAAGTGGCAGGCAGTTTCATTTTTTCTTCTAGAACTGTACCATCAGTGATTTATCAACCTGTTACTTTCCATAACATTTTGTCAGGAGTATAATATTTGTGGCAAGCTGTCTAATCCATGGTACTACACTGAGGAAGAGAGGACAGATTGAAATAACTTCAATTTGATGCAGAGTGTCTCCAGTTTCCATGATTTAATTAAAGAAAGGAAAGGACACCACTTGGAGCAAACATTTAATGATGACTTCCCTTTTGGATTTAATTTTCCATGTCAGCTGTCTTGCCCCTTCTAAATTCATTTCACTGGCACTCAATTTTCTGTTCCTCTCCTTTCCTGTTCAGAGGACTGTATGCTATCTTACCCATACGCTCCACTCAAATCTAAGTTACATCAATGCTATTGCATTCACCAACTATATTTATACTCTGAAAAAAAGTATCAGATTTGACAGGTTCTGGATGCTATGAATTCATGCTGATTGACATTAATTATATTTCCTGCCTTTAGTTACTTATTAACCACATAACCGTCTTATTCAGTTTTCTCCTTCTATGGGGTTGTGTAGGACTTCGGATCCGATGGCAAAAAAACCTCAGAATAAGGCAATGTGGGATGATGTGGTTCCAACTTAGCAAATAGGCAGAAATACTAAATTCCTGGAGCTAAATAATCTTGCCAAATAGCCAGTGAAACTCCTCTGCTCCCATCTCTCATTATAAATATACCAAACAATCCAAATTCATTTTCAGATCTTCATTGACTCTACTTGGAGTGCAGTAATGTGCGTCAGAATGAAGGTTGGCTTTACACTTTCAAATAGATCCTAGTCATACTGTAGCAATCTTGTCCACTAGAAAAAAGGATGTGGACTGGGTCCTGCTGCATGTTATACTCTGCTTAAATCCATTGAAATTCAAACTTTTTACTGCAAAAGTGAAACTTGAGATCCATTTAGGTACTGGTGCTGAAGGCCCTGCTGCTTAAGCCTCATTAAACATGATGTAAAGTGACTACATTGTCATAAGTGAGCCTTGGATGTGACAGTGGGAAATGTAAATCACTTCCTTTATCTGTAGCACTCAAAAAGTTTCAGGAAGTGGGGCTTGTATTTGAACTGAATGTGGCCATAAATGCAGCCATCTGTGCTGTTTGCTTTGCTGTCTGCCATTGAAAGATGACAATAGATGAGCCCTGACCATATGATATTTATGCTGCATTAACTTCCTGATAGATTCCACATATGTTTCAGGCCAGCAGGGAAAATACTGTGGATCCTTGCCCTCTCTTCCCTTCCCAAAACAGTGTGGAAACATCTTCTCTCAGACTGTGGATCACAAGACATCGTTCTTCTGGGACAGCTTGCTCCTCTCCACAGGACAGCAGGTTTTCATGCAGGGAGAGCTTACCACAACACTCTTGCCAAGTGACAGAGTAGCCTTAGGGTTCTCTTCCATTTCAAATGCTTCAGGAAGGAATTTCAGCCTCCCTGAATCTGCAGAAGTATCTTGTAAGGAACTCGTACTTTATGACATTTTATGTAAAAGTACAAAGAGCAAAACACTTATGAAGGTAGAAATGAAACTGCTGGAAAGGAAGAGGGAGCTTAAAGTTGTCAGCCTTCTGTGGGTTTGTTTGTTTTTTTTTCTGGCACTGTTAAGCTTACTCTGTCAAATGGCAGCCCTGTAGCAAACAACTTCTTTGGCAAATTACCATAAGAATTAAAGGAAAAACTTTAAATTCCCGCATGAAACTGAAAAGCACTCTACCAGATCTGATTTATTCTAACATAATCTCTGTTGACTTCTTTGTACATACAGTTTGCATCACTTCAAGATAGCTGAAGCATTGAAGAAACTGTTAAGAGTATAGATTACTCAGGTCTCACTCTATATCTGATTGAATACAAACATCAATTCTTTGGTTTTGGGACACACTCCAGCAGCTTCTGACACTGGTGGAAGAAATGCTTCAGTCCCTGAAAGAAATATGGTGAGAGAGAACTGCTTGTTATAACTATATATAATAACAAATGTGAACCCCATCTTTAAACATTTCCGTGGCCATAGTTACAAGACAACTGCAAACCCAATTTGTACATTTTTATTTTCATTTTGCAAACTCAACCTGGGATTAGAGACCCAGGTGGATTTTTTTTCCAGCTCAAGCATCAGCTTGGAAAAAAAGAAAAGACTACAAATATACAGCAGCTACAGCTTGGCTAACAAGTCTGTAAGTGATGCGTAAGGCAGAATTTGAACCTAGCTCTCATTCTCAAAAGTTTAATTGGCTCCCTGGGGAAAACTATCAAGAAAGGAAACAGATATGACTTTGGATTTGAGGTGGCCTAAAAACAGTTTCAGATCATAGGAAATGTAACCCTCAGTTCTCTAAGTTACTTTATTTGTGCATTTTGAAAGCAGGATTTTACAGAATTTGAATGCATACCAAACATTTATTGTTTAACAGACATAGTAAATCACTGGGACTAACATGCTACTAGTTCAAACATCTGCAGGCTTACCCCCACCTCATCGTTTCAGGCATTACAGACAAGTCTTAGATGAATGGGTGATCTTTAAGGAGACATTGCGGGTAAAACTTCATTACTTGGAACAGGCTGATCCTTATTTTTGCCAAACTGCTATTTTTCGCTCAGCTTTTACTTGCTTTCTTTTCTCTACAGGTTCTTACAGCTTTTCTGTCAGCATTCATCTCTCAAGACTTTCAATTATTGACTATTCCCAAATCAGCCCTCTGATTCTAGGTTTTTCAATCTCACCTGCTCTTGCTTTATGGGCTTTTTCATTTATGGGTTGACAATGTTTTTGACAGTAAAACTGAGTCAGTGTCATCTAACTGACAATCGTGAAACTGGATCTTTGCTCACAAAGGTACAGATTTTCAAGGCAAGGCTAAAGGACTTTAGATACCTTAATTAGTCCCTGTTTCCTCTGTTCTTGTGCCATCATCTTCTGTAGAGTTTCTGGAATGCAACAGTCATGAAGACCAGGATATATGGGGAGAAGGGAATAGTGGTTAAATGTTGAAAATTATCCCAGAAAAAAATTGAGGATCTATGTATATTCACAAGCGGAGCTGTCTGATAAAGCAAATCTCTAGAAAGAAAGTTACTGTCAGGGACCAAATTTCCACATCTCTACACCTTTGAGGGGTTTACTTCAAGCTAATCCTACTCACTCCAGTGAATGCAAACTCTAATTGATGGTTGAGGTATACTACATGGGCAGCTGAAGAATACCTTCTGATTTGGTTTCATTCAGAAGGATCGCTGCTCGCATGCTCCAAGACCTAGAGCATGGTTAGTGGAGTGAAGTAAGTGAGAGATTCACTTCAGGCAACCACTGCTAAAGCAAATATTCATGCCTAAGTAGATGCATAGAATATTAAAACCAAAACAAGGCAAAGGTTATTCTTATTGATCTCTCTGCGTAGAAAACCATGGCCATCCTTAAAATAAGGGATTGGAAGGTGTGCTGTTCGTATGGAGCTTTCCTTCACCCAAGCACATACAGTCAAAATCTTTGACCCAACAAAAGTCTAAACCTATCCAGCTGGATGCCTTTGTAAAGTCTGCAGTATAAAATATTGCTGTAAGTTTTGTGTTCTACAGTGCCACCAACAGATGCGGAAATCACCAGTGCTCCAGTTCCCCACTCTGACCTCCAGCACCCTGAAGCTTCACTACATGTCTCCTCTTTCTATTACAAAATTTAGCTTACAAAATTTAACATTTTCTTGACCCTTACAATCCTGCCAACTACATGCTACAATTCACTGCAGCTACATAATTACCCTATTATGTTTACTCTATTAGTGAATTACTGAAAACTGAAAATGTATGGAATTTTGGTTTTTTGCCAAGAACTGGTTCAGTGAATAAGAAAAACAAAGAATTTAGGCTTAATGTGTGGTCATAAGGACAGTACAGAAAGCACCCAGGTGTTTAAACTTCTCTGTGTCTTAAAGTAAATGCTTATGAACGTGATCCTCAGTGAGAAGCCATTGTGAAAGGCATCTTTGCATTGTCAGTTAATTTCTCTCACTACTTTGAAAACTGCAGTCTTTCCTTCGTATTTGCTTTCTTCAGTCACCTGGCATCATACAGATGATTAAACCTTGTTTCATTAAAGGAAATGGCAAATCTTTGGCTACCAAGAGTAAGATGTGCTGTGTGCTCTTTAAAACATTAAAATTTATTTCAATAACTTCCACCTCGTGAGTATTTGCAGCAACCTAATTTCACACGGCATGAATTAGGCTAAGCCAGTTTTGTCCAGCACAGCACATTGCTCTCCAGTATGAAGTAGAGCTGCACTCTGGCACGTACACTGGTTCTTTCACCTAAACTCCTACCTCAGATTTAATAACAGTACTGGTAATAATAACAGTAATAACAGAAAAAAAGAAAGGGGAAAGAGAACAAAAGACAGAAGGACTTAAATTCTTCATGTGAAACAGATGTCTAAGACCCAGAAATATGTGTAAACTTCCCTTGCAGAAGCAGGGATTTATACAGCATCAGCGTGCACTGCCATAAAAACAAAGCCAGACACATTCAGATACAATCAAGGAAAATGAATGCTGATTCAAAGTATTTTCTCTAGCAGGTGGCTTCAAAGAGCCTTGACAAGATACACTGATGCTGTGACAAATGGAGTGAATTGTTTCTCTGTGCGTTTGCAGGAGAAAATTTTGCTTTTTATTCCAGTGCAGGGAAAGGATTTCCCAGATAATATGAAAGTAGTTGGGGACTGAACACAATCTGATTATTTTTTTCAGCTTTTTGGTTTTTAATCTGAGATAGGAGGAGAGAGGTAACACCATAGGCTAAACCCAGCTAGGGTTAGCAGGATAAGGGGCTAGGGGTAGTATTCACAGCTGAGAAAAGGTTGCTGAATCTGCCTTGTTCTTATTCTTGCTTATCTTCCAGCTTCTGCTTCCATAAAGAAAAGATGTAATATATGGAGAGAGGCAAAATTTCTTGAGCACAGTTTCAGTTCAGGACTTGGGGTTTATGGAGAAGCTGGAGAGGACTTTATTCAATTGTTCTCACAAAGAGGGTAAATTGTTTCTGAAAGTGGGAATCAGTTTCATTATGCCTGGCTGAGAGATGTTGCCAAATTGTCATTGAAATTGAGATGACTGATGATCCAGGAGCTGATGCAGTGGGACAATGCTGTGTTTTAATTGGAGGAGCCAAATGAAAGCTTACTGCTCTCACGAGCACAGTGCTGCCACAGGGCAAGCTGGCTCTCACCAGCTTTCCCTTCCAGCCAAGGGCTGGCTCGTACTCTTGTCCGTGCTTTGTTCCCTTCCCTGATGGACGGCAGACTGCAGGCTCTATAAGGGTTGCAGTGGAAACCTCCTTCTGCTTGGCAGTTCTGCCCAGAGCCAACTGGCGTTACAAAAGAGCTGAATAGCAATGGTTTGTTACAGCTGAATGACCCTTTTCAAGACCAGGCACCAAATGTTTGTGGTTTTCCAAACACAGACACTCTCCCTAGCCTTTTTTGCTAGCTGGCATCTGTGTTAGTGCTCAGAAGCTTTTCAGCTTTGCTGACTGGCTCGGGTTAAGCTGCTGCTGCTGCTTGAAAGAGGGGAGATTTAGACTGGATACTAGAAAGAAATTTTTTACTGTGAGGGTGGTGACACAGCAGAACAGGTTGCCCATAGAAGCCATGGCTGTCCCATCCCTGGACGTGTTGAAGGCCAGGCTGGATGGGGCTTTGAGCAACCTGGTCTAGTGGGAGGTGTCCCTGCCCATAGTAGGGGGGTTGAAACTCGATGGGTGATCTATATGCTTCCTTCCAACTCTAACCATTCTATAATTCTTCATAGGTTACTGATCCTCATGGAGAAGAACTTATGTGTGTGCTGGTCTAGCTGGTGTTTGTGGAGATCTTAAGAGACAAAAGGAAAAGCTACTAGAGTCCTTTTAATCCTTTTTAGTCAAGTCGTGTTTCTTTAGAGCTTTATATTCTGAAGATCCAGCCAACAACCTAGAAAGGAAAAGTTCCCTTTGCCATATTTTACAGAGCAGACTTGGTGTAGTGAGGGAAACTGGCCTCACAGTCACTCAAAAATTACCTATATTGCAGCCTCTCCTGAGGGTTCCTTTTCTTGAACTGACTGGAATAAAAATATATGGATTTTTAATAAGCTGTTTTCTTACTCAAATCAATGTCTTTAAAGCTGTAAACTGCCCAATAGTGGAAGCCTTATATGAAAGATTGTGGTGTTGGTAAAAGTTAGCCAATTTAAGATCAGACTTTACTCCCCTTTGTGATGTAAACGTTATAATGTTTCCAACTACCTATATTGCTGTTGAGGTAGGCAAAACTAGATAAGAAAGATTATTTATTTATTTATTTTAAACAGTAATATGTCTTATAATGGCTAAAATGTGTTACATTCTTAGTCTGTGTTAGCAAAATGCAATGATAAAAATAGGTCCAATTGTGAATAACAATAATTTGTAGCATCACAAATAGGGTATATGATCAATATATGAAATGTCCTCTTTGGACTGATTCTGATTGCACCGCTTTTGCATTTGCATTATTCCTTTCTTCAGGACAGGAGGTTATGAGTAAGTGTGAATGCATATCTATAAGGGATTTACAAGATCTCTTCTAAATGGATTCCCATTGACTTCAATAGGTTAATGCATCTCTGAGACCTTACTCCATGACTGCTGAAATTAACAATAATTCAGCATTACACCTCTTCTGTTGTGTTTCTTACACTTACTCATGATTTTTGTTATAACCTCGTAAACCCTCCAAAGCTCCAGTACAAAATCAAATTCTCTGCTGGCTACAGTTTAGACTTAAAATCAATTACCTTTGTTCCTATCTTGTCTGGATGGTATAGTCCTGTATGGACAATAAAATGAGAAAAAGTATTGTAATTAGAAAGCCTACAGTGCAGTATTTATTGCAGATGACACAGGCAGTGGCTTAAAAGTTAGCCTGATATTTCTTCAAGTGGCTTGTCTTTTTATTTGATGACATCAGAAACACAGTAGGCTACACTTTCTGCCAGGGTAATGGGGTGAAACTGCACCCATTTATAGTAGCAGAGAATTTTGCCCAGAATTTTTAAAGCTCCCACAGCAGCATATCATTTACAGGCTTTTCTGTAACAGTGTTCACTGTTGCACAGTGTGTCTGAAACCAAACAAACCTTTGTGAGACAGATGGTTCTGATTATTGGAACCAAAATGTTTTCCTAAAAAAATCACATCCGTGATTTTCCCAGAAAGGGTCAGTGGTGTTATTTTGTGGCTTTTTGGCTAGGGAAGAAAAAATAGGCACATGAGGAATGAGGGAAATTTGGGCCAAGTTCTAAAGCTATTCTTTCCCTTGAACAGCTTTAAGATGGAACATGGATAAAATCTGTCCTCATGTAACCTAAATATTGTCCTATATGAAGGTCAAACTCAGAGGTCCAAATTCTTTTAAAAAATCATATGTTCTTTTAGCTGCTTCTTCTTGCCTTGCTGCAAAGAAAGTCGGTACTCAACAGCACCCTGCAGAGCACAGGAAACTGGGTCTGCTACATGTGCTTCAGGGATTAATGGTTTTCATGTCTGTCTTCCGAACTACTAAAGCATTGAGACATTTCAATGCTGGTGTCCTTTGCTTCTAGCATCTTATAATGGTACAGCCACCCTCACAGTTAAAAATCACTCTCTAGAAGAGATCACACCAGTGAAACATTTTAGATGAGCAGAAGCTAAGCACAGATTATAGATCAGTGCAGAATGCCACTTGACAGGAAAATCCACTGTTCCAAGAAGTTTTTGTTTCAGTTCAGAAGTAAAAAAACAACTTCTGGAAAAAAATCCCAGAAGTGCAAAGGCAGTCACTTTAAATAAATAAAAAAAAAATCATATTTAATTTCCAGCATGATGTTCTTGAAAATGACAGATATCACTGAGATATTTAGGACATCAGCAAAATTCCTTTTCCAAAAGGAAAAGCATTGTGGTGCTGAGTCCAGCCCTCTGAGGTACGCAGTGGTACAGATGGGAGGAGGAGGAGGAATAGATGCTTCCGTGCATCAGCTACTGACCATGCTGTTTTTCTAGAAAGTGAAAATTCAAGGTTTGCATTCTTCAGAGAACTGGAGGAGCTAGAAGCCATGTCTTCTTTTTCTTTAGGGGAATGTTCTGTACTTAGAGGGATCCAGCTTCCCATTTTTACTATATGCAGAGCCTGGATGATTAATTCCAGTTTTCAGAATAACCGCATCAATTCTGTGAAGAGAATGTGTTTCCTGTCTTGTGGCATCTCAACAGCCTGACTCCCCAAAGGTAAGCACGATTCGCCCTCTCATGCCTAGTTCATTTTGAACTATGGGTTCCACAGAAAAAGAAGGAATTGAAGAAATATCAAGAGAGTTAGATGTCTTTTGGCAGTCAGCTTCTTAAAAAGAGTAGGAAAAGGACTTTCCTTCAGTATATGCAGCTTGCAGGAGATAAGTCACATTGGAAGGTGTACTTTTCCTGCAGACTAGCTGAATTTTAGACACTCCATTTCTTCCATAAAATGTGGTCTGCATTTGAGAGCTAATTACAGTTGTGACAGGATCACATAACAATCAAGACAAGAAGTTTGTGCTGAGCTCTTGGGGCTTGGTGGTAGGTGACCTATGAGGATAACACTGCCTAATTGGATATTGGCCACAAAATTTACAATAATATGGAGGCATTAACTAGTTCATGCAAAATCAACCATCCCCCTATGTGAGCTGGGGTGACACCGTACCTGGAGTATTTGGCTTGGAGATTTTACATTTTGTAAATGTAGATCTGTTGAAATAAATTCTCACTTCCCACTCTCACAGAGAGAGGATTTATTTCAGGATGGCACGTGGAATAGGATTTTTTGTGTGTGTGCACATGTATTTTTATCTATTCTTCCTTTGCTAGGTGTTAGTGAAAAATAAAGTCTTTTCCTGTATGGCAAAACAGCACAAGCTGGAAAGTAGACTTTTATTCACCTTTAGATTATACATAATTTTCTTATTTTTAAGTATAAAATTGTCTCCTTTGTTTCTAGTATCTCATAATGGTACAGATAGCCTCAAAATTAAAAAGCAATCTCTATTCAGAAGCCACAGAGCATATACTGAGGTAAGCCTAGGAGAATAAGGTAATAAGGGTGATTTTGAAAATAATTATTGCTCTAGGCAGGTTTGTAACTTTCAGAGCCTCATCTTTCTGTGCTCAGGAAGAGCTGTGACAAAAATACTGCCTTTGGAAATCATTGGGCATCTTCACTGCCATTCATCTGGGAAACAACATAGCTGTTTCTGGACTGTTTGTTAGTACAGAGAAAATTAAGGTCATACCAAAACATCTGTAGTAAAGAATAATACGTTGCGAAAGGCAGGTTTCTCTATTACAAACAGAACTTCTACATTCAAAGTTTATCTGAGCATTTTGCAAACAAAAGCCAACTAGGACAGCAAGCCAAATGCACTGTTAATCGTCTGATTGTACATGCAAATCAGGCAGGTAGGGACACGATGATTCAGATTGGCACCTTGAGGACTCAGATGTTGTTGGTACAAACGTTAGCTAGAAGGAAGTGAGCTAGTGCATCAAGCTTATGAAAATGTACTAGTTAATAATTTACCAGCCACAAATAGACCCTCTCCAGCAGCAAATGATCTGTACTCTGAGATATAAGAATCCATTTTTAAATGTTATTCTTTTATTGAATTTTGCAGTCAGGGCAATAACAAAAGCTGAGTTACAACTAGGCAAGTGGGTGTGGATCTTTTTCTTTGAACACCTCTGTAGCATGATGATAGATTATAGCTGCAGGCCATGCTTTCTGTGTCTCCCAAGTCTTGTATGAAAGGGATCAGCTAGAGCTGCCCAGTCAAGTTTCAGGTCGTCATTGTCCTTGACACATATGCTAAGATGATGAGCCTTGTCCCGGAGAGACGACAGCCTACTATAAGGAAAAAAGCAGAAATTAAAATTATCAGCCCTTATTTCTGTAGAATACTTCACCCAGCAGAAATCCAGCCTTTTATTTTCTTCACTGTAATATATACACTTTTCTACTTACATTTAAGCCATTCAAATTATCCTTCAAAAATGTGTACAAAATATATTTTCCATGTCTAAGTGATTTAAGAATGCAAGTCCAACTGGAGAGTCACTTCATATTTCTCATTTTTTTAAGATAATAAACAAATCTTGAATATGAGAGCTAATGCTAGTAGAGCCAGAACATCTAGTGGGACAAATATTCCTAGATGGTGGGACTTCACAGACAAGTAAATATTTTTATACAGGAACCTAGAAGTAAGTTCTGCAGGTGAACTGCCTTTACTGTTGAAGTGTCCAGGTGTTTTCTTCATTTTCATCTTTGTAGAAACAATGGCTAATGGGAGAAAATTTTTCAAAAACTTTCTAACATTGATGTAATGCTAGGGGAGTTAGTCTACGTATCATTAGCTCAGAAGAGGTCACTCTGACAACCTAGTTATATTTAGTTTTACTTTGACAATCTGGTTTTATGGTTTGATTTTCCTCTTGGGGAATCTTTTACCATTCTATCATTTTAAAAAAACCTGTTACTTCTAATCAACAAGACAACTCCTGAAAGTATCTTCTACTTCAAATGCAAATGAAACTGTAAGACTTTGAGAATTTAGTTACTCAGATGCTTGGCCGGGACTAAAAGGCTTACTTCACTGCTCTTCTGAGAACTGATGAAGTTTCATGACATGTTCAGGGCTTTACTTTCATGTCTGGTCTACCTGACCTACCCCTGTGATAAAGCATGGAAGAAGGGAGGTGCCTTGTGTTCTTCCATCCCCTCGGTGAATGCAGCAAGTGGCAGGAGCCTAGGTTGTGTTTAGCTAATAGTTTATTATAGTTTGGTTCTCTGTTTTCTTTACCCCTTCCAGAAAGCCGCCTATGTCCTAACAGAGGACATAGGTGATTACAAGTAGATCCACATCTTGAAATCCCCAAAGACTGACAGTGTTTTAATTTGGGCATCTGAGTCAGGCTGATTTCTGTTATGTAGCTTATGGATGATAGAGTGCTTTAATATACACTGCTGCTTTTGAAAAACCATATGGTGAAGAATATAAATAGCTGTTCAAAGAATATATAATAATCTATGTATCATTACAGAATTGTTTACTTCAACTGAATACTAATGCCAGTATATAAGCCAAATTAACTGTGTTTAACAGTGCATACTATTCACATAATGTCTTCAATATGCAAGCTTGGAAACTGTTCTTGTTTGACTGAACTATACTCCAAGTGGATACCCTTGTACCTGCTATAAAGCCCACTCCATCTGATTTGTGAAGGCTAAACCTTTTCTAATCTCCACAAGCATTGTCTGAGCCTTTCTTCACATTTCATAGATGTAGAACAGAAGGGCTTGTAACTGAAGGCTCAGCTGAGCATCTTGATAGAGAGGATGGAGACCTACCCATAAACTCAAAGCTCATCTCTAAACACTGCCCTGACCAACAGACTTTAAACTGACCTCTTTCCCTGTTCAACCACGGTTTGGAGCTATATTTGGTCCTTTAGGATCTATTCACGAATCACTTTGGTTCTTGCCATGAAAGTGTGGGGACATTACATCTTTCCAAAATGTGGTAAAGAGCAGGTTAAATTTTGCTTTGGAACAGCTAAGAGGTGAAAGAGTTATAAAAGAAAATGCTCTACAGCTAAGAGGAATTAGAAATTTGTTTGAGATGACAGGACAGTAGCCCTAGTATAAAACAGGGCACAGCTGCTGAGAAACTGAAGATGAAGATGTAATTAAGTTATGTTTATAAGTATGATTAATGTGATTACAGTACATATAATCTTAATCTGTACTTGACTGTAACACTGAAATATATTTGATGCATGTCAGGTTCCTTTCTGTTAATGCTTTGCTTCTATTTCTATTCTTCTATTTAGTTTTCTATTTCTATTGCTTAAACAAAAGAATAGAAACTTCACTGAATTCCTGTGTTAAAGTTTGTTAAATTTCACCTGAAACAAAATATCATTCAGTCCATTTCTAAAATCCATACATATTTAAAACTTCCGGAAACCATAAGCTAAAGTTGAAAAAATTGTATCGGCCTCCAAATAGCCTTTTAAACTCCAGGTTCCTAATGATTTTAACTTGGCTGCTAATTTTAAAGGATGGATTTATACTCTAGCCTCAGCTCCAGACATGCATTGATAAACACTCCCTTGACTTCAATAAGATTTGGAAAAAACATTTCAATGCCTTCTTATGATTTTCTTAATATGAGTAATAAGTGATGCATGTTATTTGTTCAGCAGTAGTAAAATGGATGATTCAGTGAAACATGAACAATTTCTACTTTTAATTTAATGGTCATATTTTATTATAATCTGTTGGTTTTAGTGTTATTCATTGCATACCTTACTCTTTAATCATGTTTGCTCAGTGAGGTGCCCTGTTTTCCACAATAGGGACAGGTCTCCTTTTGGATGTGCTTATAGATTATGAACATTTCTAAAATTAACCTTACTATGAGTGACTGTTTATGGAAATGCTTGACCATGTTGCTATACTATGTTTACACATACACTTTCTACTTATAGTTTAATTACAAGTGTGTAACTAGTAGGTGTAAGAAACCAAGCTGTTCCCACATGACCAGGATTCCCACCACATTTTGTGCTCTCCTAGGGACAGCAGCCCAAGTCTGAGGAAGAACTGATTGGGGTAGTCTGCAAATAAACAGGAAACAAAACAGCTCCTCTTTAAAAGACAAAGAAAGTATTCATCCATATATCTCAGCACACCAACAGTCTAACCTTTTCATCCTTGTAATTATTGTGGGCGTTACAGAGCAGAATTGTTTCCTTAATGAACACTCCCTTACTGACAAATGTGCCTGTCTCATTTTTCTCGTTTTTGACTCTGCCTTTTCTGCTGTATTATAGAGCTGTCCCACACTCCCACTGCTTTGTGTGAAGAGTCATGTATTCTCTCCAGAAAAGGCTCAAGTGTCAGCTAAAACTTTCGTAAATTGTATATAAGATTTTAACCTGGACTGGTAGCCATTTAGCATTTAGGTAGATCTGCTATCAGCCTGCTGAGGTATCCAGCCTACTTCCAAAGTGTGCTCCAAAGGCTAACACACGGTTTGGGCACAGCTTAGCCCAGGTCTGACCATTCGTGCTGCAAGGCGATCTAGCATCATGACATTTGTTAGTGCATCTCTATTTGGATGTATCACTGGAATTTCTTTGGTTGTGTTCCACAGGTCTTTAACTGCAACAAACTCTGGGATGTTACGTAGCATTATTTGTTGGCAAATTGTGAGAAAAAAATTCTGTCTTTTCTGAACACTGCGGGGAAACTCAGATTAATCCTTTTCAGGTGATTAAACTTTCCTTCTCATTGTAGTGTGAATGAGCTACTAACAAGAGGAACAATGTTACCCATCTTTTCCATTTAAGACATATAAAAAATATTACTATATTGGTTTTATGATTGTTTGGGAAGGCTTTGCCAGGATGGGAATGCCTTCATTCTCAGGCACTGGTCCTTTTGTCAGCTTTTACTACCAGTTAATCTTGTGAAGAGCACTATTTAGGAATTGTGAGCTTCCACATCCATCACCACTTTATGCTGTGGTCTGAACCTGTCTTCATCCTGCCCCTTCCTCCCCCTGGCAATAATCCACTATATTTCTTTTGCTGATGTCTGACAGAAGAGAATATTCCTCCACTGCATCTTAGCAAGCTTGCAGGTTACCAGTTTTATCTACCAGGGTGTGAAGAAAGGATGGCTGGAAGCGGACAGTGGCAAGCAGCAGCCTTCAGCTGCGCAGTTCCGCTGCTTGAACCCGGGTTCCTGCTACAGGGTGAAATCTGCAGCTACAACCACTCCCTGCCTCATGCTTCTCCTTTCTTGGCCAGAGGGCTCAATGCTCCCTCATGAAGCACTTTTGCCATGCCCAAATACTAATTGTTTAGTAACGAAAGCTTTAATTATCAGTTTATTATGCTTTTCATTACTAGGAGGCTGGCAGCAACCGAGGTCAGACTGCCAAAGATGCATTATTTTTTATAATCGTGGAATCTGATTTCTGTTCATTCAGGAAGAAATCTGTTTAAAAGCACGATATTTATAAGGTTTTATTCCTGTTCTAGGCAAGATTTATGTGAAGAATCACGAGGTGCTTCTAACATTTACTATACAGCCAACTTGGATTAAACCTTGCATGAAAGATTTTATCTCTTGGTTTCCAAATTTGCAGAAGGTCTTATCCAAATCTGTTTTAAGTGTGTAAATGCTCAGGCAAATCATTGCCTGTAACCAAAAGATAGAGAAGCTTAGAAAATATGACCTTACAATGGAAAACATATACATGGACTAGATTGCTGCAAAGAGAATGAGAATTATCTGTTCCTTGTATCTACAGTGAACAGGACAAGAGGTAATGAGGCTAAATTAGATCAAAGGAGATTTAGGACACACATTAGGGAAAACTCTCTTAACAGTGGTGATAATTAACACTGCAATAGCTTACCTTGAGAGAACATGGGCTCCCCACGGTCACAGCTTCTTAAGGACAGATTGAAAAAGCATCAGTGAGGAGTGGATTAGGTTTCCTTCTTCCTAACTTGTTGCAGGGTAAAAGACTAGATGATTCCTGCTATCCTGCCTGTATCTTTATCAGCCATTAGTCGAATGAGACTACAGATTTAATTGATCATTGTGTTTTTATAATGAACTAGATGCAGGAGAGGTGATGTTGTTGTTTACACAGTGTAAACATTTTGATAGAGTAGTGTTCAAGGTAAAGCAAGTGCTGCCATTCTGAAGTACCCACTGCAATCAGTACTGCTGGCTTCTCTTACTTTCTCTCTAGAAAACAGATGCAGAGTGTTTGTTTTATGGACATTTAGAGGTATGTTTGTATGGATTTTTGTTGTGAATTGCACAGTTACAAGTTTCTTCCTCTGCAGACTGTGAGAAGCATTTTGTGTTCTGCTTAGGGCGGACTTCTAGAAAATAAAGGTACATATTTTTCTTTCATGAAAACAGAACTTACATCCTTCTGGAGCATTGCATTAATAATCCAAAATAAAGGTAGCATATATCTGGGCACTGTTGATAAAAGAATATATTATCTCTATTACAGAGATGCATCCAAGTGTTTGGATGGAAGCTTTGAGTGCGGTCAGTTACATTAAGTAATATTCAGATCAGTCAGTAGCTTCCACACAAAATACTTAGTAGATTATTTTAACTGCCAGCTTACTTTGCGAGCTGGCTAAAGCAGATTGGTTCTTGAATAGATATTAAGACAATTTTTCCTGTTTATATTTATAGCTCTGTGGGGGATCTGTTGCACCTGCTCCCACTCACAAACAAAGCTTTTCACGTTTCACAGGAAAAATTGCGTATTGGTCATGTGGAAAAAAAAATTATTTGTTACATTAAAATATTATCTTCTTCAGAGAACAATGGATTTTTCTACCAGCAGGGCCTTATGGTTTTGCAAAAGGAAAATTAAGTCCAAAATAGAATCAGTTGCTTTTGGAAGCAGCAGTTATTTTACTAGATGTGCACACGTGTGTGTGTGTCTAAATAACTTATTTGCAGGAAAATTGTTTAAAGGACAACATGGAGCTGTGTTTCAGCAAGGGATCTGTGTGAAGACAAAAAGCCCAGCTGGAACACAGAGAGAGAATCCTCATGGGTAAGTGAAACATCAAAGGAAAAGCCAAGACAAGTGGGCAGACAGAGGAGGGAATGGTTGGCAGAAGGAAATAGAAGGGGAGTAGACGGACATGAAAGTAGAAATATAAGTGAAATACATCTTCAAAGGACTTCTCAGAATAAGACCAGATGTTCAAATTTTGTGCCAGGAGTCCAAAAAAAAAAAATTATCAGGTAAGACTCATGTGATTCAAAGGGACAAAAATACAAGGCTGAACAGCTTCAAGAGCCAGACCTGAAGAATCCAGTTCCCTTTGGGTATTTTTAGAGTACTTCTAGAAACCCTCTCCAATCCGTCAACATGAGAAGCTCAGAGGAATGTTGGACCACTTGCAGGGAAGCAAGGTAGAAGGTGGAGCAGCTAGCATGAAAGACCAGATGTAGTGATTAGGAGTGGTTGCAATAGCGTCCATTTGTGGACTCTCACTCTTCTTTATAGGGCAATAATGAGAAAATCATGACTCCAGGAAACTACTGTGGACATAATTGGGCCCAAAACAAGAATTGTTATTATTACGCAGAACAATGTTTGTAACTATGAGTTGTACACCAAAAAAAAAAAAAANCGGCTCAAAACCACAAACCAAAACCAGCTAACAAACATACAAACAAAACCTGAACAGGAGAAAAAGTCCTAAATACCTGCTCCAGAATTCATCTATAGCCAGGCTGCAGACTCTTGAACTACATTTAACTCCATGGTCACAACTCAGGCTGTTTGCAAGTGCATGAAGAGAACTAAAGATAGTCATGAGAATATCTGGTGATCTGAACTCAGAGGAATCCCTGACCATAGCACAGTTTATTTATTTTTTTTTCTAGCAAGCCTTAAGGAAACTACTTAGGCAGCTAAAGAGTTCAGTATTGAAATCTAAGAGCTGTTTGTTGACTCTGGCTATATTGTTTCTATCCAGAGGCAAAATCAAACGTTAATGGGCATGTCTCATTTTTTCAGTAGACTAAGAAGCAGGGATTAAGGCAGCTAATTTATTATCACTTACATCAGCATGAAAATGAATCTGTCATTCTCTAAACCTAAAGTAAGAAATATGCTTAGAAGAAAAAGGTGAATCAGAAAGAGACTTGAAATAAACCACTTTTATTACCTCTGTGATTCTCCTCCAGCAAGCTACTTATTTTAAAAGCAGTACATGTTTCTTGCACGTAGATTCAGGCACGTTGATGTGTTTCTTACTGTCCCTCTGACTGCAAAAGGTGTGAGACAAAGGTGGCAGATGAATCCATCAAGAAGGGTAGTTGGTTACTAGGTCTTCCAGACTGCAGCTTTGAGGTCAGGCACCTCTGCAGGGTGTGCAGGAGCTTCCCGTGGCTGACTTGGCAGCTACAAGCAGAGACACAACCCGCCGTCAGTGGGACACTCCAGTACATAAATGCCCAAGTGACATGCCAGAAACCAAGTATAAAATTAATTTTTGTTGCAGGTGATAATTGAAAAGTGGAGAAACCACAGTAGGATCACAGAAGACAACCTGAAGAAAGTTGGGGGAAGGAGGGAAAACGAAAGAAAAGGAGATTGGTGTTGTAGAAGGGGAAAAGAAAGATTTAATCCACCCAATTAGCATTCAAACAAAAGGCGCTGAAGAGGTCTGATGCAAAATGTTCACAGTAGCACAGAGTGTAGTAGTACACTGTAAAGTAATAGGATTTGCCAGCATGTAATATAGCTCCAGTGTTAATAAAGCTAATGAGGAATTTGCTAGAAGGAGCTTCACAGGCTCCAGAACTACAGTCTTTCTACTTAGAAATCTAACGCACACGTGGCATCAAAGACAGTGACTGCCAAAGATTTTAAAATTATGTCAGGAATTTGAGACGAAACAAGAGATCCAAAGTGATGTGACCATGAGGTCTCTTCTAGTTATATTCTGTTCTTTACTGCCATGACAAACCTGCCTTTAAAAATACAATTAGGCAAGTGAGAATTTGAGAATTAAACCCAGCAAACCATTAGTGCTCCCTTTGTGTTCTTCTGCATCTTTTACCACCACGGCCCTGGTGTGGTGACTCTCAGGTCATACTGGACTCCCAGATGCAGTCTCCAACCCCAGCTAACAGGAGAGAGAAGGAAGGAGATACTTGTAGCAGTAGATTTCTGCAGATGCTGTAACATGGTCTCGAACTACAAATGAAACATTATGTTGTCACATCTGTCTTGCAGATGCCTGCTTTCTACCTAGCCAAGTGGTAGGAGTTGACTCTGGGGAAGCTGTTTGTCCGAGGTCAGCCAGGCCTTCTGTAACCTACAGCACAAATTTCTCTTTCTTCATAACCCAGCTGAACATTTACGGATATTCTTTCTTCACTTAGCTGTATGTTAGGTCATAGGCTAAAGAAGGAATGAAATGTGTCCATCAGGTACATCTATTCCCTCCCTTTCTGCCATTAGTTGCCCCAGTAGGACTCTTTTCCTCCCTTAGTCCTTGTATAGTTCAAAGTAGCTCCAGTCCATAAGAGAGGGCAACAGGAAATCCTGAAATAGGTTGCATACATGCAAAATCCTATGCCTGTACTAAACACATGGCTTTATAAAGAGAGATATAACAGGAAATCTGCCAAGTCAGACCCAATTTCAACACATCTGGTTTTCTGCAAAGGACATAAGCATCAGAAAATAAATAATTTTTGCCATCCTCAGTGTCCTCTGCTAAGGATGCATGCAATCAATATTTCAGTAGTTAATTTTCGAATGTATTTACAAAGTTTTCTATTTTAGGAACACCAGAAAGATGTAGTACAAAGATGTGTGACTTCTGTCTCCTGATACAGTGTTAATTTCTTCTGTCTATTCAAAGCTCTTCTACAAGACCACTTAATTGTTACTGAAAAGACATTTGCTGGCTGTTATAATGAAAAATATCATGCACCTTGTTCATAGTTTCTACCTTTGTATTTACCTTTATTCCTTTATCCTAATTTGGTAGTTCAAAGTTAAATAACCAAGGGATATTTTTTAGAAAATAATGGTGATGGAGTCAGTTGTTTCTTTGATGCCTCTCCATTGACTTATTAATCATGTGAAAAGTGGTGTTTCTACACCCAGGAGGACCTGACAGAAATATTTATATTTGCTAACTTTTTGACACCTCTTTCAGTCATCACTCTGTGGCATTTTTAGTGTTCTGCTTTGGGACGGTCTCAAAGGAATGGCTTAGACTAAAACCTGAGTCTTGTAGGAGCCTTTTCTCTGCCTTGGCTGCTCCGTCTTTCTCTGGTGCTCCTGCATGGATGTCCCCAAACCAATTGACAGCAAAAATCCTTCTGAGTCATCATAATGGGTCAACTAGCTTTCACACCACAGAGCATTGGCATGGAGCAACTCTTCCTACTGCGGTAGGTAGCTTGCTAAACCTGGCTCAACATATATTTACATCCTCTCATATGATGCACTGTTCATTGTAAAGGCCTAAATTTATGGTGGAGGAAACTATTTTTTGTAGCAGAATCAGAGTGTGGTTTTGAATATACCTTAAGCTCTTGTGGTTATAACAGTCCACCCATTTCAGTGAGATCTAATGAAAACTATAATGGTACTTTATATTGCTTTGAGGTTGCTTTGGTTTTTTACTCTACAATTTGTATAATTGTTTTAGAGAATAGGGTTGAATAAATCATAATAGGAAATGTGACTAAAGCTATTATCCCAGCAGTAGGCCAAGCATGTTGCATTTTAAAACACCAGGGGATTCCACATGGAGCATGTGCATAAGATAAGAAGGATAAGAATGAACATTTATAGTAAAGGGTTATAATTTTCTCATATTCTTCCTAAACTATTGTTTGTTGCAGATGTAAGATAATGGTATCATCCTGTACTTGGATGCCTCAATTTATTTGTCATAGTGAATCAAAATCATTGATTTCTATAGAATGACTGAAATTGTTTTATAATTTTATTATAAGTGTTTTTTCATAAAAGTAATATAGAGTGAGTTACAGACAGAAGAGTTATTGCAGATCATTTAGATCTTCTGTAAAAATAAGTAAACAAGAAAGCTAAAAAGAATTTCAAAACTTGGCTAGAATTTTCTTTAGGTTTGGGTCATTTTTAGGTTTTTAATGAAAATGAAAGTTTCTGAAAGCAGACATTTCTGCTTAATAGAAACCTATTTTTTTTTTGACCAAGAATGTTTCATTTGAAAATTTCAGCCGTCTTTAAAATGTCTGGTTTCAAAGAGTAGCTTATTTGTCCTATCTACATATATAGAAAGAAGGATATTACAATTTTGGCCATGTAGTTTTGATGTCTGCCTGGCAATGTACAGGAATTGTTAAGATCATACTGGATTTCCTCAGGAAAGAAAGCCAATATCCTCAGCAGTATTGTGTATTTATTAAAAGACAGAACTAAGAATTGAGATTCTGCCCCAACCATGCAGAAGGTCCCTCCATTTCCTTTTTTTTTTTTTTTTTCTTCAGGGAAATAAGCCATTAGCTATTTATACTTCCACTCTTTATTCTTTTCTGGAATTACTTTGCAGAAGACAATTCAGTTTTTTACTTCCCCAGTAGTAGCATTTACTTCCCTGAGGATAATCTTTTTGCACTCAGCTACAAGTCAGCACAGAATACAGGGATGCATCACCAGAGCAGGTGCCTGTGAAGAAGCTTCCAGTTGCCCTAGATCAGTTTTTTCTTTTTAAATTCTAGATAGATGCAAGAGAATCTTTGGGAAGCAGGGGAAAAAGAAAAAAAAAGGCAGCACTACTCTTTAAATCTCTCCCTTCTTCCACCACCCCCACTCTGGGATGTGAGGTGCAAGGTTTGCTGGCTTCCAACCCAAATAAATGACTGACACAGTCATTTTGGTAAGACATCTCTCAAAGAGTCTTTAATCATAGATGGGAATGAGAGGAAAAGAACAGCCAAGGGCACTAACTGATAAATGCATACTAGCAGTGTCAGTACCCTTCCTGAAGCTGCTGTCACAAGGGGAGAGCCCTCCTCCTCTTATCAAAGCACATTGTCACATAAAGAAAATCCACCCCTATGCATCCAGCATCTTTAGGGAGGTATCCCCAAAGTAGCACTTATCTTCCCTTCCTCTTTCTCCTGTCTGGTTGCATAGTCCTCACAGCAAAGGTCCGGTTGTTCTCTTGAGCCTTTGAAGATCCGTCTTTCACTGATGATGCAGGATGGTCAGGGCTGAACAGGATAGGGCTACCTTAGAGATCCTGAGGTGATGAAATGGTGTCTAACTGAGTTTGGGCAGCAGCAATACTGTAGTCAAGCTGGTCTCTTGCTCTCCCCACTAACAGGGACAGCAGATATCTAGGGTGAAGTTGTCCTTTGCTTGCCTCCTGCTTTAGCAGAGCTAAGGCAGAGCTTGCTGCCGGTCGGAGTCCAGCCTGCAGCACCTTCCAATTACAGCTTCACCCTTTCTTTGTCCTCTTTATCTGTATGCTCATCTGTGTGTACCTCAGGAAAGCTGGCAGAAATCAAAAGTTAGCTATTTCTTCCTCCAGCCACAGTGCGTCAGTTGCTCAAATTAAAGGACAGGCCTGCTGTGAAATAAAAAGTGTTCCCCAACTTGCAGCAATTTCTCATAAAGATACTGCACCAATCAGGTCGACACCTGTGGCTTCCTACTAAAAGCAAATGATATTTCACAGCAGCTGCCCAAGCTCACAAGGATGTATAAATTAAACAAAATACTCTTTATTCACTTTTGCATTTAAGTGACCACTTTGTGTGCATAGAAATACAAAGGGATTTTTTTTTTTTTTTAAAGGAAGCCAATGAAAATTCCTGAGTTTTGACTCCAGTACGCTTGAATTCTTCCAGTAATAAAACAGGGTTAATTTTCTACTTAAAACTCAGTTTTCTGATTGAATTGAAATTTTTATTTGTACCAGAATCTCTCCTTGGTAACTGGTAAAGTGCCCAGTATGAAATAATAAACCTACTGACATAACCATCAAGACATATCTTTTAGTAAAAGTTGTTTTAACTTTTTGGAGTAAGATTAGATGTTGAGTTATTTTACTTCATGAACTCTGTTTGCTCCTTGAAGAATATCAATTCAGGAATTACTAATTTAGATGGGAATTGTTATTTCCCCATTCCTTCAAGGAAACCTATCTGAACAACAGGTGAAAACAGGTCTTCTCCATAGGGCAGCAACTATATGTAGATTGGACTCATTCAAAATCTCATTTACAGATGTAATTGCCTTCCTTTAGGAATCCCAGACACCTTCTCTGAAATAAAAGTATAGCTGATAAATTACTTGAAAAACTCAGATGTATGACATGAGTTGTCCTTATCATCAGAGAAGGCAAAAACCATATGACAGTCATTAGCCATACTGTGTAGTGTGCTGCTAAAAGGTACTTCTGTGCTGCATTAGAGACCTGCTCTCTGATATTCCAGGATAGCAAGAGCAGGAAGCTGCTCAGTGTTTCTGCAGACCTTTTATAAGATGCATATGAACTTTTCTACTGAAATAGCCTTCCCATACTTCTTTTTATAAAACTTGCATATTTATGCTTTTAGTTATGTTTATAGGAAAATATTCCACTCCGATTTCTTAAGGTGTCTTGCTTTAGGACAGAAGTATGATAATAAGATTTTTAGTGTGTTCTTATGCTGTAAACAAGAGTGTCTGTTTACCTTTCCTGAACTTTCTCCAAGGTTTTAATGAGTCGTGCCTTTGCATTTGCTGAACTCCACTTCCTCCAGTTTTTCCTGTAGACATCTCAAATTCTTGATTTTTCAGTGTATTCCTGTTTCTAGTTGATAGATTCATTTGGAGCTGTCCATTACTTAATTCCAAAGAATATGAGCCAAATCCTCAGGTTGTATACATTAGCTAGTCTCTATCAAATTTGAATGAGATGATTTACTTTAGCTTAAGCCCCATAATTTCTTTCTGTCTTGGAGGTAAAATAAAAAAATCAATAGAGAAAGTAGAGAATTTTTTTTTCACATAAATAGCATACTTAAAAAAAACCAAAACATTCCACCTAAATATCATAGCACATGTTTAAAAGCTTGATTTTCAGCTCAGGCCAAAATATATCCAGCATAATGATGGACAGATAGTTATACTTTTCTCCACCAACCTACCTCACCCAGGTTTTTTAGCCATTTTTATCTCTTCTTATCTTCAAGCAGCGTCTCTGACCTTCACACAACATCAAGCAGATGAAAAGTTTTTCTGGCATGTAGGTAGTTCTGTAGAACTTTGTCTCTGTTTTGTGATCACTCCTCCCCTGTTCTATACAGTACAGCTATACCACTCATGAAATACCTGAACCAGTCATTGCTAGAAGATATTAGTAGATATGTAACCACATGGTAATGCCTGTTTCTTATGCTATCAGATACTATGAATCTCCAGACTGATCCAACATAGCTATTTTTATTTTAACTTCAGTGCTGCATTGGGACTTCAATAATTTTTAGGATAAAAATTTGTAGTTGGGAACAAATAAAATCATCAACAATTTATTGAAAAGAATAAAACTAAAATAAACATTGCAAAACAACGAAAGGCCCTTGTATTATCTGTCACCGAGAAGTAAGAAAACAAGCAAGTTTGAGCCCTGCAGTACATGCATTGAAGGTTCTGATGAAACTCCTGTGCATTTAAGAAATGAAGGGTGAAAATTAGTGTGCTTTAATGATGCAGTGGTACTCAGTGATGGCAAGAGAATGGCTGCAAACATCTGAATTAGGGAGACCACTAAAACTGAAAGAGTGAGAAATGAAGGCCATATATATTAATCCAACTCATTTCATCTGAACTCAGCTCTCTCTTAGCTGTCAAATAGACATTTAAATGGGATATAAAATCTGCTAGATTCACATAGAGGATATAAAGAACTGGATTCTTTGACATCACAAGATCTGCTCCACAGAGGGAGCCCAGCTACACCTCCCAAATTCTCAAGCTGTCTGGCTTTGAATGTAAGTAAGATTAAAAGTTTTTTAATTAATCATGGTTACTAAAGGACATTTTTCAGTTGTTGACCAGCGTGGCATAATGTTCCTTTCTTGCCTCCTTGAACAAATCACATTATCTCTTTCCCTGTTTCCTCTACACAACATCTGTTATGCCTGGATGGTGTGTGGCAGTTAATACCTGTGTGGCTTTGAGCCCACTAAGGATGCTTCCATTTGTGAGCAGGCAGCAGGTGCTCCCAGAGCTTTCCAGATAATAGGCAGGAATATTCATTTTTGTCTGTAGCTGTGATGGACAAGCTCTGTTTGGCTGTTTATTCTTGCTTCACATTATATTTCTTGAAGGGACTAACAGGGTGAGATGGACCCTCTAGAAGGTAGGAGAAGATTCCTTCTTCTCAAGGGATATGTTTGCTCATAGAATTGGAGTTTCTGTGGCACAAGAATTTCAACTCAGAGCAGGGACCCTGCAGCTCATGCACAGACTGAGAAACTACAGGAACAGAAGCAGAAATCTGGGACTCTGAGATTATGGAAATAAATACCTCAGGGACGGAAGGGATTGTTTGGGGTTTGTTGTGACTCAGAAGTACTCTGTTGTCTAAAATCAGTCCCAGGAGCAGCAATGTACTTGCAAGGACACAGTGGGCAGGAGTCATCTGGACTATAATAGAACATAGCATAACCATATTAAATTAAAGGTTAATTTTTCTCCATATCTTGTCTCTATTAGCGAGCCTCCTACATCACAGATATAATGTTGCAGTAAAAATGAGAGACTGTCTCAAAAACATTTTGAAAATCTAAGGATCTATCAATCACATCATCCTTATACATACATTTATTGACCTCTGTGAAGAGCTGTGAAAGATTTGCAATGAAAGGTTTCCCTTTACAAAATACACACAAACTTCCTCACAAAACCCCCGTCAGATTGACTCTTGCCAGTTAAATCAAATGTGCTATGTGTCCATTAATTTCATTTTTTATTATAGTTTCTGCTAATTTGCTCTATATAGCTATTAGGTTTTATAGGTCCGTTGATTCCCCATAACTGCTCTGGAAACATTTTTTTTAAAATAGACATGTTAATGTCACCCCTGTGTCCTCAGGTACAGATGCAATTTAAGTAAGTGGGCATACAGCATGATTAGTAATTCAGCTATTTCACCCCTGACTTCCTTTGGATCTCATGAGTGAACACACTCTGTTCCTGGTGTTATGTGACTGTTCATTTTTCAGCGATTTCTGATGAGTCCTCCCTAAACAATATTTTTTCAATAGGAATATCCCTCTTTTCTTCTGTAGTGCATACTGATGCAACTAAAGTCTCTGCAACTCCTAGAATTTCTCTGTCTTCTCTGACAGTGTCTTCCGTATTCTGATCATCAGTGGATCCTACGTATTTTCTGGCAGGTTTTTTGTTTCTGGTGAGTATTAATAAATACTTCTTAGTAGTTTTGATTACTTTTGCTAGTTGTCCTTCAATGACCTTGTTGTGGTTTCTTCTTTTATTTCCGAACGTATAAAAGGTGTATGTATCTGCCTAGTTCTACTCTTTTATATCCAGTCATTTCCAGGTTTCTCTGTTTTAAAGCTAATATTTTAGTCCACGTTCCCATGAAACCTAGTTTATGTGAGTTAAACATTTTTTCAGTCTTTGAGAGGTCAACATAGGAGAAGGTTCAGGCAAAGCCTTCTTGGAACACTGGCCAATTTAAGGTCCCTTCGTAATACTGTTCTTCCTTTACATCCTGTTAAAGGGTCTAATTTGATTTCTCACTCTTCCCAAGCAGGAGTCATCAGCAGCCAACCATCTGCACAGATCAGCAGGAAAAAATACCTTCTGAAAGTGCTTCAGGAGTGTATTTAACTTCAGCATTTCCCAGGTAATAGAGAATGCTTTCAGATTGACTCTGGCTAAACAGTTTACAATCAGTTAATCATTAAGCTTTTGTTTCCCAATTTGCAAGTAAATATTTATTTGATGCTCTGGAGTACCTGTTCATTTTCAGATAATGTATGCTTCTTGTCACTGATTCTTCCACCCACCAGCATAAATCTCAAGACAAAACATCTGTTACAAAATCTCTTTGTGCAAGCCTAGACTTTTGTTTGAAGAAAACGCACAGGAAATTAGACTCTGCTGTCCAGTTTGTGCTTGGTATTCATGCAGCACATAAAAAACTTTAAGGTCTCGCTGCTTTAGAAGAATACAGCAGAACTACATCACATCTGGGAGACTGAAAGCTTACTGCATGAAAGAAGCAAATACTGAACAGCTGAATTAGAATACATTAGTATCAGGGGACAAGCTCAAGATTGCATCCACCTCAGATCTAGCAGCTCTAATTTTCCAGAGGGATGAATCCTTTGTGAGAAAAAACCTGAAAATTAGGTGGCTTATCTCTCCTCTGCAGTGACCTCTCATGATGGCTGTCCTAGGAAACTGTTAAGGTGTGGGGGCTTGTGAATGTGTGAAATCAAACGAGATTGTTTTTAAAGCAGTTCTTGGAAACAAAATTAACCGTAAGTCTGAAAATTTTCATGTCCAAATGTGGCATTCATTTAAATCATTTAGTTTCCTTTCAGTCATTTATTTATACATACACAAGCCACCCTCACTCATCCTATACATGCAGACGTAAACAAATCAATTAATTGTTTTCTCTAACAGACTTGAAAGAGTGAGAGAGATTTTCTGTTTCTAAACACTTGGAAGCTGCTACTATAGGGACTTGATAATTACCAGAGTGACAAGAAAGAAGCGAGTCTTAAAATGGGAGTCAGCGTCATATTTCTTTGAATAATAAGATCTACATTAGAAGTTTAATCATTCTACACATGACAAGACTACCAGGAGAAAGGGTTACCACTGTAAAACAAATCACATGGTAGGAATAGAAAACAAACACTAAAAATTCAAAACTATAGCTTTTTTACTAAAGAACAGGAGAAGATTTCACTGGATATCTGGATGCATTTCTGGACCGTGAAACGGTGTAGTTCAAAATCCTTAGGGCAGTGAGGAGGTCTGTCTTTCTACGCTTTTTTTTCCTAGTATTGCCATCTAAATTTAGCCTTTATGTATTCTCCACTATTCCTGAATATCATTGGTACCAACATAGATAAAGAGCAGCTGTTCTCAGCCTAGGCTGAGCTCAACAGTCTCTTCTGGTCATATGGGTTACTCCCCAGGTCTCACCGTTCCCTTCCCTCTGCACATCTCACAGCTCAATTGCCTCTCTGGGTGACTGTATGCAGCTGAGTGGCTGAGGCTGTGGAGGGACACTGCAAATTAGCAAGATCTTGCAGTGTCCGTTTGTGGATTGTTTTTCTGAGCAACTGTGCTTCCCTGGCAACAGCAATCAGTCACAAATCCACTGTTATGCTGTAGTCTGGTCCTTCTCAGTCATCTCCCAGAGGTTAGCTCCTGACTTTTAAAATCTGAGTCTTCAAATGGGCCACTCAATTGAACTCCATCTCATTTCACCACCTCTTATGTCTTATTTTCTTTTATGAAGATCTTGTCTTATGAGATCTTGATCATTTGCAACATGAGGGGGTTCCTATGTGCACTTCTGGGTTTTGTGCCAAAATCATATGAAACAAAGTTGATCAAGAAAAATGCCAAATAATCTTGTAATCACCCTCCAACCAGGACCTTACTTTCTTTCTTCTTGCCATCTCTCCAACCGACTCTTTACCCAGATTACAGTTTATGCTTTTTAATTCCCAAGTTTTCCACTTGATTCCTGTGTGACACTGCTTTGTTGATATCCAGCCAGATGGTTTCATTCACACAGAACCACAGAATTATAGGGGTTGGAAGGGACCTCTGGAGATCATCTAGTCTAACCCCCCTGCATGAGCAGGTCCACCCAGAGCAGATTGCACAAGAACGTGTCCAGGTAGATTTTGAATGTCTCCAGAGATGGAGACTTCACCACCTCCCTGGGTAGCCTGTTCCAGTGCTCTGTCACCCTCAAAGTAAAGAAGTTCCACATTGTGTTTAGATGGAATTTCCCATGTTCAAGTCTGTGCCCATTACCTCTTGTCCTGTCACTGGGCACCACTGAAAGAATTCTGGCCCCATCTTTTTGACATTCCCTGTTCAGTTGTGTAGAAAATCATATTAAAGAAAGTTATCCATTTTTTTCTAATAAATCTATGTTTGGTAAACCCCCTTTACAAGTTTGCCATTAACCATGATATTCAACATAGAACATTCCCTCAAGAAAGAATTCCTTAACAATGTAGTGTAGAGGGACACAGTTTGGTGGTAACTTGGTAGTGCTAGATTAATTGTTGGACCTGGTGATCATAAAGGTTTTTTCCAACCAAAAGGATTTTATGAATCTATGATTCTAAAAGAATTGTTTTCTTTAAGAGCAGATCAAAACTGGTGAAAAAAAATGTGGATGTAGACTATTGAGAAAACTGTGTTCAAGTCTTCATCGTTTCATCTCTTATATGGATCTGTACAGAACTTTTTGTTCTAACATAGGTTTTGAGCTAATTTAAGTAGAAATTCAAGGAGAGAGAAACTCTTTCATTTAAGAGCAAATACACAGGGAGGGGAGATCCACTCCAAGAGTTTTACACAAGGAAAGTGCCTGTTGCTAAGAGCTTCTCTTGTCAAGGGTACAGAGATTTGCAAAGCACATCCTGTCCTGTGACAGGAACAGATGCATGTCCTCCAGTCGCCTGAAGAATGAAAAGAAATCACATCTGGTCTAGGATGGCATGTTATATACTCACTGCTCGCTGACATGCATTTCGAATAAAATTAGTCTAGAAGTTTAAATAAAAACAGGCGGGTAGACAGAGAGTCTGGTGTGTTAGAGCAAGACTTTTGATTTGAATTCCTAAATTCTTCAGCAATACAGACCATTATTCTCACCTTTAATAATAATATTAGTAATAATAATAATAGTACCATAAACACTTCTATTACAAAGCACAATATTTGAGATAAAAGTGTTCTTTGTCTCGTAGCAAGCTGCAGCATTAAATGGAGAGTATGCGAAATGCCTCAAAGACTCAGTAAAGCCCTTCCAGGCATATATCTTGGGTGATCTGTATTTGAGAAGCCAATATTTCTTTAAAGAAATAAAACCAAATTATCTCTGGGGGATAATAAGCTAGTGGTGAAGTATTTTTCCTCTCTGCACCAGCAGAGATACTTTCTCATGGTTGGGAGAGCAAGTGCTGCCTATCCTCATCTATGTCAGATGGAGAGCAGTAAGACCTCAGGCATATCTTTACATGTTTCTTATGCCTACTCACTTGCAGATGTCAACAGCTTCCGCTCCAGAGAAAATGCTTTTTTTCCTGCTGTAATATGAATACAGTTCTGTCCCTACATTTACAAGCCACTGTTGGTTCCTTACATATTTTGTTTGCAGCATTACGTTAGCAATGGAAATTAAATGACCCCTCCTGGAGTTTCAAATAAATAAATAAATCCACACCTCATTCATCCAATCTCTCCTGGGAAAAAGCCCAACTCTCTTTTCAAAGAAATGTTACATTCTGAGGAGCAGAGCCCTGTCCCTTCAGATGAGTGGCACCTCTCATCTCACGCAGGTCAATGCAGTGTGGTGCAGTGCAGTGACAATGGATGACTCTTTTACTTTGTGTTTTTTTTTAAAGTATTGTCAGCCCACAACAGCCAGGCAGCAAGGCTGCTCAGAGCAGCGTTCTGCGCTGGGTAGCAGGTTGTCATGGCAACCAAGCAAATGGGTCATCCCACTCCTGCTCGGTTTCATTGTTGCATGGTGTGTAAAAGAAATTGCAGCACAAGTGTGAGTGTGTCTTTGAGCTTCTGCAAGAGAGACCCAAGTTTCCTTCCTAATCTGCCCTTGGGCATGGTACCTCTTGAGGAGGCACCGGGCCGGTGTACCTACTGGGGGACGTGCAGATGCTCAGAGGATGAAGACAGGAGTTTTGGAGCAAAAGCAACTGCCAGAAGCCAGTGGTGATCTTCTCCAACAAATCGTTGGGTAGTAGAGGGAAATACACTACTAAAGAAAAGACAATAAAGTGGGAACGGTTGAGCCATGTCTCAGTGTCAGGATAACTGGGAAATGTGGTGGTGTAGTGGAAAAAGTGGATGAGGGAGTCCTCTAAGGAGTGTGAAGCGGGATGTCTGCTGAGCACTAATTTCTTCTGACTCCTTCTGTCCTGTGCTTTTCTTGCTTTTGCAGTCTTGTTCTCCTTCTTTATTGTTTTTCTCATTCCCAATCTTTCCTCCTTTTCTCCTTCCCATTCTTCTCTGCATTCTGTGGTAATCCTCTGCCAACACATCATCTTCTACTCCTGTAGTTCTACTAGCTCACCACCCTCCATAGCTTCTGGTAGGACTGTTTCAGCATCACTTATCCTTTACATTGCAAGATACTTTCTATGATGAGGTGGTTTTTTCAGACAGATGAGAACTTAATTAAGTTTATGGCTATTCCAGCTCGAGTTATGTGCGCCAAACATCTGCATGAAGAAGGTATTTTCTTGAAGATTTTGTAATTATTGTCAGCCAAAAATAACAAAACACTTCCAAGATTCAGGATAAGTATGACATAGGACTTGGCCAAAATTATGGTAAATTATAAAAAAAATTAAACATATTTCCCACTCTTTACCCTACCCCTATGCTACAGAGCAAGGATTTGCACTTTACCAGAACATGCTACAGTTTCCTTCAGCGCATGTTTCATGTTTTCCTTATGAATATCAACTCTTTTCCAAATAAGTTATATGCCCCTGAAAAATTTTCATTTGCACACATCAAAAAAGAATTCTTACTTTTTACCAGATAAGACTCCAACAGGTTTTCTTTATGCTGTGCATGCTGCAGGCCAGGCACTGGACCGCAGTGTGGCCCAAGGAGAGGATACACTGGAGTATGAATAAGGTAAGCAGGCTCTTTGGATGCGAGCTAGATCAAGAGGCAGACCAATACTACTGAACAAGAAGATGAGTTTAAGATGATGAGCAGAATCATAGAATACAGAATGGTTTGAGTTCAAAGAGAGCTTAAGATTATTGAGTTCCAACCACCCTGCCATGGGCAGGGACACCTCCCACCAGACCAGGTTGCTCAAAGCCCCATCCAGCCTGGCCTTGAACCCCCCCAGGGATGGGGCAGCCACAGCTTCCCTGGGCAACCTGTTCCAGTATCTCACTGTCCTCACAGTAAAGAATTTCTTCCGTATATCTAATCTAAATCTACCCTCTTTCAGTTTAAACCATTACCGCTGTCACTACACTCCCTGATAAGGAGTCCCTCCACATCTTTCCTGTAGGAAGAAAAAGGTTTAAAGCTAGCAATGAGCTGTTTTCAGATACTGGATCTTATCTGTGAGCAAATGAGAAGAGGCAAGAAGAGTTCTGGATTTTATGATAGTCCCAGATAAGTAAGGAAGAACTTGCACTGGACAGCCAAGCAAGCTGTGGGGAGGGAGCCTTTAATGAAAACTGGGTGTAGCTTTGCAGATGAAGAACTACTCAGGTGAGAACAAGGAAGCACAGGAGGAGTGAGAGGAGATGCCATAAATTAAGAGGCTCATCTCCTCCCCAGAGAGCAGTAGTACAGCAGGATGAAAAGAAGAAGGACAGATTGCACAACAGCTAGGAAAGGAGAAAATGGGACTGAATGCAAAAGGAGACTGGTGTGAAAAATCCAAGAAACGGCAACTGAGACTGAGGCAGGACTGAGAGGCACAAAATACTCTAATGGGGAAATAATGAAAACATGGGGTAGAAGGGATTGATCTTGCGGAGAAACAGCAATAGCAATGCCTGGAATGGAATTAAAAATTCATAAACCTCACCCTTCATTTGCTGCCAGCAAATGTGTGTAAAACTGCTCAGCAAAGGGTCTCATTTCTTCACTAAGAAGGGAAACTTTCCATGGCCAGAAGTAACTTCACTAGCTCAAGCTGCAAAACTCTGTGCCATGGCCCTAGATGTTGCCAGCGCACAGGCGAACCATGAAGACAGCAGAATGATGCCACATTATGGGATGATTTTCTCCCATTTCTGTCATAAAATAAACAAACCATTAAAAAAAAAAAAAAAAAGGAAAAAAAGAAGAAAGTAAAGTCAGGAAATTACCGACACGGTCTTTAAAACATTGTAAATCTCTCAAAGCATTGGAAACACACTTCTCTGTGCAACCTTTTCTCAACTCGCTGGTATGACTTTATTATGGTTCAAGATTTACTTAAAGGTCACACACTATTGTTGTAACAGGAGTGAGGGCTCAGTTTTATGGAACAGCCCATTGTGAAAACTAGCTGAGCTGTGCAGTGAAAGGTGGACAGTCCACAGGCCAACAGGCTGGAAGGTGTGTGCAGAGGGGAGCAGGAGAAAGTCTGATCTTTTAATCGAAGCCTCTGCAGAATTATCCTCTACCCTGCCTCTCTCCATGATGCTACAATGCTAGGCAAGGCACTAGAGCTGAACTACTGTGTGCGGCAATTAATGCATTTCGCTCATTATCTTGGTCTCTCACTTGATCCCGAATTGTAAAGGTATTGCACTTTCACCACCACCTTTCATGTCTTTGAGAGCTGTGATTTGAATGTCTAGTGTTCTAAATGTACCAAAAAAAATGTTTTTCATTGTTAACTCAAAACAAACAGGGACTATTATAATTTAGTTTGTTATTCAGTCCTCCAGATGTAAAACGGATCCTACCTTATGTTACAGAGATGTTCTGAAAACACATTCATTTCTATTTGTGGAGCTGTTGGATGTTAGTATGAACAGCATGGAAAGTCTCGGAGAAACTTCTGTCTTTGTCTTTAGAACAGGTTTTGAAAAGTGCAGGAAGTAAGGCACAGGAGCCACATGAGTAAACAAAATGCTGAAAAGCTATTTAAAAGGTAAGTACTCTATCAGGCAGATGTGCCATGGAAAAACACAATATGTAATGATGGGATTGCAGACAGAATTAAAAACCAAATTAAGTTTGCACACAGATCTTAATTCTTGTATTTCTTATCTATTGAGGGCTTGACTCTTCAGTCTCTAGAATAATATAATAAAAATATATACTAATATAATAATATATGTAATAATATAATAACATAACATTGCACAGGCTTTTACATACTCATATTTTCTGCAACAGAAACAAACAAATGTTGAACCAACAAGAAACCCCTGTCCTTCAGAGCCATGGGGATAGTGTGAGAGATGTGAGCATGTAATTTGAGTGCAGTTGTATCCTAGTTTGTGGTTCCACTCTCATTTTAGTGATTTTTCACATTCTTTCTGAGTATATCTTTCTATATACTTGTACAGTGTCCTGGCAGTCAGATCTCAGTCCTGATGGGAGTTGCAAGATGTTTAATGCAAGACAAATATTCAGTCACCTCAGTATCGTCAAAATTACTAGCAGCCCATCACAAGTCTGGTATTTTAGAAATGCGGTATGAAAAGGCAGTCTCTGACCTAAGGAGTACAGTGGTCATATCAGAAGAAAAAAATGAGTACTTTTTCTGCCTTTATGCAAACATAGTTGAGGATGTTGTTACATGTTTCATATCAGACCTGCATGCCACTGCTTTCCAGAATTGTAATTAAAGGGATAGCTATTTATTCTTCTCCTTGTCACTAGAGGCTTTTACCTATAGTAAGCAAAATGCAAGCCGGTGATCAAGTAATAAATGATGGATTGTTCATTCTGTTTACAGTTCCCAAAGCCCTATTGTGTCCACTACATATCGCCATCTAAAAAATTAGTTTTGTAAGGGAGAATGGATCAAAATCTGTATGGTAGCAATGGTGAACATTACTAAATCAGAAAACTAACTTAATCAGTATTACTGCATTGTGCAAGAGAGGAGGACTCAAAAGTTCTATTACACATTTATGTTTGAAGATGGGAAGGGAATACTGGGAAATCCTACTTTTGAACAAAATGCCTAAGCATTATTGCACTTGGAAGAGAAATGCCACATTTGTGCAAGTGTTCAACATTCACAAACTGTATGTAGATCAAACAATTGGCTAGTTTATAAAAGACCTGCAAGCGCAAACAATTTATAGCTAACATAATTCAGGGGATCAGTGAAAAAGATTATAAGATACAAACATATAATAACTGGCTTTTTCAAGCACATAAGCACATGGACCTTCCAGAATAAGATCCACAGTCCATGTTAGTTTGGGAAACTGAAAATGTACCCACTTTTGATGAAAAAAACCCCTAGTATCCCCCTTGCCAATAGCCATCAGGACTGGAAATTCAGAATGCAGGGGAACTCTGTATTCAGTTCCAGTTTTTAACATGATCTGTACTGAATAGTTCCTTGTCTTTTTTTCCTGTTTATTTTTCTTCCTCTTTTCAAGTCTGTAATTCATTCCAAAGGTGGCAATATCTTAAGAAGAAACAGAGATGTAGAAGAGCTGACCATACACCCCTGACTGACACAAACATGTTGCGTGAGCTTGAACTTGTTATTTTCCATCTCTGTGCCTCAGCTTGTCTGTCTATGAAATGGATCCAACAACAAACTAGCACGAAAGCAGGACCTCAGCACACTCTGCAGTGAGTAAAAAAACTCATTCTTGCATATCAAATTATTCGTCTTTATTTGATTTTCAAAAATTACACCAGTTAGACCTGATTCAGGGGAAAAACAAATCATGGCTAATTCAGTCTTGCCTCAGCCACCTACTTAATCTTCACTACTAAGGAATGGAAGCATTTCAGGCACAACAACAACAACAATGACATTCCTGCTTAATTAATTTCTAATTTTAATTTCAAATTATGTTTTATAAAACTATTCCTTTCACTAAGCATTCTCCAATAATACATGTTAAGTATTGGACTGTCGTACTGAAGTAATTAATTTGTTTCATTGGAAATCTTTCACTGAAAATTGTCTTTCCAAAGTTATAGGATATATTAGGATTGACACAGGAATTACATGACACAAAAAATTGTGCCTTTTGTTATGTGACATTTCAGGCTTCCTGACTGCAAGTATTTACCAGCATTGACAATTTTAAATATATTGCTGTGGTACCATTATTGAGCATTTTTCCTTCACTTATAAATTCTTTCATTTCAAGATAAGGCTAGAAAGAAGAAAAACTTCCTGGGAAATGCAGAACTGAAACATAAACTAAACCAAAGAAAATAGGCTATATACCTTTGTGAAAATTACTTTTTCAATATTAGATGTGTATAAAGGGTTGATATTTTGCCAATCTCTTGTCCTCAGTGCTAGACTGAGGAAAAGAGCTTCTGGCTACAGCAAACAGGACAGCTTCTGGCATGCTCTGCTTTATTATTCCTGTGAGATGTTGCTTCTGCTTTGGGTTCTTTTTATTTCTCAAATAACTATTTTTATGGCACCAATGTTATAAAATATTATCCTTACATTTACAACTGGAACAATACTCTTGAGGTTGTTTCTTCGTGTGTCCCTTACCCAGGAGGTAAAAATTCATTGACTGAGAAGAGCAGAAATTTCATCAAAACTGATCATTTTTGGCTGACAAAATAAAGATTAAATAGATCCAGAAAAAAATGTGCACTAAACATAATAAGGCAAGTAGAACTTAGTTTAGGTTCCATTTTATAGTTTAACTTTGTCATTAAGAAGAGCAATGAAAACCATAATGATAAGATGCTTCACAAAAAAGAATAGCAGCAGAGAAACTAATTAGAAACAGTATGGAAAAGGAAAGAATTGTACAACATAGTGATGCTTATAATACAAGGGGGGCAACCAAAAAAGAAACTGAATTGGTACTAGGACAGAGTTGAGCTAGTATTACTTTTATATACCCTAGTATTACTAGAGGTATATAAAAAAGCCAGGAATTTGAGCAAACAAGCATATATATTGGGGTAGGGAAATTAATAGAAAACAAACAAACAAAAAAATAATAAAACAAAACCAACACAAAAAAACACTCAACACAAAACAAGCAGAGGAAAGTTCTAGTTTCTTTGTCAGAAGCCAAAGTAAAAACACAGGAAACTGCATGCAACAGGAAGCAGCAGATAATAAATACCCACATGTGGGTGTGTATAAGTAACAACAACGGAGCTGTTCGGAATTGCATACAACGGAAGTAACCACTGCATCTTTCATCTAAAATGACACAAAACTGGCAAAAGCACTGAGTGAAAATAACAGCTTGCTTCTGTATTTAGCAAAAAAATCCATCTGAGATTAAGACAAAATCAAAGACTGAATATCAGCTAGAGTTCTGACAGCAGTAATGAGTGTAGAAAGGCATGTGGATTGTTTTTCATTTATTTTTTGCCAAACATCAGCTCCTCCCTGGGCTATTGCAAGCACTAAAGCCTCCATTGTGGCCAGTTCAAAGCTTTAAAAGCAGCAAACACCTCTAAGGATAAGAGTTCAAGTTGAAACTGTTAGTATCAGAAGATGCTTCAAAGTGTAAAGGTTTTTAAGTTGTCAAAGTACCTTTTTGTACTGATACAGGATAGTTTTTAAAGAAGATGTTTTTGTCCATTTACTTTTTATGTTACACTTTCCCTGTATTTGTTTTCCTGCTCACTATTCATCTATAACTACCATATTGAGGTGTGTGTGTGTATATATATATATATATATATCATAGGGATCATACATAAGTAGCTTCTAAGCACATAAGTGGATGGCAGTGCTTTCTTTTTTCTGAATTATTCATACCTGGGCAATTCTTCAAAAAACTTGAACAGTGGCTTAGTGTTGAATTTCGCCTCTCTCAGACATTTGATCTTTAATGACTCACTGTCATTTCAAACTCCACAGTTAAAACTAAGCTGTTCATTTTGATATATGTCTGTCTCACTGCAACCTGTCTATTTTACTTTAGAAATATCCCTTTCCACCAGAAGACAGAATCATTTATTCTGTTAATTCAGAAAATCATAAGAACATAGTCCCTTAATAGAGATACCATTTCTTCCTCTCTTGCTTTCTCTCCTGTATACACACCAGCAGCCCCTGCCCTGAAATGAAGTCTCAGATCTAGTTATGTTTTATACAGGAAGTAAAATTACTTTACTAGCCTCAGGAAAGTACTTAAAAAAAAATTATTTTAAAATGTAATATCACTAACAGGGTAACAAAAATGTTCTGTTTACTATCTGGCTATTAAAATCTAGGTGCATATTCACTGCACCAAGGATTTCACACTGCAGGAAAATAAAACATAGTAAGGTGGTGTGAATTACAAATGGAACATTATCTTCATCTCCAAGTGAGTAAAGCATATTAGATATTTTGGACATATCATGATATAAACTTCCTGGATACTATTAGCATCTATCAGACTGTCAAGCACCTCTTCAAATTTCCTAGGATTCAGGTTTCTTTAACATCAGTTTGCAAAGGAACATCTTGATGGAAATAAATGAACTGTAAATGATGGCTTTGGAAGGGACATCTCGGATAATCTAATCCAAACACCTCCTTCAAGTAATGATGGTTTTATATTACTCTTCCCAGAAGTATACTTAACCTTTCCTTAAAGACATCTAATTATTTTGCTTCCACTCTGGTGGCAAACTGTCATATTGTCTGATCAACCTCAGTGTTAAAGAAAATGTCTATATACCCAGGCTAAATTAGTTTTTGTTCCAACTAATGTTCTTGTCATTACTTCTACCCGCTACTATTTTTTGTACTTCTGTCTTTCCTGTTTTCACACATTATGATGGATATATCTTTTATCATTTCTCTCTCTTTAGACTAAAAAAGTCCCTCCACAATTCTTACATTCCCTTTCAATGAACCTGTCTACGTGTACTTCAAGTACAGACAGCCCAGTACTATATAAAAGGATAGCGATACCCTCCCAGCCCTTTAAAATATCTTTGCTTAGATTTCTTTAAATGCATATGTATTCTTTTTGTAACATATTCAGAAAAAAAATCTCATTTTTGTTTGCATTAGCGACAGAATTGTATTTCCTGAATATATTTTATTTCTTTGTAGTATGCCTATGCTACATATATTTCTCCTCCAGTTTCTCACCTTTTGAGCTATGAATAGCAGGATGGAAAAAAGTCTACTAGAAGAATAAGGATTTTTGTTGTTGTCTTGATTTGCTTTTTATGTGATGGTTTCTTGACGCTGTGTTTTAATTGCTAGGTGCATGCATCTACCAGGGGAATAATTTCAAATGTAAAATCTTACTGAATATTTCAAATTTCTACATTTAGGGCTTTTTCTTTACAGTATCAAAGAAGGACTAGACTATGATCTCAGGGATGGCAAAATCGCTGACTCTTCTGATACTGACAAAGGGGAAAATTGAATTCATTTTTTGATCAAGATTGTTACAGTCAGAGGAAAGCTGCCCTAGTGATGAAAGTTTTGCCTCAGTCTTCAGAGCAGCCAAGATTTAATGTAGTGTATTTTCTAAAACAGCTGGCAGAATGCTCTGTGGTTTAGTAATTGGGTGATGGATAGCACTGAGCTGGTGCTTTGTCAATAGTTAGAGAGGGAAGTTATGAGGATTTTCAGGGCAAGGCAAGGGAATCGGTTTGGCTTTAAATCCTGAAAGTTACTGCTGTATATTTAAGCTCTGTACACTCTGGCTGCTCTTCCAGTGGGGAAAAATTACCGTGCTGAAAAAAAAATAATAATAATAGTTTGGTAGTCTCAACCAGCTACACATGAGGATGGGACAACCTGACACAAAGAATGTAATATAGTCCCTTAAGGCTACAGCTGCATTAATGATGTCTGATGAGCTTTTTTCAAATGTGCAGTGCTACTCACAGAGTACAGTATGGTGTAGGTTCCCTGTCCCTGGAAGTACTTAAGGCCAGGCTGGATGGGGCTTTGAGCAACCTGCTCTAGGGAGAGGTGTCCCTGCCCATGGCAGGGGGATTGGAACTTCATGATCTTTAAGCTCCCTTAACCTAACCATTCTATGATACCACAAACTTATAAAACCAGCTAACATATCATAGAACTTTGTGCCTGTGTGTATCCACAGCTGGCAAGACCCCCTCAAGGGATAAAGGATAAACCTCTCCACTGGTAATGTTAGAGTTTCTGGTACTGTCATTTGCAAAGTATTGCTGCTTAGCTAGGGATATGGGACGACTCTGTAATTATTTCTTTTTCCTTTGGCTCTGAGGTATGCATAAGGATTACCCAAATTAATCACAGTTTTCTCTCCCTCTCATGTCAGGTCTCAGATATGGTTTCTATGTGACTCTCCTGTTACCTTCAGGTTTTAGCTACTATGAGTTTGCAGGGACCCTTAGGAGCTGTTATATTGGTGACTTACTTTGTGTTTCTTGTCACTAACAGACATTCTCCTTCTCCAGTTTCTTGCAATAATGAAATAAAAATCTGTTTTAACTTCTCTCCAGTCAAAAGGTGTTACATTAGTAGGCAAACACGCACTTGGGAACTTCAAGGATTCCTTGCTGCTTTTAGATTTTCAGACTTTGAAAATTTGCTTGCATGCTGCTGACCAGAAGGTCGAAGCGTTCTGTTTCTGTGTTCAGTGTACAAAAGAAGTTCTCACCGAGCTTAAGTTTTCCGTTTCAGTCTGCTTTTCCCAGTATCTCAGTTCTTGAGCAGGTTCATTCTCCCTGTCTGAGAATGCAGGATTATTGTGTGCCATTTTCTTGGGAAAAAAAAAATGAAATAGCAATATCTCAGTTTCGGGAAAAGGATCCAAGAAGACTTTCTTCTGCATTCAGTTGTTGCAGTGAGTGTCTTGATCTGATGACCTGATTCCCCCTGCAACAATTTCCGAAGTGAATTTCCCAAGTTTCCAAGGTTTCCATGAAACTATCTGTTTCCCCAAGTATGACAGACTATCAGGAACTCACTAGACCAGCACTCTTCAACCTAGGCACACCACTCAAGTATTTTTAGATGAAGCAGTAAGTACAATCATTCACACCTTGAACAACCTCAATACACAGACAAGGATTACATGATGTTCTTTACTTTCCAATTTCTAATACAAAGACCTAAAAAGGTTATTCTCAGCACAAATCGCTAACATCTGCCTGAACACAGTCACTACAATTTTCAAGGACTATTGTGAAGACTATCAAGATTTGGATGAGAGTGATTTTGGCAGCAAGGGAGCTAAGCAAAAATGATTTGCAGTTTGGTTTGCTCAGGTGGAAGAAAGGGGGGAGAAGAGAATTAGTCCAGATTTTCTAAATGCTGGGGTTTCTACTTTGAAATTATTTTTGGATTAGTATCTGGGCAGATTCTGTTCCAACAGATTCTGGTTGTGTTGGATAGACCCCACTCTAACAAAAAGGATTCTGATCTCTCAGAAATAAAATTAGAAGGTTTTGTTCAGATGACTCTTAAAGTAAGTAGAAAAGATGGGAAAATGGAGATCTGTCCTAACTTCAGCAATCCACGATGCACCCCTGAGACACAGATGAGTAAAAAGTAGAGTTGTTCTAAAAAAATAGACTATTTTTACCTTAACAGTGTATCTTTGTAAAAAATGTGAAAATCCTGAAAAACAAGCAAGAAAAATAGAGTACAAAAATTGAAGTTTGCAATGGTGATTATAACATATTGTATATAGGATTGTGGGAATAAGATTTTCCTAATGGTTTTTTAATAAGTTATCAATTTTGGACAATAGAGCTCATACTCAGAAATACTCAAAAAATAGAAGAAACGTGTCATTATATGTCAGAGTATATATTTACAATGCAAATTAGATCAGATAATTTGACAGTGATGAGTGTACGGATAAAAATCTATGAATTCTACAACATCTCTACTTTAAGCTCTGAATTAAAAAGAATACGAGTAGAAATTTCTGGCAGCTGTCTAGATTAGAAGGCAGAGAGATTAAAGCTTTCCTTTGACCAGTTGATCGAGGTACTGTAGGGTATCTGAAATCATAGAACATTTGTAGGCTTCTTAACTACCCAGGTTATCTCCTGATCAAAAGAAATGCAAAGGTCTAACATAAAAAGGCTTATACATCACCAAACTGAGAACATGTGACCTAAAGGAGGAATAAGCAACCCTGGACCTACAGCAACCTGAGTGTAAATAAAAAATGAAGAAAGTCAAAATAAAAGCAAAGTGAATAAGACTAACCAAGAGCTGCTGATATTTAACCTAGACAAGCACAGGTTCACAGAAGGGCAGAGGAAAGGATTCAGCAGTCATCATTACCACTGCATTTTCACTTCCCTAGAGTATCATGCACGATACCCAAGCAAGGCTTGGTCAGGTAAGCAAAAGCTGTTACAGCAAAGTAACCCTTTCAAAACGGTAAGTAAGGTTTCAGTAGTAAAAAGGAAAGCAAGACAAGCAGAAAAGACATGGAGCCAAATCTGTGCCTATCAAGTCAGATAGGCACAACTTATCTCAGATACCAAACTTCTGGAGAGCTTTGAAGCAGCAATGTCTGCCTCTCACACCTTACTCCTAAGCATTGTCTTTTAAACAACCACTCAATCTCTGCTCTTCTTTTCTAATGTCCTTCACTTTCCCCATTCTTGGTTAAAACGAAAAGTCAGCACTAGCAGAAGAGAAGTTTTTCAACCTCAGTGACATCATTATCTTCAAGTACCAGTAAGTGGGCTACCTGAATCTAATGGGTGCTTTCCAGCGTGTATATTTTCAGGCAGGTAATCTTGAATTAGCCCATTGCAATTCTAGAGGAAAAAATAAAAAGCAGATGGCTGTATAGTTTCCTTACCATGTTATAGGGATCTCTAGTTCCTTCACATAAATGCAGACAAATTGGTTAACGAAGTCTGGTGGAAGAAAGCACTACATCAGCAAGCAGAAGAAAGCAGGTCTCTGAGGAATCCTAAACCTTAGACCCAACTTCCTTAAAGAGGAAAACAAAGAACAAGAAAGAATAAGAAATAGCTAGTCTATTTCCATAAGGCACAGCTCAAAAGAAGAATAAAAAGATAGAAAAGAGGAAGGAACAGTCACAGAATAAAACATAGTATTTAAATTGCCTTTTGATGGATGTAATGTTTCTTTGTGATCTGTTCAGTGTATGAAAGAGAACCAAAGCAAGAGTTCGGGGTTGTTTATTTTTTACTGGGTTTGGAGTTTTTTTTGTGTTTGTATTGTTTTGTCTGGTTTTGCTTTTTTTTAACTCTTTAGCCTCAGAAACATAAAATGCTTTACCTTCCTTGTTTTGGTGTGGTGTTTTTTTTTTTTCCTGTAAATTTGAACCTCTGGTGTGAATGACTAAGGAGAGAAATCTTACTGATTTCCGAAGACAGACCCCCCGATTAGCTCTTTGTGGACAGCCGGAGTAAGTTTGAAGGAGATAAGAGGCGTGCTTAACACACCCCTGCTAGACCTCCCTTCTCCCGCGCCCTCCCCTTGCTCGCCAACGTAGAAGCCGGGGTGCGCGGGGTGCGCAAGGCGTTCGCCTCCTTTCTCCGCGCCCGCGCAGGAGAGCGGGTTCGGAGCGGCAGGGTTAGGAAGGGGCTTGGGGGGGCACGGAGGGGCGGGAGGAGGCGGGCAGCCCTCTCCTCCTTTCCCTTCCTTCCTTCCTTCCCATCCCTGCATCCCTCCATCCCTCCTTCCTCCCTCCCCGTCGCTGCGGGAGGGGGGGTACCGCCTTCCCGGCTGCTGCCGCCGCCGAGCTCCCCGCGGGGCGGTGCGGAGAAGCGCGGAGCGGCCCCGGCCATGGGGCTACGCGCCGCAGGGCTCATCGGCTGCTGCTGCCTGCTACCCCTCGTCCTCCCCGCAGCCCCAGGTAAGGGAGGCGGTGGGGAATCCTGGAGGAGGGTGGCGAGTAGCGGAGATGGGGAGGCGAGTTGGGAGAGTTTTTGGGAGTTTGCCGGGACCGGGAGGACAGCGGCGGTTGGAGCCCTCCTGCAGCCCCATCCCAAAGGCAGAGCCTTCCCCAGCGCTGGCTCCGGCCGGAGATTCTAGTGGTCTTCCAGCAGGGTTTTTCCTTTGCATCCCACTAAGGGCATTGCTCGTGGGTAGGATGTCAGTGGCTGATGCTGGTGTTTCAGAAAAGTATTGCTTAGTGCAAATGCTGAGAATCATAGGATTGTCTAGATTGGAAAGCACCTTTCAGATCACCGAGTCCAAGATTTGAAACAAACAAAAAAAATGTGACTGAGACCTTAATTTAGGTTATTCGTGTAAGATTTAATAAAAAAAAAAAAAATGGTTTGGGGTTGTTTTTGTGGTTTTTGGGGGTTTGTTTTTTTTTTGGTTTCTCATCTGATGTAGGGTTGAAATAAATTCAATGCTTTTACTATAAGTTTTCCTAAATGGAATTTCTTTTCTGACTGTGCTGCAAGTAGTTCTGAAACAATGCGTTTGGAGTGTCATCTTGTGAAATGACACACATGGATCTGTTCTGAAATTTCCCTTTTAAAGTAGTGTGTAGTGATATTGCAAACACTTTGCATATGCTCAAGTGACTTCGTATTCTTTTGCAGTTCATTCTTTATGTCATTTCCCTTATCCTATAGGAATACTTTGTGACATGCTCCAGATTAAGTTCTTTTGAAATTCTATATTGCAAAAACATGTGTTTGAAGAGAAAAATCAGGACATTATGCGGTCTGGGTTCTTTTAAAACATCAGTAATGTGTATAGGATATGACACTAGTTTTTTCCTGATTGGTGATTTTTCTGGTTTGTTATTATAAATCTCTCCTTCCAGGCGTGAACTGTAAAACTGGCTGCCACCCAGAGAATGGATTTTGTGAATTTCCCAGTGAATGCAGGTAAAAAGATGTGTCAGACAGGGCTGTTAGCACAGGAATGGACAGCTTCAATAATTCATAGTCCTTGTAAAATAGACAGAAGCTGAAATTATTTGCCCTCTGAAAACATGGAAGTGTAATGAAACAACACTATTAGGACACAGTAACTTGAATCACAGAGCATAGACATCCAGGTGCCTTTTTAGTCTGCTTTTCCCAGTAAAATTTTTTTTTTACATTGATTAGCTTTTTTTGCTTTTTTTTTGTTTGTTTGTTTGTTTGTTTTTGTGATTTTTTTGACCCATTGCATGGAACGGTTTTCTTCATATAAACTACTTCTTGTGTCGCAGAAGCATTGATGATATCTTTTTGTTCAAAAGTGCTGTAAAGTCCAATTTTATATCTGAAAGTTTATTTATTGTGCCTCGTAAAGGGGAACATCCTTGTAATTATGTTTCTTATAAAATAAACTATGCCTCTATCTTGTCCTTTATCTCTTTCAGGTGTCAGCCTGGTTGGCAGGGTGCTCTTTGTAATCAGTGTGTTCCTTTCCCTGGGTGTTTGCACGGCAGTTGTGCCAAGCCCTGGCAGTGCGTCTGTGAGGAAGGCTGGGTTGGCAGCCTCTGTGACATAGGTTTGCACATCCTTTCCTATCTATGAGCCAGCGAGGTGAAACAGCCCCATCTGGTGCTGGAGGCAGGCAAAAGTCCTTCTGGATAACTGATTTTGAAAGATTGAATATTAGTGCTGGATAATAAGGGGATTCTGGGCAGTGGCACATAAACCTGGAACTTTTATAATAATTTAGGCAGAAACATGCAATATCCTGTGTAACTGGGCATTTGTGCAAGTAAAGCATAAATTTATCATTCTATTATAAACATTGATTGCTGTGGACAAGGCCACCAATTACAGCTCCCTTGTTATATAGCCTTTTCTATAAAAATACAAGTCTTCTGTTATATATTAAATAATTTTAAATGATTACCTGACACATTATATATACGCTACTTCCTTTTCAGAAAGCTGTGAGCATAATACTTAATACGTCTTTAAAAGGAAAACATTGTGCTTATTTCTTCCTTTACTTAGCGCAGCAATGATTCAGTGGAGTAGCGTTAGTATAACTGAGGAAAAGGTTTGTCTGAACAGGCTGCCACTTCCTTCTCAGATCTGAGGGATAAGCACAGGTTTTGTGTGCAGTTTCTCACCCCAGTCATAATGAGCCGGCTCAGAATAAGCAAGCTGAAGAATTGGCCTTTGCTGAGCTGGTTTATTTTGGCTGACACAGGCAAACGTTCAGCCAAAGAGATCTGAGGGGGCTGAAACCACACGAGCATCCAGGAGGATGCGCTTGTTCAGCCCATGGAGCTGTAGCTAGGAGAGTACAGGCGTCCAGGGCTTCATCCTGTTTTCGTGTCTTTCAGGTTTTTGTTGTTAGACAGTTTATAATTTACAGAGCATGGCTGTGTTCTGCCCATGCCTACCTGAGACAGTATTTAATGATGACACAGTTGGAACTGGATAAAATTTTCAAGATGACTAAAAGACTCAGAAGATTTCAGGTAGTTCACATCCTTGCAGTGGCACTGAGCTTGGTGCAAGGTACTCAAGTACTCAACTAGCTTATCAACAGGTTTTACAGCCCAAACTCACTGGCTGCACAGATAAGTGTAGACAGATTTCTTAATTCAAAGCTAGTCCTGGTACGTTCGCAGGAGCTGCTGAAGCAGGGATACAGGTGTGACTATAAGCTCTCACTGATGTTGTTCTGATACCTCTCACAGATGTGTTTGTACCTGAGACAGACACTAGATTCTCATTACAGTTAGAAAGATATGTTTCTGTTGTTTCTGTGGAATTAGATGAAGGGTTGTGAGTACTGCAGTTTCGGCAATCTCTTGGAATTCTTCCTTTTTACTGCACTAGAAAGTGTAATATCATAGCCACTGTTTCAATGTTACCAACTGTGAGCAAATAACAACTCACAAGGATGGAAAAATCAGCAATGGAAAACTGTGGGACAGTCTGACATTCTTTTGACAACTTCTGGAAACACTTGAAGTATTTGTGACATATAGTCTCAGCAGCTTATTTTCTTGCTAAGCATGGGAGGAAAAAAGGATGATTTGGACTGGTGGCAATACCTGTTTTTCTGTTTTCTAGAAAAGTTAGTCTCCTTGCTTGGATCATGGAGAGGTGCTCCAGCCCTCTGATCATTTTTGTGGCCCTCCTCTGTACTCACTCCAACAGGTCCATGGCTTTCCCGTGCTGAGGGTTCCAGAGCTGGACGCAGTACTTCAGGTGGGGTCTCACCAGGGTGGAGCAAAGGGGCAGAATCATCTTCCCTGAACTTCTGACCACACTTCTTGTGAGGCAGCCCAGAATATGGTTGGTCACACATTACTGGCTTATGCCTGGCTCAGCTTTTCATCCGTCAGTACCCCCAAGTCCTTCTCCTCAGGGTTTCTATCAATTCTTCCATCCCCCTCCTTGAATTGATACTGGGGCTTGCCCTGACCTGTGTACAGGATCCTGCATTTGGCCATGTTGAACCTCATGAAGTTCACACAGACCCAATTCTGAAGGTTGTCCAGATCCCTCTGGATGGATCCCCTGCCTCAGCTTGGTGTTGTACGCAAACTTGCCAAGAGTGCACTTGATCCTACTGTCTATGTCATTGATGAAGATGTTGAACACTACTGACTGCCATGACCTTTCAGATATCATGGAGAGTGGCTTGGCAGCTGTATCAGCCAATTTTCTCAGGAATCTGGGATGCATCTCGCTAGGTCCCATGGACTTCTGTATGTCCGGATTCCTCAAGTGGTCACAAACCTGATCTTCTCTTGCAGTGGGAAGGACTTTGCTCCCCTGGTCCCTTCCTTGCAGTCCATCCATTTGAGAGGCATGGGAAGACAGGATGCCAGTGAAGACTGGCAAAAAAGCTGTTGAGTACCTTAGCCTTCTCCTCATCTGTTGTCACCATTTTGCCAGTCTTGTTTATTGGAGGAGTACTCTTTCTTTGACATCCCCTTTCTGGCTGACTTTTTTTTTTTTTTTTTTTGGCCTAGTTTATAGGCATGCAGATTATAGGTTGGACTTGATTCCCTGTAAACATATAGACTAGAATCAGTGGCACCATTTATAGCCATTATTATAGTCACATGGACAGACATAGCACTGAAAGTAAGGCATCTATGAGCTGTTATTGGTGTTACCACTTCTGGTTAACCTCTTTGCAATGGAGTGCACCAGCTTGCCTAACTGAATGCCTTGGCATCTTCTCATCCTCTGGAAACACAGCCTTGAAATAGGGTGTACAAACATGTAGAACCAGGCTTTCCCTTTGTGGCTCTCTGATGTACACTACACAGTACAGGAGCGGGTACCACACCAAACACTGGACACAACAAAGGGAAAACTTGTTTGGTGAAATTATTTCCAAGAAAAAAAATGGCAGCCCAGTCAGAACATATTGTTCACCTTGCTAAATCAGATCAGTCATCTCTGCCATCCTGTCATCTCTGACTGTGCCTATGTGGCCATATGAGTGTGTCCCTGACTTCCCACTTGAATCTTTAGCCTCAATTTGTGGGCTAAAAAGACAACATATGGTGTGACCTTGGAATATACTGTGCTACGTGTCACTGGACTGCTTTGCCAAGGGCATGTGTTGGTAAGCTGTCACCAAAGAGAGTACAGGTAAAGGCTCTAATGCCTGTGCTAGGCATGGATGAGTCAGGGTCTAGAAATTCACATAGATTACTACTGATTGTGCCCTCTCCATAAAAACGCTCAGTGATTGTTGTGCATGACAACTTACTTTTACACAAATATTAATTTAGAGTTCATACTTTATTAGCTGCCTTTAAAGCCTGTGAAAAAAGGTGGGAACAACACTGCTCCAGAAAGCATTCAAAGTTATTTTGGTCCTTGTGAAAACTGGAGCTTACACTCAAAGTGCACGCAAAGTGGTTGTCTAGCAATGAGAATTGGCTAATACGTCAGAAAATGGAGCCTTTTATCCAGGGAAAATTGTATTTGAAAGTTAAGGCTGTTAAAATGTCTTACTATGGTTAAAATTTTGCATTACCTCAGGATATCATCTAACTTTCATGTTATGTTGTGGGAAGCAAAATATAAATGACCTTAAATCCCTTTCCATCTTCTTAGAAAGTGTCTGTGTGCACATGAGTGTGCGAGGCATCAGATAACTCGCAGTCAGCACTTCTCTGCAGCTGCTCCATTAGTTAGCTAAAATATGCACTTGTTTGTTTATTTATTTTAATTATTTTAAAAATTCAGTAATCATTTGAGTGGGAAGTGGCTCAGCAGGGAAATTGTAAAGAAAATGAGATGCGTGACTTTGGGTCCAGATGTCATACAGCTCTCTCTTCTGGTACAGTTATGTAAGGATTGGATGCAGCCCAACCAAAAGATGAAATTTTAAGAGATTTTTGTAACTTGCTGATCTCTGTTATTATGAAATGTTTGTTCATAAGCACATAATGATAGGCTCTTGGGCAGGGAGCAGCGAGAATTCCCAGTTTGCTATTGCTGCATCGGAATTCTGCTCATGCAGAAGCCAAGGTTGTGAAAGGATGAATAGACTACATAGTACTTTCTCCCCCACTAATGTTTTATTGATAATATTACTTATTTATAGACCAGAACAATTCAAACATATTTTACAAAACGGAGCTAAGGAGAGAGAAACAAGCTGAAAGTGCTTGCAATAGTTAGAATAATCTGGACTCCATTTTAACAGAAGGGGGAATAAATCAGTATTTATAAAATGCAGGATAAAGTACCACTAAAGCTGTATTTCATTTGAAGTAGTAAATACTATTTACTGACTCTTTCTCATTTGATTAATTGAGCCCTGGGTTTGTTTCTTTTAAACAGATATTCACCCGTGTTCCACAAAGCCCTGCACCAATAATTCAACTTGCATAGAGACTGGTGATGGAGGATATATTTGTCTGTGTGCCCAGGGATTTACAGGAAAAAACTGCCATCTCAAAAAAGGACCCTGCATTATTAATGGGTAAATATTGACTTCTCACACAAATTTGAAATCCACACTCCTACTGACTATTATTTGGAATTATTTGCTAAATGGAAGTATCAGTGTGCTAAAATACATAATGCTTCTGCTAGTTGCTGATATTTTAATCAAACTTTACAAATCTGATCAGTTCATGTTGTAAAGATTTACAGATCATCAGTGTGATTTTGTGTGCATAATCTGAGTACTAAGAGTGATAACTTGCACATTTTACTGTGATGAATTTATGCTTTCCATAGATTTTAGCAAAGAAAACTTGAAGTAACCTCCCATCCTGTTTTCTCAAATGCAGTGAGAGATAATTGTATACACAAACCATATACAGTAATAAGAACAGTAGCCAAAGCACAAGCTGTATGCACAAAAGCATCTAGTCTACCAGCCTGTCATTTTTCTTAACTGACATATAATAAGGAGATAATCTCACTTCCACCAGAATAGGATGTGGGACATTAGGACCAGCATTTCCAGCAGGTTGAAGGAGGTGATCCTTCCTCTTTTCTCAGTCCTGGTGAGACACACCTGGAGTACTGGGCCCAGATTTGGACTCCTTAGTACAAGAAGGACATGAACACACTGGAGCGAAGTGCTATGAAGATGATTAAGGAACATCTTTCCTATAAGGAGAGGCTGAGGGAGCTGGATTATTTAGCCTACATAAGAGGAGGCTCTGGGGGAAATTGTCTGGATGCATAAATACATGACAGGGAGAAGCAAAGATGACAGAGCCAGGCTTTTCTTCAAGTGGCCAGTGAAAGGGCAGGAGGCAGTGAGCACAGACTGAAAAGCTTTGAACCGTATAACACTGGTAGAATTGCTTGGAAAAAATGAAGTTTAAAAAAAAAATGTGGATTGGTGTTTATGTTGAAATCTAGAAGTATCAGCTGTCTAATAGCTCAAGGATTTGATCACATAAGCATACTGAATGCCTTACTATATGATGGATACAAGCTTGATAAAACCATCACTTTAAAATTCTTTTTGGAGCTTGTCTTCCTTCTCTCTAGCTCCATATTCATACCCTCTGGTTCCCTTTTTGCTGAGCAACAGATAATTTTTGAATGTTTAGGTCTACCTTATGACTAAATCTTCCTGAAGAGTTGTACACTCTTGTTCAAGGAACACTAACACCTCTCACTGTGTCTGGCAAGAACTGCCATTATTAAAACCTTCCAACCTAGAAAATTTGTGCGTTTCTGTCAATGAGTGGCTGTATCATTTAGCCTTACACTCAGCAAGGCACAGTTACATTTCAAAGGTAAAGAAAAGTATCACACTGAATTTATATCACTTAAAGTACAGTACCAGGCTATTAATTTTTATGTTTTATGGTTTTATGTTCATATAGGCTTTGCACTGGAGAGGCAGAATAAAAATGATCAGCTTTACATGTAGCTGCTATGGCAGTGTGTTTTACTTTGCCAATACAATACATAGATTATTTTATGAATAATCAGGTGGAAAAGAAAGCTGTGCTCCTAGTGTCTCTGTTCAGTCTTGTCTGAATAGTCGCTCAGCTGAATAGCTCTAAGCATATGAAAACACTAGGAAGCTTAATTTTAATAAATGTTTGAAATAATTTAAATCCCTTCACAGCTCTTCAATTTGAATTTATATACTGGTGTACTAATCCTGCCCAAAGGGTCAGCAGAAGATATTATAATCTGCATTGACAAAGCTGTTGCACAAACTCATTCTTCATTCAACTTCATTGACTTGAGTGGATTTGCATTTGGAATTGGCTCTTCTAAAGAAAACCAGCTCCTTTTATTGCATGAAGTGTTTCCTAATAGCTTCTTTCATTCTACTTTAATTCACTTCTGTCTATGTGTTTGTTACCTGTCCTAGCTCTCCCTGCCAGAATGGAGGAACATGCATTGATGACGATGGTTTTGCACCACATGCTTCCTGTCTGTGCCCTTCTGGGTTTGCTGGCAACTTCTGCGAAATAGATAGAGATGACTGTGAATCCAACCCCTGTGAAAACGGAGGAACGTGTACAGATATTGGTGTGGATTTCAGCTGTTTTTGTCCCCATGGCTATACAGGAAAGCTCTGCAGCAGCCGTGTCATATTCTGTGCAAGCAGCCCGTGTGAGAATGGGGGGACATGCACTGAACAACCACAAGGAGGATTTGAATGCATCTGTAAGCCAGAATTTGTTGGTGCAACCTGCAAACATCCCAGCAAAAACATAAGCCTCTCTGGAGTGAATATGGAGACAAAACACATGCAGAATTACAAGCCACCCCCAAAAGCTCATCACAGATCAGTACATCATCAAGAAATCCTGAAAATAACAATGAAAGAAACAATTCAAAGTGCAGATCCCTTGCTCAGTAGAAGCCAGGTGATATGTTTTGTCGTACTGGGCTTGCTTACGTGTCTTGTTGTCTTGGGTACAACTGGGATTGTATTTTTTTCAAAATGTGAAATGTGGCTGGCTAATGCCAAATACAGTCATCTCCTACGCAAGAAAAAGAACTTCTTTCTGAAATCTAACAATGGGGAAAACCTCTCAGTTAATATTATATTCCCAGAGAAGATCAAATTGACTAATTACACTAAGAACTACACTGCCATCTAGGCCTTTGAGAGCCAAGCAGCAACTTGCAACTTTTCATAGCAATATGTAAAATAGATTGGATTTATTGCCTGTGATTGGCCTCAACATTTGTGGGTACATTTGCTGTAGCTTCTGCTGAGTGATAATGAAGAAATATAATGTATCTGTATTGCTAAGGATTTATTCATTCCCCAAAATAAAAGTAAAAAAAAAAAAAAAAAATAGGAAAAAGGAAAAAGGATTGAAGAACAGGGAATGTTAATTTGATTTCTTTTCAAGGCAGCTATCTTTTTTTTGTAAAATAAAAGTTTATTTACCACTGGAATTGTATTGCAACTTTCTCTTGTGTATAGTTTGTTTGGCAAATGTGGTACCTGTAAATTACTCAGTGATGCTTTTTTTTTTTTTTTTCCTTTTTTTTTTTTTTTTTAATAAACAGCAGTTAAGGGCTATACTGGTTTATTCAGTCATTTCTAAATGTTATGCTACAGCGAAGTCCAGAATGAGTGTCCCTATCTAATTCTTCTGCTGCCTGTGATAAAGACTGTAGAGATTGTGATCAACAGAGCAAACAAAAACCGAAACAGGAGCACACTGATGTCTCACCTATCCAGGCAATTTTGCTACTTTTTATGTGCTTATAAGAGACATTACTCCTTCTATAAAATCTAATCAATCTCTTTAATATTAATTTAAGGTTAAAGGTGTCTGTTTCTTCAGTAAATTTTCTTATTTATCTGTCAAAATGTTAAAAAGCCGTTCAATGTCTTTGGTCATATTTTCTGTCCAGAGACTAGATAGAGATGTAAAGGATCTGATTCTGAGTTTTCTATAAATATTCCTAGAAGAACTCTGCTGAGAGAAGTATCCTACATGCCTTTGTCATGAGTTGAAAGGAAAAGATAACTTGTGTCACCTGAGAGAGGTCAGCTGCTTTTAATTCTTCATTTCTTCTTTTTCTTTACCGTGTTTCAAGGAGAAGATAAGATTTTCAAGAATCAAAAGCAGCACTGGCAAACTGGCAAAGGCTCTTGATAAATACAAAAATTGTTAGGGGTCTGAGGGCACTAACAGGTCTTAATGAGGAGATTCACCTGGGGCTCTCACCCACCCCCTGCCCACAGGTCAGCTCAGGGCTATTGGTCCTCACTTAAGACACGCTGTAGGAGTGCTGGTCTCTATCTTCACCTCTGCCTCCTGGAGGAACCTCAAACCTGTATTGTAGGTAGCCCATCTGTTGGGTGGGCCCTTTGGACCTATGCTCCAGCCCTATCTCCTTTCTGAGCCCATGGATGAACTCTGGACCTGGTTTATCACTTGCTGTGTCCGGCACTGTCTATAGTTCCCTGTTACCAGCACCAGCTCTGGTGGTGTGTTCAGTGTCTGTGAGACTGTGTTGCTGGTGAGGGCACGTCCCATCCTGGGTCTCCCAGCTTCACTTCCTTACTAGGTGGCCTGGCCCTGCCTGCTCCCTTTTTGAAAATGCAGTGCTTAAAGATGTCTTTAGCTGCTGTTAAGTAACAATTTATTTCCCCAGCTGCCACAGATAGGAACATTTAGCAGCAGCTTCTTCTAAGTGGTCTGATAATTATGCTATTCTTAAATCCTCTAACAGCTGCTCAAATAAAAAGGGGGGGGGGGGGGG